>NW_004624770.1:4264433-4551206 GCF_000247695.1 Heterocephalus glaber
ATGTGTATCAAATGCACTAAAGTAAGTTACATGGAAAAGAGGAAACTGATAGTAGGAAATTTAAAAATGCAATAAAGTGAGAGAAACCTATGCCAAAACAAACCAATAGTTTAGTTTTGTAATGAAATGAAGTAGAAAGAAGGGAGGGAGGAAGAAAAAAATGAGAAGAAAAGGGAAAAGAAAAGAGGCAGGGAGAAAAGGGAAGGGAAGGAAAGACAAAGGGAGAAAGAACAATTGAAGTTTGTGTATAGCATAAATAGTTCTCCAAATTATATCCAACCTCATGCAAAGCAAGGGCATCCGCTGCTTAAATCCAGGCTAAAAGTGATCTCTAACAAAAGTGAACAGGTTGGGAAGGCTAGTATGAACATCAGCACTCTACAGGAGAGCTCTTCTCATCAGATCCATACTAGTTCCAACAGCAAGAGGGTGTGTCTGTGCCCTTCATCCTCGCCATAAATATAGTGCTAGTCCACCAACATGGTCTGCTCACCCTACATGGGATTCCTCTTCAGAATCCTCAAGACAGATCTTGAAGAAACTTTTAAAAATTGTTAAAAGGCACTTCTGCAACTGCCAAGGAAACCCTCATTAACAGAGTACTTCTTTTGAAAGTATGACCTGAAAGCCAAGCATCACCAGAAGTATTAGGAGATATAATCACATGAAGGAGAAATATCAGACAGAGAAAGACATGATTAAGGATACCGCGAGAACTTTAAACATTTTCAGTATACTCAAAGTGATTATAGAAGTATTATATCCTTATTAAAAAGACAGGAAACAAACAAACAAATACGATCTCCCTTAGATTTGGAATCTAGGGAAATTCGATGTGTAGAACCATAGACTAGAAAAGTATTTACCAGAAAATAGAGGTTTTGGGGAATATGGAAATGTTGGTCAAGGAACACAAAGGCTCAGTTATGCAAGATCAGTAAATTCTAGAGATTTAATCTACAGTGTAGTCATTTTGCTGTGAAAAATGAAGAAAATCACAGAACGAGATTTTCAAGATTAAAAAATGATTTCTTAGCAACATAAAGTACAGAATGACTAGAAAAGATGTTAGTAAGAATCTCAAAATAAGAAGAAAAATACAAAGTGTTTTTATTTCCTATTGTTATATAACGAGTTAATATAAACTTACAATTTAAGACAATATTCATTAATTATTTCACAATTTCTGTAGATCAGAAATCTGGGCACTATAGCTTTGGTTTCTTGGATCAAGGTCTTAGAAGCCTGCAATGAAGGTTTCAGCTGGGCTATACTGTCATCTAGACTTGAGCTATTCTTCCAACTTCATTCAAGATGTTGGCAGAATTCAATTTCTTCTAGTTGTAGAGCTGAGATTCCTGGTTTCTTATTGACTGCTGTTTATTCATCACTCCCAGCTATTAGGGGCCTGCCACAGTTTCTATCCACAGGACTCTCTCAGAAGATGCTAATTCACTCACTTTAACTTCTTCCCAGTCTGATAGGAAAGAGTATTAATATAGTGTAAATCAATGAAGATGACCACCCTGTCACCTTTCCCCTGTACAATTTCATGATCAAAGGAGTGATTATCTCATCCATTCACAGGTCCTACCTATATGCAAAAGGAAAGTACTGCACAAGAGTTGTACTCAGGAGAAGCAAGATTCTTAGTGGCCATCATGGAGTCTTGCATAACATAGCACTAAAGAAGTTATACATGACAAATTAGACCACTGATGGCGAACCCTATAGAGCTTCCAGGAATAACAAACAACCCACTGCACCACATGTGCCATAGGTTTGCCACCCCTGAATTAGACCAATTCAAAAGCTCCAATATTACACTAATAAGAATTTCCCAAAGGAAAAACAGTGAGGAAAAGAAAACATCAAAAATATAGCAGATGAAACTGTTTTATAATACAAGTTTTGAGAGTAAGGATCAATTAAAATGCAGAAACTGTAACAGAGCTTCCGCTTACGGATTGTGATTCATGAGACACAGATTTAGAGAGCCCTGAATAAGAGTTCTGAAGAAACCAGAGGAAGTGGGAGCTTGTAAAGACTAGCAGTGTTGATTTATTACAAAGTAGTAAAAATTCTCTAGAGGAAACTTCAACTGAACTTGAAGATAGATCAGGGTCTATGTGACAAGGGATATATGACTGGTAGAAGGTAAAGAAACAAAGAAATATACATGTATCCCATATATATATATGATCATATATATATATCCCATATATATCCCATATATACATAATGTATTTTGAGTCTGGTTACAATGCAGTTGTTTGGTTTCCAAACACCAATATTCAGAGTAAAGGTAACCAAAGTTCACATCCTCAGGAGGCAGCATAGGATGCTCTTTAAGTCCTGTTTCCTTCATGGCCTCCATTTTCCATTTGAAAAATTCTTTCGATATCATTTTCATCATATTTTTCCTTTTATTTAACAATGACACAAGTCTTCAGAATGAAAAAAAAACTTACCAAAGGCCAATGCAAAGAAAAAAATGTCCACCTCTAGGGACATTGAATTATCAGTGAGGAAACAAAAGATCCTGAAAGTTTCCAAGGAGGACTCAGAGGCCAGCTAACTAACACATGACTATAGTAGCAACGCTGGATGTCAGAAAACAATGAAATAATGCTTTCAAAGTTCTGAAGGGAAATACTTTCTAACCTAGAATTCTATAACAAGCAGATAGTAATCATCTATAAAGAATAAAGATAACCTGACATGCTCAAAAAGTATACATGTTATGTATAATATTTTTAAAAGCACATGAAGAATCTACTACAACTAAGAGGGAGAGAGACTGCGAAGGATCCACCTAGGAAAATTCAGGAAAGTTCCAACATGATTGGAATTCAAGTGGGAGGACATGGGGAGGGACATCGACAGCACTGAAAGAGACATCTTTGGGTGGACATAGAAGCCACCTTGCTGCAATAGATTGTATAATAAATATTCTAAAAATATTGATGGCATAATGAAGAGTAAATGGTGTGGAAAGAACTAAAATGCAAAGAAAAAAAATAACAAAAAAAATCAGCTAGTGAAGCTGTTATGAAGCTGACCAAAATGTGGCATGATTTCAATCAATTTGTAGATTATAAAAAAGGAGCACCATCTGACATTACTCATGAGAATAGTCTCCTTCAAGTAGGACTATACTAGCAGAGAAGGAAATATAGACTGAGCAATACCTGATTCCAAACATAACATTTTCATGGCCATTGAATGCCAATTATAGGAATTTAATTATGCTCGACTTGTGGACAAAGCCCTCGGAACCTGTTTATGGTTTTCGTTATATAACTTAAGTATTTTAACAACTTTATCAACAGAAAAAGTGTGACAGAAGGTGAGATTAAAGAATAGGGGAGGGAAGCAGTGAGAAAAGGGAAGGAAGAGAATGGTGGAAATATTTTCATTTATCAAGTGGAGCCTAAAAGATAAGTGTTGAACAGGCAAGAACTACAGATGCATGTATATATTTTAAAACTTATCTGGTATGACTAAAACAGTAAAATCAATGTGAAGGTAGGGAGAAGGGAAAAGTGTAAGAAAAATGCTCACCTTTCATATCACAGAGTCAATTTAGTATCTAAATTTTATTCAGGAAATATACAAATAAGTATATTATGTAGCATTATGGAGGAAACGCATAAAAACAAAACAATGTGAAATAACAGAGTTTGTCTTTGGAGAATGGAATCCAGGTTTTGGAGGAAAAGGGCAGAAGGCAATGACATTTCCTCACAAACATTTCTTCAATGTTTGATGGTACTATGATAAATATGTATCACTTTGAAAATAACCTTTAAAAATACTCAAGAATGATATTGTCCTTGTTTAGGAAAAAAAAAAGTATTTTAAAATGTTGTGGAGAGCCAGGTGTGTTGGCATACATCTAATCCCAGCACTGTCTCCGAGGTTCAGGGGTGAGGGGTAGCAAGTTCCAGCCCAGCCTGGGTAACGGTAACCTAGAGATCGCCACGGTCCTGTCTCAAAAACTTTTTAAAAGTTATACATCTCTGTAGTAATGAAGTTCTGTGAAAAATTTAATGGCTTCAAATAAGACTTAACAGTTGGCTCACTAAAGTTTTAAGTTAAATCGTTTTTTAATAATGTTGCAAAAAGGTAAACGTTTCATACTTTGTGTCCATTGAGACATTTTTCCACAACAATTTCTACCTTCATGTCTCCACCTTTCTTGAAGTTATAGTTATAGGTATATACACATATATAGTTATAGTTGTAGTTATATACACACAGTTGATATATGTGATTATATATATATATATATATATATATGGTAAAATGATCGTCACAACCAAAATAGTGAATATATCCATTACCTCACAGAATGACCGTTTGTTTGTGTGTACTAAGAATTTTTCAGATCAATTTTCTCAGCAAATTTCAAGTAAATACCACTGAAAAAAAAATGTATAGGTCAATTTCCATGTGATCATTTTGATTCCAATTTGAAATTAGCGACCAGAATGAGAAAACAAAAGATAAGTGATAATTCTGTCAACAAATACAATATCCCATTTAACACCACACACATATTCTTAGCCGTTTCTGGGTCTGAAGGATCACTCATCTGCTACAGCAACTCTGTTCAAGTTCTCACAGGACCGCAGTCACCTGGCACCCGTGGTAGGGTGTGCGGTCTTTTCTAAGTCTTCAGGTGATGCATAAGCTGTTTATCCTTGAATCACACACTAAGTGCTAAGGCAAACTTCCAAGCCTGTGCTTCAGTCACTGTAAATGAACTGACAAGTTAATCTATCGAGTATAAAATGACTAATGAAAAACTATACAATTCTGCAATCAGTAGGATTTTCTTAGACTTCTGTTTTGAATTTGCATTCTACACTTTCTGTTGCAACATTAAAACTTCTCCTCTACTGCTTAAAATATATGAATCACAAAATAATGTAATAGTCACAATAAAATGACTAAAAGATTATTAAAATCAAAAGAGGATTTAGCTCAGTTGTTCCACCACCTGTCTCGCAAGCACAAGGTCCTGAGTTCGATCCCCGGTACCAAAAAAAAACAAGAAAAGAGAGAGAGAGAGAATTTATCATGAAAACATGGTAAAAGCACCTATTTTCTTCCTGTATATTTTTTGGGTTGTGCTAATTCCCAGTAAATAAAAAATGAGTGATTTAGAATTCTTTTATTGAATTCAAAATGTAATGGATTGCTAATTAACGAAGGGAAACTTCTGAGACTAAATACTATAACACAAAGAAGGAGGGATAATGTGATCGTGTTATTACATCCTAGAAAAAAGGAGATTATTTATGTCCAAAGGAATATAATGTACAAGAAGACTGCAAACCAATGTAACCCTAACCCTGACCCTAAGAAATGATGAACTATGGTTATCCTTCCCCTGATGGGAGAATGCAGCTGAAAGGACCGGCGAGTTTAGAATAATAAACTAGTAAGTAAATCACTTCCTCCAATTGGAGATTTAAAATTAATTATGCACTTTTTTCTGACTTTGTATCTTCTATTACTGAAAAGTTGCATATTTTTAATATGACTGTATCTATAGATTTAAGAAAAATAGACATCTTAAATGCATGTATCTAGTCTTTTGTTTAATGACAAAATTTTACATTTGCAAATGAATAAAAATATTGTCTTAATAAATCAAAATAAAAATATATTTTCAATGACTAAGCCCAATTTCCAAAGTGTTGCCCAAATTTAGATAAACCTTAAATAGAATTTAACTTTACAAAGCAAAAGAAATACCAAGCTGTGGAACATATCCCTACCTATCTTTAAAATATTTAAATCAGCCCAAAAAAATCACTTTTGTTTCCAGAAAAACTACTGAAGAGAAACTTTTAGGCTTTAAGATTATTAAAAAGATTGTTCAATATGTGACTGCTTTGATCCCACAAAAATTCCATTTTTATTTGCTAAGTTAAATCTTCCAGCAAATTGTTGGCAGTGTGATGTTGGATACTCATATCACAATAATCCTGCCCAAATAGTCATGTTTGATTACTCCCTGTTCTGTGCTATGAGGGAAAAGTCCAATAAATTCTCACTACTACTTTTCAAAGCATACAGTAGTCACTGTAAACACAAAAGAATAAGACAAAATGAGGACCAGCGTGAGCATACCTTTTGTGCTAAATGTTAGATCCTGAGAGGAGTGAAATGAGTTGGAAGGAAAAGCTGAAGCATAATATGATTCTGGGACATAAAGTAAGACCCTTTCTCTTTCATTTCATATGAAAAGATACAAAAATAAATATTTATTTCTCAATTAATGTGAAAGTTAAAAAACACCCTCCATACGTCAGTTCATTCCAAAGAAAACTTCTCATATACGAGAAACTCTCAGAACTGAGAGGACATAACTACCATACAAAACTGAGTCTGTCATGGTTAGACATCATAACAATTAATTCAGTCATTAAAACTGCTTTGCTACGGTTTGGCCCACAAAGGCTCATGGGCTGGAAGTTGAGGCCCCAGTGTGGTGATGCTAAGAAGGAGGAAGCTTAATGAGGTAGGGCCTAGTGAAGGAAGAGTTGGTCACAGGGGCTCCACTTTCATGGATCGATTAATACTGTCTTCCAGGGATAGGTCAGGTATCACGGGATGGGATCGTTTCCTACCAGAGTAGATTATTGTAAAGGAATGAACCTGAGCCAGCCATAATGGTCCATGCCTACAATCCCAACATTCTGTGAGGCTGAGGTAAGAGAGTCTTAGGTTCAGGCCCAGCCTGGGAAATTCAAAGGCTTACCAAGATTCTGTCTCAAAATAAAATAAACAGATAACAAAATAAATGACCGGGGATGCGCAAAGGCCCTGGATTCAACTCCCTAGTACTTAATCCCTAGAACTGCCAAAAGCAAAAAAAAAAAAAAAAAAAAAGGAAGATAAGCTTGACTCCTCTATGTCTCTTGCTTCCTGTCTCACCACACAAAATCTTTCTCCTTCTCACATGTGGTCCCACCGTGATGCCATCCACAATGTTGTGTTACAGTCAAAAGGACTTCATTAGAGGCCATCAATGTGGGGCTGCCTCATTTTGGATATTCAACCTCCAAAACTGTGAGCTAAATAAAACTCTCTTTTTTATACACTACTGAGTCTCACATATTCTGTTATAGCAACAGGAAAAGGTAAGACATGTTTCTCCTGTTATCATTTTCATTATGATTTGGGTTTAGCTGTTACAAATAAGAGGCACAAAATGACAATGGCCACTGAAAGGTGAAAGTTTATTTCTCACATATATAACATTAGTGCTGAGGTGAGAATTCTCCAGGAAGCTCTGTGGAGCTGTTCTTTTGTGTTCCTGCTCTGACTCTGACATATCCTGGGCTTATCCTTATCCAGTAGTCCACGACAACTTGACATCATTTCACATCCAGTAGTCAAAAGTGAGGAAAGTGTAAGGTCACATGATTATAATGCTACTCCAAGAAATTGAACCCATCATGTCTGTTTTCTATCAATTGCCCTGAACTTTAATTACATGACTATACTTGGCTTTAAGTAAATATAAGAAGTATTTTTATTAATGGGCAACCAGATTCCAAGATAACAATCAGTTTGTATAGCTTGATGAAAGGGATATTGGGGACAATTAGCTTCTGTCACTATGCCTTTTGGATTTTAGGCTTGTTTTCCCACTATTAGAACAAGATTCTAATGCCTGCCAGATTTCCTTTCTAAGTATTAAATGAAATAATATACACTAAAGTGTTTTGTAAGCCATAAAGCAACATATACATGCAAATTATTAATTACACTTACACTGATATTTTACTGACCAGCTGGGAAAAGGTAGGAGATAGAAGATGAAGCAGAGAAAACTGGGAATTATTTATTGGTACTGTTGTCACAGAAACATAAAAAATACTCTTCGTCGGATACAGTTTGAAGTTTAATTTAGTTATCTGTGATGTGTTAGACTCTAAGGAGGAGCTGAGAGTGTGAATGTTATTGCCTTAATTTGAAATGACATCTATTTGCATCCAAATATTTCAGATGGCATGCCGAGCCACGTGATTCTCTCCACAGGAATTGCTGTCATCTTGACTGAGAGGCTCCAGACCTGTGCCGGAAAATGTGCTCAGGAACTGGGAGTGAAGATGAATGTTGATCAGGTAAGAAAGAAATACAGGTGCAGGTTTAAATGGCTAAATTAGAAAGCAATGTCAAAAGCAAAATTATACAGATATAAAAAAATGTACTGAGAGGGGAACCTGAAAATGAAAGAAATTTATGTGAGCCAACTGAGTAGTTTAGTATCCTACCAACCATACTTTAAAATGCCCACATATCAGAGTCATGATTCTCTAAAGTTAAAATATTAAGTAGAAAATCGTTGCATATTTGGGAACTAAGCTGTATTATTCAAACTAGCTTCTACTCTGCTAAAGTCCCTGAAATCCCAACTCAAAACCTAAACAACAGAGTCATAAAACTTTTCAAATAAATCACTTCAGATTATGAAATAGATCTAACAAATACATCTAATATGATAAAATTAAGAAGACCAAACCTATATATAAATTTATTATTTATTAACAATTTAGCCCATCCTATATTGGTTTCGTTATATAAAATATAAGCTATTTCTTATATTTCTGTCTTTTAGGAGTTTCTTTAAAGGGAGTTCATACATCTGAAATAAAAGAACCTTGTGGTGCCTGGCATGGTGGTGCATGCCTGTAATCCCAGCCCCCAGGAAGCTGAGGCAGGAGGATTGTCACAAGTTCGAGGCCAGCCTGGGCTTCATATTGAGTTCAAGGCCAGCCTGGACTACATAGCAAGACCCTGTCTCAAAAAAAACAAAAACAAGGGCCAGGGATTAGCTCAGTGGTTCTGCCGCCTGCCTTGCAAGTGCAAGGTCCCAAGTTCGATCCCCGGTACCAAAAAAAAAAAAAAGAAAGAATCTTGTGGTAATATTGACGTTTTTCTTTTAATTATTTTTAACTCTTAAAAACAAACCAAAGCTATCCATCATAACAGAATTATTTCCAGTGTAAGAAATCTTGTACATAATTTTAAAGAGATTTATAACTGCTTCCCAGATGTTAAAAGCTAGAGTGATAAAATGGTAATACTGTTAGACACTAAATACTCTGGTACTACCAAGTCTGTTATTACATTTCATGTCACCCTAAGTCAAAAAACATCTAGAATGTAATTTTGTTTGAGATACTTTGCTAGCTAGAAAGTAAAATTAGAACTCTGTAGCCAACTGAGAAGTCATCTTGACATATTAGTTTATAATTTGATGGATGTCTTAGCATAAAACATTTGCATATTCAGGTTAATTTTCTTTGATGATTGTATATGCAACCTGATTACCTGTACACCTTCCTATTTGTATTTGAAACTCACATAAAACATTTTCTGGAAATAAATATTTTTACCAGAATGTCATAGTTCAGCATACATTTTCTTATGCTTTAAAAATTCAATTTTTCTAGATCATTATTTTACAATTAGAGTCTCATAGTTAATTAATTACTTAATAAAAATTTAAATTTTTAATGCTACCTGAGTAAAATTCCAGTATTGCCTACATTTATACAATTAAATGGTTAAAAAGAAAGAATAGAGTCTTGCCTTTCTTTATACATTTTTTGTTAAATTAAGGGATCTCACCATCTCAACGACCAAAAATCCCCCCAACCCTCTGAAATTCCAGCTGAAAAGGCCATTCATTTATATTAAATTATAAATAAAGATATCCCTGGCTGCTCTCTGTCAATGCCCCCCCTCCCTTAACTAGTTGTCAGTCATGAAAAGTAGGTCACTTACCATCTGGGAGCAGATAGGCCAGGCTGCAATGCAATGCAGCCAAAGCAAAGACCCTGTGATGCTGAGAAAGGGGGTTTTTAGTCTCTCATGAGGAGAGGCCCCAGGAATGGGTGTCAGTGAGCGAGTGACACCGCAAAGTGACAGTAAGAAAGTACAGTGTCAAGCAATGAGCTTGGGGAGATGAAAGAAACTTTACAATGAAAGTGGAGGGAAAAAAATCATAAAGAGTGGTACAAACATACCAAAGGCAAATCTGGCAAAGTTCACAATTTTGTCAAAAGTGTAGGCTCGGATACTTTCAGAGAATAAAGATTTTTTTAGAATGTTTTCTAAGCTACTAAGGCCTGCGGAGGATAGCCCGGCACTCTGGCAGGTGATAGGTAAGCACTAAGTATTAAAGTGACTGGGAGTTGGGCCGAACAGATGCTTAATTCTGTGTTCTCCGAAGTACATTCACTGATAAGTTGTTCTACTGAAAGGAATTTTTAGAGTCAAACATATTTGGGAAATTCAGCATCCTACAATTCCCTCTTAGAGAACCTTAGAAACTCTTAAAGACACTTAGAAAGTTCTACATTAACATAATAAAGGTTTTGAAAAGTCTTAGAGTTGAGAAATCTTTCTTTTAAAAAACCAGCAGTTTCCAGAATTATTTAACCTTATAAACACGTTTTTAGCAACACTCATGAATATTTTTCTGGAAATGTTGAAATGATTATAAACTCCGTCTATCCATGGCAGGGTAAATTTTCTCTTGGTTACAAACTATAACAAAGGGAAGATGAAAGTAACTGATGTACACCATACCCAGTAATGACAGCTGCAAAATTATGGTTTATTAAAAAACACATCTTTGTTATCATTATGTCTTTTAATGAAAACAAACTATGGAAGAGAGTGTCAAATGGCCATCACTACAAATCAAATCATCTATACACCTTAAAAGTACTGTGTAAGTAATAACCACACAGTCTGTACAGTGAGTGGGTTGACTGATTTAAAAACTTAATGTAGATTTGACCAATTAAATCATCACTGCTCCACTGGGACATCCTGGAGTGTTGTTAATTGTGACAGTGTTTATGAGCATATGGCTCCCTCCCCCTTCACAGACAGAATAGTCAGACATGACCCACAGCTGACATGAGGTACAGAATCATTTTATAATTACTAATCCGAGCCAAATTTTAACAAATACTATAACAGAGAAATCTGTTTCCTATATTAAATATCTTCCAACTTCCCTACACCCATAACCAAAATTAACCAAACACAGGGCCGGGGATTTAGCTCAGTGGTTCTGGCTCCTGTCTCACAAGTGAAAGGTCCCAAGTTCGATCCCCGGTACCAAGTAAAAAAAGAAAAATTAACCAAACATATTCAAATACACATGCAAAGTGTAGAATAAGAAGATGAGAGGATCAGTGCTCCAGCATTGTCTCTATGGCTAATGTCATTTCTCTATTTATATTTTGTGTTTCTCATATAAGAGAAATCATATGATATTTAAGCTTTTGTGTCTTATTTATTTCATTTAACATGATAGTCTCAAAATTCATCTATTCACCCATAAGTACCTCAAGTTTATCCTCATTTATGGCAGAGCTAGGGGATGAGAAAAAGAAATGAGATGTAGTATGTTCATGCGCCAGCTCCCCAAGATGAATGTAGTCATTGTGTACTAAAAACATGTACAATTTTTTTTAAGTTATTTCTTAGTACTGCTCCAAATTGAGAATGTCTCTTAACACAAGTCTCCGGTTAGAGCAGAGACAAATAAGTGTCTTCCTAAACCTTGGAACTTGAAAGGAATTTGAAAGTCTGTGTAGCTATCCTCGTATTTTCTCAATCTATAGCCTAGTACTGCTCCCCTCACATCTAAACTATTGAAATTACCGCTTTAACTAACACAGAAAATGTGTGCCTCAGTGGGTGTTTTCTTGGCTATATTGGAATGTACCTCTCACATGGTAGCACAATGTAGTTTTGTTTTGGTAGGGCAGGCATTTGAGTTGACAGGTAAGTAAATAATTGTCTAGTGTCTTTATAGGTCAGGCTTAAATCCAATGGTACTACCTGAACAATGAGCTGATAAAGAAAAACAAGAAAGAAAAAAGAACTGGAAGGAGCTAGAAAAGGTAAAATTAGACATTGATGATCAATGTTTAATACTTCACAATTTTACTGTTGCATTGCTGCCAAATTTGCATGAAAGAAGATTCTAGAAAACTTTCTGAATATTTTAGCATCTGTGATGCTAGACTCCATTCTTAAATGTCTGTCATTTGTTATATAATTCAATGTGCCTATACCAACGTGATATAGGTTTGGCATAGAATAGAACTGGATTCCAGTCCTCACTCTCACAAAGGCACCAAGGCACCAAGACCTTTGTTGCCCCTCCCCTGGGCATAGTCTACAGTTAACTGGTCACCACACCTAACAACCCAGCTCTGCAATATTAAATCAAACTCTTCACTCCATATCCATGACTTCCTTTGCCTTTAGACCAGCCCATCTGTTCTAGTACACTTTTTCTCCAAATTCTTGCTTCACTTTATTTTGTTTTTCATTACCTCGCTCTTAGTAATATTTTGAACTACTGTAGGCATTGTTATACTTACCTGGAAAACAACTACTTTTATTCTTCTCTGATCACTTATTTTTCCTCGAAGTACAGAAATTATGCTTGTCTTGCTGACCATACTAGAACAGTAAAACTTTAATAAATATTTATGTACTATTGAAGAATATTACTTAACCTCTCAGATATTTTTCTCATCTATAAAATGTGGATAATAGAATAAACTTTTTTGAATATTAAAAATGAGATAACTAATACATGCAAATATCTTGCATATGATAAGTAATCAAATACTGAAAATACCCTTATCTGTTTGCTTTCTCCTAAGACACAGAACCATGCAAAAGGCAAAAAGATGCTAATTCAGAGGCACATTGCAGTAGTTGGAAGTCTCCTAATTCCATTTGGCTTTATGGCCATTATTATAGAGATACACTTAAGTAAAATAAATCAGACACACATCTAAGTATCACATTGTTTCTCTGGTGTGAGAAATTGAAAGTGTAAATAGAGACCAAAGTGTATAACAGATAATGTGAAATAGAAAGAAAAAGCTGAAATGGGAAGGGACACTAGGAATGGAGGAAGGGACAAGGGAGAAAGGGAAAAGGGAAGAAAATGAGAAAAAACCAAAATAGAAACAAAGCTTTTATAAATGAGGGGAAGAAGGGTTGAAGGGGAGGGAGAGGAATGGGAAAAAATATTAAGACATATTATGTACAGGTGCAAAGTCCATATGTGAATGTGATTATTGTGTATATCTAAATTGTACCAATAAGCTTAATTAAAAATTTAAAAAATAAAAATTAAGAAAAAAATCTACTATGTTTGCAACTTAATTTCTTAACAATTTTTTCTAACAATCCAGATAAATTTTATTTTTAAAAATAGATTGCACCTATTTATGCATCAATGTTTCCATATAGCCAAATGGGTTATTTATAAATATAAATGATCAAACAAGGATTGTTCTTATGTAATTAATCCCACACTAATTAAATTATGCAGGATATTTACAATCTGCTAGGCAAAGCATAAAGAGACCAAAGGGCTACTTAAGAGAATAAAACAGGATACAGCAAGAAATCTTTATTTCTGACCACGAGGAAAGTTCTTTTCAGCTCAGACTCCTCTCTGAATATTAATCTTCCTGAAAAAGCATGTAAGATAAAACCCTTTCTCCTCTGAGCAATTAAAGGACCAGGAGCAAAATCCAAAGAGCTAGAAAATCATGTCAGCAGAAAAAAGAAACCATTGAAGATAATAAGTAATTAGGGCTGACATTTTACAGAGTGTAATTGGGAGATGATGCTGCTTTAAAAGCTCACATTGATTAAAACTCACTATTTAAAGTGAACTTAGTGAACCCACATAAGCAAAGACCATAATATTCTGTAAATAGTGAAATGGCCCCCAATCAAGAAAGGGAGATTCTACCACAGAGCCATGTGGAAAATGAACACTGAATGACGGAGGAAAGTAAAAGCAGAACTTACTGAAGAAAGTGAAAGTACTGAGAAAACATTAGTCTTTATCCAAACTTGTCCAAGTGATATCATGGCTTCTTAATTAGAAGGAATTTAAAATCAGAAATATATTATACATCAACTATATTGCATTATAAATACATATACTTAGAGTTACTATATAATAAGGTATCTACAGGTCTTAACTCTTGAGTACAAGTTTGTTCTCAACTAGTTTTTTTATCACCTGAATTAAAATCTGAGATAAACCCATTCATATATTATAGTCTGAAAATGGATGGACTATACCTGATAATCACAGTCAAGATTTAGGAACCAACCTATTCTCTGGGCTTGGTGGCTCATGCCTGTAATTTTACCTACTCAGAAGGCTGATGCAGAAGGATCTCAAGTTCAAGTCTAGTTTGGGTAGCTTAGCAAGATTCTATCTCAAAATTAAAAACAAAACAAAAAGGATTGGGGATGGAGGATGTACCTCAGTGGTAGATGCTTGTCTAGCATAAGGAAGACCTGTGTTCAATCCCTAGTACCACACACACACCCCAAAAATAGTTTAATAACCCATTGGAATAAAACCTGGCAAATAATAACATTGGTAACTTAATATTATTAATAAAGTTTACCTATTTCTGGGTATTCATATGATTAGACTTGCATATGGAAAATGTAGGGAAGGATATAAAACAATTATGATTTTTAGATAGCTCTATGTCCAGTTTCTTTCCCACACTTTCTCTCATTTATCCTACATATTATTGACAGACTCAGTTGAATGAAATGCATATTTATTTAGCAAAGTAAATATGTACCAGGCACCATACTGGCCCATTAGCTATGATAATGAATGTGGAAAATACAATTTGGGTCCCCAAATTCTTAGAACCCACTGGGTAAATAAATGAAGAAATTAGAGACTACCTTATGTGATACTGTATGTGAGAGGGTGAAAAATGCTAGGGGAAATCCATAGGGAAGTCACCTAAAACTCTTGGATCCAGAGAAGGTTTGCCAGAGGCATGATTTTCTAGATGCTCAGCAAGTGAAGAGCAAATGATGGCCAGATGAATGTGGTGAAATATGTACACCACCAGAGTGTCACTGAAGATTTCAAAGATGACACTGAGATGAGAGAAGTCAATGTGAATAAGAAACGTGAAAAGTCCTTACAAACCACTGTAGGAGAAGGCGTCGTTCCCCTGCTTAGCAATGCAGTCGGACTTTCAAATTGGAACATATTTTCACACGAGCCACTCAGCGTTCATTTCCACTTCTGAGTTGGGATGGAACTACCCTGTGAAAGGAACCTCGGACCACAGTGGGGATTAGAGAAGGGGAAATGTGAGAGTAGGAAAATTGTCATTGTTCTGGCAGTAATGAGGCAAAGAGATGATGTTGGACAGCGGAAGGTTACTGTGGTGAAGGAAAAAAAATAACCACAGGTCAGAGGGATCTAAGAGTCAGAAACAGCAAAACCTAGTGATTGCCTTTGTGTGTTTTAAGTGAAGACAACTCTGGGAGTTGAATACAATGCAGACTTGCCTGAGCAACTGAGTGCCTGGCACTGCTGTTCCTCAGTTTAGGGGACAGGAGTTGGTTTGAGCAAAGGAAAGATCAAATCTTGAATGTGTTCCATGGTATATTGCATGGTGGTCATAACCAAGTCTAAATGGTCCATAAAGATGTAGACACACAAACCTATGTCTCAGGAGGACAATCGGTAAAGAGGTCTAAATTTGGGGACTTGCAAAGATTTCTACAATCTACATATCTGTAAGAGTTCAGGCTCTGCATCTTTTATCCTTCCTTTCCTATTTATATATCCACATTTGCACTCTTACCTGCTCACAAATCTCAGTCTATTAATTGCACATTATTCTATATCTTCATCTCCTCTCTTCTTTGCTGCTTCCTTTCTTTGTCATAATTTACATATGGTAAAACTTCTCTCATTTGACAACAAGTAAGCAAAGCTTGTCTCCCAGCCACCATCCTATATCTCATCTTTTTAACAGAATTACCTACCTTTCCTCTTTTCAGTATTTTCTAAAACATGGCTTCCATTCTTCACTCCCATTTCCATTCCCCTTATCCCACCAAAATTACTGTCTGCTCTTTCACCACAACTGTACTGCTGGCGTAGCTGTGAAATTCAACAACTTTTCTTAGTGCTAGCCTTCAGGGACCTCTCAGCAGGACCTGGCACTGTTTACCACTAATGCCTTCTGAAGGTCCTCACCAGACTCTGTGGCCTCCTATTCTCCTGGTTACTGCTCCTAGGTCTCCTTTAAAAGACCATCACCTGACTTGCAAAGGCAGAGTCACTTCTCTCACATTACGTACATCTCCATCTGATGTCATCTATTCCTGTTGACTGCTATTCTGTATTGATGATTTCCAAGTCTTTATCTCTGGACAGAACTCTCTGATTAGCCACTGTCTAGCCTTGCAACTCTTTGTAACATTGCCAGTCTAGCTTGCTTACTGAGTATGGCTTGGCATACCATGACAGAGGGCACCTGTGTTCTCACTTGCTCCTGTTTCCTAATCTAGAATATTCTACTCTCTTCATCTATTAATTTATATTGCATCACTCTTTATAAACAAGTACAAAGTTTAGTTCTATGGGAGACATTTCTCTAATCACTCCTTCCCCTGGATTCTTTTGATATTCCTGCACCACCCCACAGCACAGGAAGAGTAAATAGATTTCATTTTGAAAGCAAATGCTGAATCACAGATAAAGCTGACCTAGAGTTCGGTGCCAGGGAGATTCACTCCAGCCCAAGTCGAGACACAGTGGTAAAGTGTGTTGATTGATTAGCGATGTCACCTAGGAGCACAGGAGAGAGAAGAGGCGGCCTTAGTTCCCATATTTGCCGTCATGACACAGCTTTTAAGATATACTACTTTGAACTGTTGTTTATCTTGATTACAAATGACCTGTCCCTAAAACAAGATTTTAAATCACAAGCAGGTAAAGATTGGGTTCTATTCTGTTCCACATTTCCATGCCAAAAATCAATCATAAATGAGTATTTGATGAGGAGGAGGAGCTGCCCATAGAATAAATTTTAAAATTGGGTACAAAACTGATGCACAGAAAAAGTGAGTGATCTGAAAAAAGAAGTTGATGTCTTGTTATATATTCTCTAAAGATACATTCCAAAATTAAATCACCTTACTCTCTACAAACCCAGATGGGATTACAGTATTTTTAGAGGACACATTTTCCTTTTGAATCTTATGTGATACCTTCTTTTAAAATTCTATCAATCTTAAAGTATGTGCTGTGGCTGAAGTGACTTCTGCAAAACTATGACATTCATTAAATCCAAAGTTAAGACCTACTCTTAAATATTTCAATTCATTTTTCATTTTAGTAAAATAATTGCTTGAGGTATAGGTTGTATTCATATTTATGAATATATTTTAGAATAAATGAAGTATATAGATGGCCTTATCCCAAAGCAATGTCCAAAAGAGAAAAATTACACAGACAACAAATATCTACAAAAGAAATCATTTTGTACATCTTTGTTTATCTCCTGTGACTTGTCCCATTTCACATATTCTTGGGGATGCCCTTCTTATTATTATAGCATGCAGATCATATGTCTCACAGTTTAGATCAAAGGTGCTGTGGCTTGTGTCTAGATGTCTCCCCAAAGCCTCATGTGCTCATAGGTGGGGCTTTTTCAGAAGGGGATAAATCTACAGTGTGTGATGCTGGGATTAAGGATGTGTGATTACTAAATGAGTCCACTGACTGGTTTGGCATAGTTGTGGGTAGGATTAAGGGTGCCCCACCCTGGGTGTTAGTGAGTATTACTGCCCTAGGGGCTGTTAGCCTGGATAAAAATAACACTAAACTGGCTGGAAGAGAAGTTAGGTAGAAGAACTCTTGAAGACACTGGTGTAGGAAAAGATTTTATGAACAAAACCTCAGTTACCCGTGAACTAGCACAATCAACAAGTGGGATCTCTTCTTACTAAAAAGCTTCTGCACAGCAAGAGAAACCACCAACACTGTGAAGAGACAACCCACAATGTGGGAAAACATTTTCACTAGCTGTCCCTTAGACAAAGGTCTACTATCTAGAATCTATAAAAATGGGTATCTGAAGTAAACACATTTCTCAGATGAAGAAGTAGAAATAGCAAATAAACATATGAAAAAATGTCCCACATCACTGGTCACTCGAGAGATGCAAATGAAAACAATGCTGAGATTCCACCTCACCCCAGAAAGAATGGCTGCTATCATGAAATCAACCAATTACAAATGCTGGTGGGGCTGTGGGGAAAGAGGAACCCTGCTCCACTGCTAGTGGGAGTGTAGACGGGTGCAACCACTGTGGAAATCAGTATGGAGATATCTCAAAGACCTAGGACTGGAAGTCCCATTTGACCCTGCTATTCCACTGCTGGGGATCTTCCGCAAAGAATTAAAAGAATCACACCACAGTGATATATGTGCACCCATGTTCATAGCAGCACATTTTGTAATAGCTAAAACTTGGAAACAGCCCAAATGCCCATCAACTGGAGACTGGATAAAGAAAATGTGGTTTTTAAATAAAATGGAGTATTACTCAGCCATAAAGAATGAGAAACTAGAGACATTTATAGGTAAATGGATGCACATTGAGGCGATACTCTTAAGTGAAATAAATAGGACACACTTGTATAAATAACAAATAGTTTTTCTAGTGTGAGAAATTGAAAGTGTAAATAAGGACTAAAAGTTATAATAGATAATGTGAAATAGGAAGAAAAGGGGCAAAGGGGAAGGGGAAGTGGGAGGGGTAGGGGAAAGGAAAGAAGGGAATGGAATTACTATGAAAAAATGGAAGCAAAGTCTTTGTAAATAGGGAGGGATGGAGGGGTTGAAGGGAGGGGAGGGGAAGGGGGAAAAATAAGAACCAAGAGAGATTATGTAAAGGTGCAAATTTCCAGTGATGAATGTCCTTATATTGTATAGCTTAAATGTACCAATAAAATTAATTAAAAATATGTATATATAAGGAACAGAAAGAGTTGCTGTGGCTGTTGCTTGCTGCTTTACCATAAAATGTTTCTCCTCTGTGATGTCCCTCTGCCATGCCACCCTACCTTGCAGCCAGCCAACTATGAACTGCAACCTCTACAAACTGTCAGTCAAATAAACCTTCCCTCCTTTAACTTTGGGAATTGGGTGTTTTGTTTCACCAATGAGAAAAGTAAGACAAAAGGGAACTCTTGATATATTGAAAAACTGAATCCTTGAATCAGATATTTAAATATTTAATGTCTTCACTCAGTTTCTAAGTTTTAAACCAATTCATTTTTATTTTTAATGTCCTTAACATGGATTCAGTCTCTAAGTTTTAAACAAATTCATTATTTTAATGTTTTTAATATAGACTTAGTTGTATTAGTGGTTCACAGACTTAAATGATTTCATAGTTTCCAACTGACAATCAAAACACACAGTTTCCAAACTTAGCTTCTTATATTGCTCCTCCTCCACTGTCCGCTGTGCTACATTTCTGCACCTGAGGAATACACTGTGGTCCCAGAGAAGAGTCGCTGTCTTAGAGAGACATGGTTCTGAAATAATCAGAAGATAACTTCTAGAACTATCTCACCTAACTGAATGATGGAGAGAGCATTGTTTCGAGAATCAGGCAAGCCAGATTTTAAATCTCTCTCTCTAGCAAGCTGTTTAATTTCCATGTCTGTAGAGCAAGTATCTCATATGCAAAATGGGAATACAACGCCTATTATGAAGAAGAGTGTGCCTTCAAATGAATGTTTATGTTTGAAGAGTTTAAAGCCTAGAATATTATGAAATGACATATAGATGCTGTAAGTGAATAGTATTCTCCTTTAAAATGATCAAAAATGAAATGACAAACTGAAAAAATCTATATTTAATGCAACTTTTATTAATTTCCCATATAGCATTCCTGGAAGTATTTCCTTGACTAAAATGGGGAAAGACAACAAATTTTAAATACTAAAATAAATTTTATAGTAGAAGTGGTAATGTTTCAGTATCTGACCTGTCTCTGTCTCAAGAAATTTTAAATATAAAAACAATTTTTATGGTAGAAATACTAATGTTTAAATATCCTATCTGTCATATTGACTGGGGTGGTATACATTGTTTTCTTCCCTTTTTTGCTGTTTTATAGTTAAAAATTAACAACCTAACAGAAGAGTCCCTAATATAATTTATAACATAGTATTAAATAAGTAATAGGCATTGCAATCCTTTTGTAATGAAATAGTGTTTAAAAAGAAATACTAATAAAGGGAACTGGAACATTTATTTTCAAAATATGTTAATAAAATAATGCTTAAAATTGTGTTCTATTTTCATGGCTCAACAAATTTCTAAGGTCTTTTTCCTCTCTTATTTCCAAAAAATAGTAATTAAGTAGGAAGAACATGATTGATAGAGAGTAGATCCAACTTGCCATTTTCTCTACAGTGGGCATACTCTTATATTTCTATAAAAGGTCCTAACAGTCTCCTTGGCCGTGTCACTGCTGATTGGTTTACGGTAACCAAAAGGAGATGTTGAACAATGCCAAGATCTGTAAAGAACATCAGCAATGATCAAAACGCAAATGAGATCTAAACTGAGGCACTTTGGGCATGGTGTGGCTTTCCTTGTGCCCCCCATCACCTCTAGGTGGAGGGAGATTCTATGGAGATTTGAACAATATTTACTATATAAGTGCATACTGGGGATGTGAGGAGACCCATCTTACCACAAAGGTTTATGAGTAGGAAAGCAAGAGGCAGAAGATATTGTATCTTGAATCTCAGGAAAATAGAGATGGAAAAGATGGAGTAAATAAAATGAAATGCAAAATAAGAATTCGAGTTTTATAAAACTTACAATTCAATTATCTACACATAAAAGTGATCTTGGAGAGTCAGAATATATATTTGAGAAGTGCTCTGTATCCCTTCAGGAGTCCAGAGCATTAACTGGAAATTATTATTAGTTTAGAGCCAAATAATTTTGGTTGTTTTAGTATGTCCCAGAGTAGGTAATATCTTGAATATTATTTAATTTACTGTTATCTGGCCTGTCTAACAAAAAAGTGTTCTGCAGGTAGAATAATAGTCTGAGAGAATAAAGTGTTTCAATAAATAACTGATCATCAGAACCTATAGATTTGGTCATTTACAAAACATTAATTCTCAAGGAAATCACAAGCATTATGTTATTTCTGTAGTGTTCCAATAGTGCTGGAGATCTCAAAATACTATTACAGGGATTAATGTGGCAGCACATTACAAACTCCTCAAATAATTGGTTTTATGTAAAACTCAAAATAGTAATAATATGTTAAAAACCTGAAAAAACTTAGAGGTCAAAGATAGGACTTTCTATATAAAAATAACACTGTATTGTGCTCTTTGAAGCTGCAATTTGGGAGGGTGAATTTTTATTTTCTCCAATGACACATAATTCTATGAAAAAATTAGATCGAGATATGAAATAGAGGACACCTGGAGACAGATGAATTGGAAAGCTAACTTTGAAATGAATCATTGAGCTAATGTGTAAAAGCTATGGGTTTAAATGTTTTATCTATGCTTCTTTTGCTAATTGTATTTGTTTCCTGCTGCTGCTCTTATTGCTGTGATGTTTTTAATACTAAATCTGTGTGTGTAAAGAATGAGGCCTGTTACCTTTCATGTTTGGAGTATCTAGAGAAGCCTGCCCTTTATTTAATGGAGAAAAGAGTTCCAATGTTGAGTAGTGCTGATGTACCTGTCATTTTCCAAACCACTTCCTGTCTATCTCTGGAAAAAATGACTGAGGGTCTTAGGATGAGCAATGAGCTATCACCTTCTCTTCCCTCCATATAATCATCTAAAATAGACTGGCAGCCTGATGATCTTTAATATATCTGAATATATTATTTTGTATTCATCATCAACTCCAAAATTCAATGCCATTGTATCTTTAAATTCTGAAGTTACATGATGGAAAGCCATAATATAATATGCCATTAGTAATATTTACAATATTTACAAAATCTATGATTACCACATTGTATTTGTGTTCTCCAAAGGCAGAGCTAAATGCTGGAAACAAAATAATCAGGGAACTGAATCCTTGAATTTACTGTCTAACTTGAAACTAATCACAAAACTATTTTTCTTTCCATCTGTACAGTTGATAGTGGACTAAGATAGTCAAAGTAACCATTATCCACTAAAGCCAATGAGCCATATTCTTCTATGTGGAAGATGGAACTGAGATTCTACTGATGTTAGATCTACTGGAAAGTTTGCAAAATGAATCTACTTTTTGCTTCTCAAAATTTTCCAAGTGAAAGGCAGGTAAAAATGTTTTGAAAAAAATGGATTCTAGCTTTCATATTTTTGTGAAAATAAATTAAACAAAGAATCATCAAATATATTTTTAGTATAAATTAGAAGTAATATTATGATGATCGAGTCTGCTAAGAATTTAAAATATATCCATACAATTTCTACAATTTAACATTGAATCTTTAATTAGTACACTATTCTAATGCCCTAACAGGGACATCTACTCTCACAAAAGGACCTAGGTACCTCAAATACTTTTGCAAGAGAAAGTTAATGCCCTGAATGATCTACAATTTGATAGCTCATTTTAATTATTCTTATCTTTATTTTTTTCTCCTTTTATCCATCCATCAGTCTACACTTTATGAATCTACTTCCTTATGTAGGTAACATTGTAGTATGATATAGACTGTGAATCCTACATTTTATGATACATAATAAACATAAAATGATATAAAGCTGTGAACCAGAATTTTAGTATATTTTTCTTTCACACATGACCAAAACATGAAATGATGCTTTTAAAAACTCTGTACTCAAATACTCTGTATATCGTAAATGATCTATTTGTGCCTGTTGATGATGGTAACTTCTAAAGTATTAATTTATGTATATCTCAAATGGTTGAGAATATGTAACTCCTTTGTATTATTAACATTAATATGATTAGTACATTAATATTTATTGTAACTAATATAAATATTGTGTAGTAGGCCTTACACTATTTCTGATAAGTAATCAGATGAATTAATTCTTCAGAAAATAATATATTAAACATGTTTGAAATATGTTCACATATTCAGCAAAACATTTTATTATGGACTGTATGTACTGGGTTTTATAAAATCCATTTGAATGAAAGCTATTTGTCAGAACCCCAGCAGAAACTGGTAGCATACTCAAAACAGCCACCGAGGAATTGTTTGTAAGAGGGATTCTTTCTTTAAAAAATATTATTTTATTGGTACATTTTAGGTATACAATATAATGCCATTAATCATTGGAAATTTGCACCTTTACATACTCTCTGTTGGTTCTTATTTTTCCCCCTTCCCCTGCCCTCCCTTCAACCCCTCCATCCCTCCCTATTTACAAAGACTTTGTTTCCATTTTTTCATTTTCTCATATTAACTCCATTCCCTTCTTTCCTTACTGTCAAGTAGTAGTATCGAGAGAAATCAACAAGAAATCAACAGCGCTGAACCCCAACTGGAAAGAGGGGAAAGACGTTACTGTATTCCCGACGCCTCAGGAAACCTGGGTCCCCTGAAAGGGGAAAGACATGAGGTCCCAAGAGAAAGCCTGGTCGTGAGTAATAGGAAGGAGCTAACTAGTGGCTTGCCAGGGAGGAAACCAGAGAATTAAGGCCCTGCCAGAGCACATGCTACGCCCACCATCCACAGCTCTGGCTGCTCCCTTCCCTTCCTGAGTTTAACTCTGGGGAAGCCTGCACGAAGGGCGCCTCTCACCAATCTGTAGAGTCTGCATCCTGGAGCAACAGTAGGACGCGGACTGTGATGTGTCTGTCCCTAAAGGGGCAGCAGAAAACACCTGGCACAGCTGGGGGAAGTTCACCTTGAACTCCACACAATGAGGAAAGCATTTGCTCAGCCAGTGAACAGTAAAAAACAAGATGTACACAGGACAATTAAAAGCACTTAAAAAGAATTGATCTTTTCAAAGCAAATCTTTCCAAAAGGAAAGTCTTTTCTAGGGAAGAAATTCTAATTTTAAATAATTCCTTTGAAATAAACTACTTCTCTCAGGAAACTTAACGCATTCATCATGTAATAATTGTTATCATAAATACTGAAAAGAAATAAATGGCTTTTTAAAAATAAATTCTCCATAATCCAGAAATTTAATTAATTATATAGACTAAAATTCTCCCAACTTATCTGAATTAGTGAAATTTTTATATATATCAAAAACCTATAAGAGAAACCAATGATATTCCTTTTAAAACTAGTAGAATTTACCAAATGATCCTGAAAGTTTAGTGGCTAATTAGAATAACATTCAAAAATATGTCAAAATTCTTTAAAATTTCTCATCTGACTTTATTGTGTCCTCTTATTATTTTCTATTTTTCCTAAGTGTAACCCCTTGGTTATGGAAAAAACTTTACCATTTACTTTGTTCTCTGTTACCTTCCTTCAACACCACACACCTGTCAAGTAACCTACCTGGAATAATATCTCGAGAATTTTCCTTTACCTCACATCTTTGTTCTCCTTCAAAGTTCACTATTCCCAATATCCCTATGTCAACCTACACAGGTTCTTTTCACAGATGCACTGTTAGAATAATCACCTCATTCTCTACTTGTTTACATTACCTATTGTATTGTTTTCCAACTGGATTTCCTTTTGTCACATTTATTATTAAATCTTGTTGCTTTAAATACAGAAAGCAGCTCTTACATTTTTCGTATACATTCCACATCTCATTAATGCTCAACTCATAGAGATCTCATTCTGAACATTGCATTAGTGAGGAAGTCAAGCCTATCTCATTTATTCTTTTATAATGATGTATGGAAGTTTTCTTTTAATAGCCTACAAAAGCTTTCTAAAATGTCACCAAGGAAATAGAACACTAAAACATTTTAGATTCATCAAATTAGTGGCTTAAAAAGAGATCTCCAAAAGAATTGCAGTGTAGTGTGGAAGGGCTAAGTGATTCCCTGTAAGATGGGATTTTTAAAAATAATCTCAATGTGTTTTAGGGCTTCCCAAGGCAAATCAATTTAGGGCCTAGAGGGCCCAGGCTCCCTAAATCAAATACTACTTTCCTACTTTTTTTCTTAAGGTCATCAAAGTGTTCTCTAATGACTTGAAGCATATGGGCTGTGTAATACTAAGCAACTGATGCAGCTCAGCTACAATAGGAAATTAGAATGGAGGCACAAATGTTATGTTTGCAATGTAAAAACATGTTATCTTTTAAATAGCACTTTTTTAAAGGTCTGTGATGGTGTTTGTGCCTTGAGACTGCAGAGTCACAGCTGCACCCAGGTGGTCTTATCAAGGGAAAGGTTCAAATGCCAGTTCCCTGCCACTGCTGTTCACCAGCTGAGACACAGTGGGAGCTGAGCTGGTCCTCTCTGGATGCACGAAGGAGTCCATGGAAAACAGATGACTAGAAGAAACAATTCCACCCACCCCTGTATCCACGGTCACACTGCCACTTCTTTAATGGAAATTTCACAAGCTTTCTTTAAGCAGTTTTCAATAAATGTATTTTTTGGAATGAGTGCATTGAGAAATGTTAATGTCAATATTTAGAAAAAATAAGCCATATAATTCAAGCTCTCTCTCTGCCTCCCCCCACCACACACACCTTCTTTGATATTTGAAATATATTTAACATAGTGAAGACTCTTTGAAGTTCTATAGTAATCTGTTCAATTTAATTTATTGCTTTCCCAAACTGATTTGAAATTGATATTTTTTTCTTTTCAGAACATTTACAAACATTTATTAATAGATCAGTGTTTCACAAGAAACATTTAAGAAATAATGCTCAGGGCCAAGGATTTAGCTTAGTGGTTCTGCCACCTGCCTCGAAAACGCAAAGCCCTGAGTTTGATCACTGGTACACACACACACACACACACACACACACACACACACACACACACACAAAAAAATATATATATATATATATATTTCAGGCATTTAAAGATTTTAATATTTTTATCATATTGTAAATATGATCTAGGGATAATAACATTTATTAAACCATTGACCTGTATACTATCTTCTAATTCATTATTTTAGTAACTTCTTTTTTATACTCAATTCCTTATAATTCTTTTCATCAAATTGAAGGGTGATAGGAAGAATTATACTTTATTTTATTAAAGAACAGTTTTAAAAGTAAACTCATAATTACTATAAAAAATAAAACAAATAAGTGTTCAAGATCTTATTTCACTTACTAATGAATTAGAAAACCAGTAAGATGTTGCAACCAGTTCAAAGAATTCAAAGGCTACTCTTACACAGGTAATTGGGAAAGATGAAAGATTGGCATTTCCACTGGGCAAAATTTAGTGGCTTTTCTACCAGTAAGAATCATTTATATTACTAATTTTTCTACAATTTATATAACTATAAAATAGCTTAGGCCAATTAATGGTAGAGAGAACCCATAATGTACAGGGCAGCCTGAACAGTTTTTATTCATTTCAAACTCAAATTGTTCCTCACAATTTTACATGCAAAGCAATTTCACTTAATTTTACCATTATTTCTAATTGCTTTTCTTTGTATTCATTACCATTCTTGGGACCTGCATACTTTACACCTTAAATTACTGAAAGCTTATATTATTGAATAGTTTCTGTATACCTAATGTCATATTAAATGTTTCTATGTTTTATTTCATTTAAACTTCACAAACATGATTAATACTGTATCACCATATAAGATAATGAGACTCAGAGTAATTCAGTGTTCAAAGATACATGGAAAATAAGCAAAACTAGGCCTTAAACACTTTTTGACTCCAAAGTTCACCCCCTACAACAATCTATCAACCTGGACATAGTGCTTAACCTATGTCGCACATATAGCAAAACAAATTTATCTGAAGTTTAATACAGACAGATCTCATCAAGAAAATATGATGCAACAAGAACCTGATCACTATTTTCAGATCCTACCTCTCCCTTGAGATCAAAACTGGTATTCAACTTCTTTCCTAATATGTTCATTTGAATGTCTAATGAACATGTCATTTTCCTCAGACCCATATCCTACCATTTAGCAATTTACAACATCTCTTCTTTCAAAATGTATCCCAACCTTGTCTGCTCTTCTCCATCTTCATTGCTACTACTCTAGTTCACTAAAGTATCATTTTTTTATTAGCAATCAGATCATATTTGGACAAGGGTAAAAGAATGGACCAAAACAAAAATTTCAATTATCTTAGGTTATTTGTTTATATTGCCAAAGTAACCAATTAAAAAAGGAAAATTTCAGTCAAACAAGTATGCCATTGGATTTAAACAAATTAAGGTAACAGCTTTTCCCATTGATCAGTATAACTGGCTTATTAAATAAATGAAGTCAACAAGTAATCTGGAATGCCAGTTCTTTAAATTTAGGAAATGTCTCACTCTTCATGTTGTTTTACACCCAGTCCCAAATTTAATGCAGAGCATATAATGACCACTCATTAAATGGCATTGATTAAATCAAATGTTATATTAGCTTCAAGTTCATTCAGTGGTTTATACTGCCACATGGTACACCCAATCAACTGTAGTATGTATAAATCAGCACTATAGCCAATGAGAAAAAGGGCTAATTAAATTTTTAGGCAATCACATATGTTGAAACTTAAATGGTAGGAAATTTTGGATCATTAAAAACACTAATTCACTCTACCCAAAATTGCAAGATGAAATTTCTAACCCTTATGATAAACTATTAAAGAAGAATCTACTTTAAATGATGGATGACCTTCAAGTAGAGGGAGGTTGACACACTTTCAGTGAGACTACCTACTTAACTGTGGATTTTAACGGGGAATTAAATTTCTAGTTTCGCGAATTAATTGAATCTCTCATCAAAATTCAAATGGCTCTTTTAATCAGTTGACTACTCTCTTGTGTTTCCCTAAAGGTCCACAAGATTTTTCAGAATATATTAGTATATTTTCAAATATTTTTAAAAGACAAACTATTCACAAAATAAATGTGAACTTGGTAATAGTATAATGTAAGAAATGTTAAATGGACTTCAAATTGTTTTTAAGAAATTAGTTGGAATAACAGAGATACAAAAGTATGTCCAGACTCAAGAGAAAGTGTATCAAGGTAAGGATCTAGAGTCCAGGATCAAGGTCACAAAGTAGAGCAAGAGCAAAACCAGAAGAGCTAAGTAGTATGAACAAACTGATAAGTCCAAGAGTACCTCATAGGGCAGCACACTGGATATAGATTTTTCTGGAAGGTCTAAATATACATTTGCTGCAATTGCAATATCAAGACATCAAGATATTATCAGATAAAGTTAAATAAACAAGATTCTGCAATATGTCTATATTTGAAGAAATAATTTAACAGTGTAAGCTTCCAAATGAGGTCTTCTAGATGCCAAGAAGTCTAGAAAGATTGTCCTTTATCATTAAGTCCTACATGGAAAAGATTGGCTTTCTCAATAAATCAGTAATAGTAATTTTAATTCATAACTAGTAATGAAGACCACTAAATGGTGAAGATATTACACAACTGTTCTATTAAAAATATATCATTCTACATGGCTGGGGATATCACAATCCCCAACTTGAAACTATACTACAAAGCTACTGTGATAAAAACAGCATGGTACTGGCAAAGAAACAGACCCAAAGATCAGTGGAATAGATTAGAAGATGCAGAAACAACTCCAGACATATTCAGCCACCTCATCTTTGACAAAGGAGCCAACCACCCTCATTGGAGGAAAGATAGCCTATTTAATAAACGATGTTGGAAAAACTGGATTTTAACCTGCCAAAGATTAAAATGAGACCCATAACTATCACCATGCACTAAACTAAGATCAAAGTGGATTAAAGATGTAAATATTAAGACAGAAATACTAAATTTGCTGGACGATAAGTTAGGTAGAACTCTTAATGACATTGGCATTAGGAAAAGACTTTATGAACAAATCTTCAGTAGCACAGGAACTAGCACAAAAAATCAACAACTGGGATCTCATTGTATTAAAAAGCTTCTTCATTGCAAGAGAAACTACCAACAGAGCTAAGAGACAACCTACAATATGGGAAGAAATTTTTAGTAGCTGTACCTCAGACAAAGGTCTACTATCAAAAATATATAAAGAACTGAAAAAAATCAGACACCCCAAATTCAAAGACCCAATTCAAAACTGGGCATCTGAAATGAACAGACATTTCTCAGAAAAAGAAGTAAAAACAGCTAACAAATATACGAAAAAATGTTCAACATCACTGGTCATTCGAGAGATGCAGATGAAAACAACATTAAGACTCCACCTCAACCCACAAAGAATGGCTGCTATCAAGAAATCAACCAATAACAAATGCTCGCGGGGGTGTGGAGAGAAAGGAACCCTTCTCCATTGTTGGTGGGAATGTAGACTGGTGCAACCACTGTGGAAATCAGTATGGAGATACCTCAAAGAACTAGGACTACAAGTCCCATTTGACCCAGCTATTTCTCTACTGGGCATCTTCCCCAAAGAATTAAAAGAATCACACCACAGTGATGTATGTGCACCTATGTTTATAGCAGCACAGTTTGTAATAGCTAAAGCTTGGAAACAGCTCAAGTGCCCATCGACTGGAAACTGGATAAAGAAGACGTGTTTTTTTATAAAATGGAGTACTACCCAGCCATAAAGAGTGAGAAACTAGAGACATTTATAGCTAAATGGATGCATATTGAGGCCATACTCTTAAGTGAAATAAATAGGACACACATGTATAAATACCAAATAGTTTCTCTAGTGTGAGAAATTGAAAGTGTAAATAAGGATGAAAATGATTAAAATGAAAATTGAAATAGGAAAAGGAAGGTCCAAGGGTTTGGGGATGGCAGGAGGGGAAGGGGAAAGGGAAGAAAGGGAAGGAAAAATTATGAGAAAGAAAAAAAAATGGAATCAAAGTCTATGTAAATAGGGAAGGGTGGAGGGAATGAAGGGCACATAGGTAATGGGGAAAAAATAAGAACTAAGATACATCATGTTCTGGTACAAACACCCAATGATAAATGTAAATGTATTTTATACCTAAAATGAACCAATAAATATATATATATATATATATATATATAAAGAATATATCACTCTAACAACTAAAATTAAATTTGCATATATTACTTCATTACTGTATAAAATGAGGTCCACTGTGCTAATTGTTAACTACTTGACTAAATCCAATAAATGTTACTGTCATAGGAATCATACCAACATTTGTTTGACCATTGTTACAGATCAGGTACAATGGTGCATATATTATCCAATTTATTTCTCAAAGTAGCCCTGCATAGATGAGGAAACCAGTGCTCAAAAAAGTTAAATAACTTTTCAAAGATTACACAGCTATTAATAATTACTGAAAGAAATGAATGCAGAGCACACTGAGACAGTCCACGGCAAACTAGGGATATGTTGGTTACCCTATGGAAAAGGTCCCTATAAACCTCCTTTATATGCAAAGGCATATTGTGAGAAATTAAATTATAACAGCTTAAGTCTTTTCACATTTCATAACTAATAAGATATTAAGAAGAAAGGAAACTACTAAAATGGTTACTTTTTAACTCAATATTGTCATTATAAATGATCACTATAAATAAAACACTATATATGATTTGGAATGATAAACTACACTTGTCACTAGAAGACCACAAGACCTTCCGTGACTGCTGCATCGTTCCCTTCCCAAGCACCTGCAGTATCCCTGGACCCTGACTTCAACCTCTGGTATCTCCCATCTTCCATATATTTCATGCATTTCTCATTAATAAGAAGACACACATCTAAAAGCTAGTGCTCATAACTTCTTATATCTCCAGAACCCAGAACTGTAGAAGTTTAATGAGTAAGTTTTCAACAATAAGAAGAAAAGAAAACAAAGAAAAAGGTGAAGAGGAAAAAGAAAGGGAAGGAAAAAGGGAAAGGAAGAAAAAAAGGAGGGGGAGAAAATTACAGTTTTAAATAGTTAATGAATAAACATATTTATCTTAAATTCTTAAAACATTTAATGTAATTTTTCTGGGAATATTTTAAGGAGCAGATATCAGTTAAAACTACTCATTTTTAAAGTTAATAGTTAAGCAAAAATAATTCTGTGACTTATTTTTTTATTCTCTTAACAGTATTTTTTAAAGAACAAACATTCTTAGTTTTAATGAAGTCTCAATTTATCACTTTGTTTTCTTTTGATTGTGTGCCTAAGAAATTTTTGCCTAATTTGAGGTCACAAAGATTTTCTCTTCTATTCATTTTTAAAACTTCATATTTTTACTGCTGGCATTTAGGTTAATTTAGGTTCATTTGTGTGCACAATGTAAAAAATCCAAGTTCGTTTTATGCATATGTATACCCAATTGTTCCAGCATCATTTGTTGATATCTTTAATATATTTAATATTTTAAATCATTATGAAAGGTGTAAGTCATTTGGAATTTTGTTTTGCATTTCTTTCCTTATTATTTTACCTATCTTTCTTTGGAAATTAATTTGAAAAAAGACAGTAATAAAGTCAGGTAAATATCATTATGCAAATATATCCACAAACAATCACTATTTTAAGGTCTATTGAAAGAAGTGAATTAAATTCAGAAGGTAGAAATTGGAAAAACTATCAATTATTGACTTGTTTATGAAGCCATCATCACAATCAAAGCAATGAAAATATGCATCGTGCCCCAAAATTTCTTTGTGTCCCTTGGAATCTTTCCCTCTGGCCTTCCACATCATCTCTACTTCTTCATTCCTTTATCATTCCAGATCTGCCTATTAGACTGCAAACAATATGGCCGACTTCCAGATCACATTTCTGTCACTAAGCTGCCCTTTCCTTTCCTCTTTTTCATGGGGAACAGAGAAATGGAAACCATTTGTGGTGATGCTTTCCTGAGTGATCTTGAAGAGCAGAGCATCTTGCCTACCCCAGGCTGTTACCTAAGAGAAATAACTTTCCACTTCATTTGAGTCCTTTGGTCTTTTCATTAGAGCATTGGTCTATTCTCTATTAAAAAAACTAACACTGGACATATAGTACTACCCAAACCAAAACTTGTGATATGTTGCAATAGAGTAATAGTAAGGTTACAAGGCTGGTGACTTCAGGATGGTCATGTTATAATAAAATCTACAGAACTATTACCCATGATAACTTGAAAGACAAATTCTTAACATATTAAGGCTGGGCCTGTAGCTGGGATGCTTAGAAAATGTCTAGGTGTTGGTGCACGCTGTTCACTGTTCAGCCCATCTAACAAGTTACTAAAAAAACAGAAAAGTCAAATACAAATTGACGGCTTCACATTCCCCAAGCAGCCAACCAAAAGAAGACACTTCTGTGAGGGGGAAATTCAGTCAATTTGCAGAAAGTCCAGGAATGCGGAGCCTGGCAGGATAGGGAAATCCAACTGCTCTGATCTCCAAATACCAAAGAGTAATGATTGCCCAAAGCTGTCTCCAGAGAGTAAGGTTGTCTTCAGAAGTGAGCCAGAGACAAAGGCAGATTAAGAGCTTCCTTCTCGCCCATGAGTATTGTTTCAAATGGTATCAAAGTGGCAATGGTTACATTGAGGGAAACAAGGTTCATCAAAAACAGCAACAAATAAATAAGTTACATGTCAAGAAACAAAAGAAAGCCTTGCCATGTTTATTCTTAATAGCACTGACTGGGAGCATTTGACTCAGTCAGTGTGGTAAAGATAAGTTGGCATTGAAGAGTTCGCCTTCGCAGGGATGTGCTTGTTTCCTTACAGGGTAGAGGGTAGCATGTTTGAAGACTGCTTTAGGCAGCCAACACTTTACCCCTACAGTTTGTGCCACAGAATTCACTACTGTTATAGGCCAATGATTCTGTGATTTTCCCAGTCTTCCACTTTCCAAATGAAAAACGTTGATGGAGTTGTACCCCATCATTCTTTATTGGGTGTGGCAAAGGAGGTAGAAAAATGACTTTGGAATGTCATTGGAAATGTCCCTGGAAACTAGTGAGGTTTTTCTGAACTTGTTGGAAGACATAATTCATCGCCCACAGGTCCTGGTCTTTTAGTTGGATTCAGTAGCTGGATGGGACTTTGGTACAGCCGGGATGAATATATTCTCACGGGAAAGAGGATGAACAATGCAGATGGAGCACTCACAGCAGTGCATTAAGACATGTGGCAGTTATCTGATAAGCACATTTTTCCTTTCGACAGAATCATGCCCTGCATTTTAGCTGGGCACTAGCTGCTCAGCTACAGACTACATTTTCCACCCTAACATACTATTTTTTTATCCCTATAAATGTCAAGTTTATTTATTGCACTTAAATACACATTAAGATAACATTCCTGAAGGACCGTCAAAGCCAACTGATTAATATATGAGGCTGTCTACAGGAGTAGCAGGAAGAAGAGTTGAAATATTATTTGGATAACTCAGGCTGAAAGTACAAGTAGCTGCAACAGGCAAAAAAAGACAATTGTTTTTCTGACAATGTCTAACAAATTCTCTTGAAAATTCTCTAATTTCTTTGTAATGACTTTAGTAATATCATTACATTTGATAAATGTGAGCACTGGTCATATTTGTACAAATAATGGTCACCTAGAGATCTAAAATACGTGACTTCCTCAGAATATCTAAACTTTTCTTAGATGTTTACAGTGTAAGTATGAATATATGTCTATACATTAGAGTTATATGTATTAGACAACTGTTTTATATGTATTAGAATTATTTTCTGAAAGAAAACTTTAACAAGAAAAAGTAACATTGATAGCTGATAAAATAATGCCTCAGTTAAACTAAGTAATTATTAAAGGGAAAAATGTTATTTAAAATTGATTCATAAATACTGACCCGGCAACTAAAAATCATATACTTTCCTCCATGGAAAACATTGAATGACTATTATGTTGTGTCACAATTAAATACAGAAATCATGACACTAACAGCTAATGTTGCCAATAAAACAGCACTAAATAGTTTTGGAGAGAGCACAAAGGAGTTGAGAGGAGAGCATCTCACAGTTAAGTTGGTACCATTGTTTGATATATGTGAAGGGAAAACATTCAGCAGCTTGAGGCCCAGACCTATGCAATGCTGGAAGAGCTAGCCAGTGTTATATATCCAATCTTAAATGAAATAGCACAGCAATTTGTGGAGGAAACCCCTGGTATGCACTATTTTAAAAATGTATAAAATAATAGTTAACAATTAAAGGATCACAAAACTGCAGCTAAATCAGCAAAAAACAAAATTTTTGCAAATTCCTACTTCTTAAGATGACACATGTTCATTTGTATATTTTACAATATGTTTTATTGTCTTTTGGACCCAAATGGAACGTGGAATTGTTTTATGCCTTTGATTTTACTAAAGGGATTGTTTTATCAATAAAGAAAATAATTCAGAACTACAAAGATGAAAAACAATTAAAGATACCCTTAATTTAAAAATCCATTTTATTACATATCACATTATATTTGCTCCTTTGTGGAAAATCTGGATTGAGTATGAAAGACATTTCTAAAACTGATTGTGTATTAAGTAATTCAAAACCCAAGAGTTGTGATCAAACAGATTTGTAGACATATGTAAGTATTGCTGAGGTGAAAGTGCCAACTGAAGGAATTAGACTGAAAATTAATGTCTGGAGGTAATCAATGGAAGACCTGGCTGTGGACCTTCATGTCTGCATCATCTTTGTTTATTGCTGCAACTGGGCATCACAGAAAAACCAACTCATTTCTCAGAGACAGAGAAAAGATGTTTCTTTCAATTTAGGCATTCCTAAATTAAATTGGAATCTATAGGAAGTGATTCTGGCTCAGAACATAAGCTGATTTTTATTAATGTTGTTGGCCAGTAATGAAGATAAATGATAGGCACATTCCACTTAAATCAGAAACTACAAATGCAAGACTGGGGGACTGGGGAATGATAAATTATAGTCTTTCTGCAAAGGTTCACGAGGAACTGGGTTACCTTTGTTTCCAGGGATGCCCCTTACCCTGATATTAGCATGACTGGTGTAGGACTTGAGTGCTTTACATGCTCTTCAGGATCCAAATGAGACTTACAGGCTCCCTAATGAGTGCTTCAAGGTGAGCTTACCTTGGGAATTTTCTTTACGTTTTAGATTAGACAAGCTGATAAAATTAAGAATCCCACAGAACCCATTTTAGCAGTCATTTGTATGATAAGGAAAACCTTTGTTAACTTCTCATGAATAGGATTTTCTGGATAACTGAGGAACTAAATAGAAAATCCTGTTTTGTTTCAAACTAAGTGGCTAAAAAAAATCTTTACAAAATGCGTTAGTCCACTTTACAGCATTGCTAAGTACAGTATACTAAAGCTAATTTAATTTTTTCATGATTGATAACTCTGCAGTGCCTTGGGGTCAGTGTGAATTGTTGTTGAGGTAATAAGCCATAGTATATTGAACTCTGAATCTGAACTGACCAAATATTGGTTTATTTCAATGTGTTTTGCTGCTTTCTCCCTAAAGCAGAGTGCCAAAAAAAAATTCACCAGAAATATGGTTCTAGTTAGAGCTGTTTACAGTATGTGTGTGTCATGCATTGTGGTTCTTAAGGTAAGTGTGGTTAAAAAAACATCAAAAGTCTTTAATAGAGGACTACAAAGTCTTAGATGGGTACCCTCCATAATGCTATTCCTGATGGAGAAAGACTGCTTACAAGTTCCATCAATTAACAGGGAACTTGCGCTTCTATATCTTCATACATTGCCATGATCCCAATCAGCAAAGAAGTATGCACAAATGTAACTGGATTGTCAGCATTGCTAAGGTCTTCATGGTCAAACTGGCAAGCATGAAAATTGTGCTCAGAATTCTGATATGTTAATAAAGAGATACCAATAACAATGTACTGTCGATTTACGCCATCAGTATAAAATTCTATGCCTTATAACAGTGGTGCCCAAGTGTAAGTCTGCAGACCTACACAAGATTAATCAGATTATTTGTGGAATATCATAGAAACAGCCAGGACTCTGCCTTGAACTTGAAGGTCAAACGAGGGGGTCATCACTGTTTCTGTTTTTGTCTTAGGATCTTTTCATTTTGTTTAGACAAAGGAGCTCCAATTCTAAATAACCTTTAGGGACCAAATATAGAAAGTACATAATGGAATACGACTCCTCAAGAACACTATTATAAGACCAGAAGGGTCAGTTCACTCTATATCACTGAAAATCTGAGACTAGTGTTGCCCATGGGAAATTAAAGACTACTGCGTGGTAATGGCGGTGGGAGACGGGTGAAAGTTATTCCCAATGTCCCATAACTTTTCTAACCTAAAGACTCAGAGTGCTTAGGTTTTCATTCAGCTAAAGTTTCCATAAAAGCAAAAGAGGGTCAAGCCTGGAGAAGTTTGGAAAATATTCTGTTAGAAAGAACAAGGAAATTGCTCCTTTGGTTGTATCTAGGAGTGAGATGTAGGAAAGAGAGTTGCAGTAACTGAAGATAACATCATTGGTGGAGCGTATAACCTGTGAAGACACACCACAGGCACTTTATGTGAATAATGTAGTCCTCTATGTACTCACAGGAATAAATTAACATTAAGCCCATTTTAGATGGAGAAATTAAGATTTAATGATAATGAGCGATTTCCTTCAGGAGTTCTAATCTTTAAAATAGTCACAATAATATTTATCAATAGTATTTATAAAAAACCCAGTATATATCAGGCAATATATATCAGGTGTATAAAAAATATGTATATATATATATCAGATAGATAGATAGATAGATAGATCCTTTAAATATATTACATCATTTAATTTTACAAATCAGCATGTGATCAATTATTACTCATCTTCGTACAGACACAAAACCAGAGGTTCAGAGTTCTAAGTGATTCCTGATATCAAAATGGAAGGCAGCTGGAATTTGGTTTCAGTTCTGAGTGCAAAGCCTAAGTTATTTCCACAGTATGCAGCTTAAATTGGGAAATCTATACAGTCTGTTTCCCACAAGAACTGGGTAACTTGTAAAGATTTGGTTAGAGTGGGTGCTGAATGAGAAATTTCATCCATCAATAAAAAGTGGGAATTTGGGGCTATAATACAAACAATTCAGGCCTTAGAAAACCACATACAATGTAATTTGTCTTCTAGGAATCTTTGGCTTTAAAATACTCTACAAAAAAATATTAGAAATGGTTTCCAATAGCAAGTACTTCTAAATTTTTATTAGGTGACACACATTTTTTAAAAAGTTATATATATTAGTTAATTTATCCTATGACTAAGGAGGTAGAAAACGTCATTATTTCCCACTTTACTAAGAGGAAGCTGAGACTTCTTTATGATATAACTTACAAAGATATTCTAAAGACAAAAGAATAAAATTCTCCTTAGGGTATGGGTGAAAAAATTTTAGAAAGGGTAAAGTTGTATAAAAATTCTATCAATTTAATATCTTACTAAGCCCTTGGGTAATAATAGGAATTTTCATAATAAAGATTCTGATATACAGAAGTGAACAATAATAAGAAATCAACATTTATTTCCTACATCCTATACATATATCTTCCACAACTCCACATCCATATTGTACATCACGTACATAGAATTTTAAATATATATGTATATTTGTAATGAACATGACCAAAAATTTCACATTTTTACTTAGACTTTAAAGGAAATAACCTTAAGAAAATAATAACCTTTTATTAGCATGACTAAAAAGGAGGTTGGAGGAAGAGGATAGAGATAATTAAATAATAACAAACTAACATCATTTTTCAATTATCCAAAGGCAGGTTTAAAGAGGAAGTAGAAATCTCATTATTAGAACTTGACAAGGGAAGAGAAGAATGGGTACCAATAGCAAGAGAAGATAAAACTCCCAAACTTGAGCCCCACTTTAAATAGAGCATCTTTCTTCCCAGCTCAGCCTGGCAGATGGTGTGCAGTGGAGTTAGAAATGAATCAAAATTAGCCCGGTTTCCCATATTCTACTGAATTTCACTGAAAAGCTAAGCACTATACTTTTTCTTGTCAAAGAAACCTTTGATTGAAAACACACCATTACTTTAAAAGTCACTAAGAAAGAAAAGTTAATATACCATCTAACTATTACAAATGCTTCCTTATCATTGATGTTCTGATTTCAGAGATATTAAAATGTGAACAAGTAATATTATTACAATTAATGAAATAGTACCCAACCCAATTCCCAAATACATCTTAACCTTAGTTAGGCTGCAAATCTATTCTGGATTAGAGAAAATCTGATTATATGACTTGGAATAAATTAAGGTTGGAAAAGTCAAATCAATAGTCTCCTTTAAAAGAATAATATAATTAGAAATAAATTGCAAAGTGTTATGGAAAGATCATGGATTTTGTAATTAAATACGCTTAAGTGTCAACTCTTGCCCCATGCTCTATATGTAACATGGGGGAAATTAATCTTTTAATCTTAAATTGTCTAATCTGTAAAATGGGGGTAATACCTGTGGGATCACCAGGCTCTTATGAAGGTTAGACAAGGGCATGTATGAGCAGCACCAGGATTCTGACTTAGGAAGCTGTTCATTCAAAAGACTGCCAGTAGAATAAGTGGGGATCTGCATGCTACTTGGTGAGTTATCAGTAGCAATAACAAAAGCTCAAGGTTGTCTCCAACCCCATGAGTAAATTAATCGCCCCTTTCCTACCCAACAACATCATCATGTATTTTTCTAGTGATGGTGTGTCAAGGTATGGAACAATGGAAAAAAAACCACCGAATTAAATGATGAATAAATTCACAGCTGACTAATTTGTAGATCAACTGATAAAAATGCACTGATTACACCACAGAGGTAAACAAAACTGGAGTGGAAAGTATAATTGATTAAATGAGCTCAAAGTTCATAGATAATACTTAGTGGCACATTTAAGGGGAAAGAAAATGTTCGTGGTCAGAAATTTTAGTATATTGGTTTTTTCTAAGGAATAAACTTGTAAAATGGGTTTTGTTTGTTTGCTTGGTTTAATTTGTTCATCGTGTCTCTTATAGTTATAATGATCTTTGGATTTAGATTTTGTTTTTCCCTAAGGATATAATAAATTAAGCTTTCTTATACTGTGGCTGATTACATTTGCCTACATTAAACTCATTCTGATCTCTGTTGGACTTGATTGTAGCTCAGAAAAGCTGTAACAGACTTGCTTTGTTTTTTTTTTTCCTTTAGTAATATATACTTTTGTACGAACTTTTAGCCCACATGTGGAGTAAGAAAAAATTAGAAAAATCAGACAACACAATTCCAGGATGCTTAAAAAAAATTTAAACAAGCAAATGTCCCTCTCAAGGAAAATGGCTATATGAAAATAAAAAGGATTATTTATTTAAAAAACAGCCTCAAAAATAAGAGCTCTAACAATTTTAAAGAAGTGCCTTTTTAAAATTATACAATTAAAACATAGCTTAAGTATCATATTTAATAATCATTAAAATTAATAGCTACAAATGAATATATATTTAAGATCCTGATACTAAAGGAAAAGCTTATGTTGCCATGTTGGAAATCATGTTAATAATTTTGTTTATATGAAGCAATGTCAGTGCCAGGCTTAACTCCCACCTCAGGTTCCTATTTACACAAGACAGTTAATTAAAATCAAATCAATCTAAATCAAATAAAGTAGATTTCATGAACTGATAGGCAGTATGATTGAAGTAGCAGTTACATGTACCCACAGACAACTTTTGAAACAAGTATGCAGGATTGAAATTAAAGTAACTTGGACTAGGGATTTAGCTCAGTGGTGCTGCCACCTGCCTCGCAAGCACAAGGTCCTGAGTTTGATCCCCGGTACCAAAAAAAAAAAAAAAAATTAAAGTAACTATGATCAGACAAAAATCACCTAAAATATTATTACTTAAGATTTTTTCATAATCATTAAGTATTTCACATGTATGAATAAATCTAATATAAAAATCTTGATTAAACTCAATTTTGGGTGCAATAATAACATGTTTATCAAATTTATGCATTTGAAGTAAACATCAGAAAGAACATCAGAAAACAATGGAGAAAAATGACTCTATTCCGAGCCCAAATGTGAATATTTCTTAGCTCATATTTGAATGTATCTGAGCTCTAGGAGCTAGGAAATGAAGATCAGCTACTAAAGACCTCTGAAACAGGAGTTAATCTGAGTTTTTGAGGCAGAATTTCTTCCTAGACAGAAATCTAGGGCACGGTTCTTTTAATTTATGAAATAACAGAAAAAAAAATAGCTCCCCCATGACTGGGAATTGTCAGGCAAGCAGGTTGCTGAAGGGTTACTGAATAGTAGCCCTGAAGTTTTAGTGGAAGTATTACTTGGAATGGGCACCAAGCTGGTCTATCCCAACAAGATAATCCTGCAATCACATATATATGTGCCCAAGTGACTTAAGATGATCGTACTGCTGGGTATTATTTTCTGTGAACACGACTGAGACCGCATTTGAGTTAGTAATGTCATCGTGTCATCCCATTCACCTGAGCACAGAGCCAACTCACGGCAGAGGAAAATTCCGTGTCAGAGAGAGGCAAGGTCATGCCTGAATTCTCCTTTTTCTCTCTGAACATTTTATTCACATGGCTCAATAAATCTCCTTTATTATTTAAGCCAAAGTATTTTCAATTGAAAGCATCCTGCTTCAAACAGAGAAATGAGCTAACCCCTTCATCTAGAACTGGGGTTAATTTATTTGGCATATTTTTCATTTCCCAAAATAAAAGAAAAGAATTAACATTATCCATACTCCTCCTCCAAAGAAGTTTGAAGGATTTTGAATGTTTTCACCATAGCGAGTGATACATGTCTGAGGGGACAGATATGCCTACCTTGATTTGAACATTGTGCAATGAATACATGCATCAAAATATTGCATGGGATCCCATAAATATGTACAAATTTTTACGTTTCAGTTAAAAATAAAAGATAAGAAAAAGAATTAGTAGACCAGTGTATGTTATGCCCTGGTAGCAGTTGACCCTCTGTTTTGTCATCCACTTTCAAATGCATGGGTTTGATCAACATGGCATATCAGATTCAAAACTTAGAGTTTAATTAAGACTTTTATATCAATTGCTGCCTATTTGTGATCTGACCTCAGTCCCCCAGGCAGCTGATCTGCTTTAGGCGGATGCATTATTACTGCAACATGAGGAGTGAAACAACATCCCTTCATATTTGAACAGATCTAAACCTAGACATTGTCTCTTGCCACAGAGGAAGATGGGCTCCCTCCTCCTCCTCCTTACACTGCTCTTCCTCATCAATGAAAACCTTGGCGTCAAAAAGTGAAGAGTACTGGAATTAACCAAGGCTGAAAAGCTTAATTCCTCTTCAGCTCTACTTTGGAGAATAAAGTCAACACCTGGAATTTTGTGCTTTGAAGAACTACTAGGCCTCATCAATTTTGCAAACGAGAAAGGATAAAGCAAGGATTTAAAAAAGAAGGAGGAGGAGGAGGAGGAGGAAAAGGAAATGTATACCAAATTTTTACTTCTTTCAGCATACCTGAGATGACTAGATGGGACATTTCTTCCATTCCTCTAGCTTTGGACACCAGGTAAGAGAAAGAAGCCTCAAGAATCTAAACGTCATTGGGCCTGAAAGGAAATCAACAATAGAATCACTGAGTCCAAAAAGAAATCAACAATCAAAAATATGTGACTCTATTTTCTTGGACAAGAGGTCACATGGACATTTAAACAGCCCAGTTTTCAACCATCCCAAACTTTCCTTCATCCTCTGTATCAGAGGAATATAAAATTTGAAAAGTATTTCTGCGTGCTACTACAAGCAAATCCAGCAGAATTGGAAGTTCATTGTGGCACCAAAAATAACAAGATAAATTCTAAACTGAAGTAGCAGATGAAAATGAACATTTCCAAAATAAATATTTGAAACTTACAGAACTTGAACACAATCACAGAGAGGGTATAAAAGGAAAGGACTCATTATGTGCTACGAGCCCTATTCCCCTCCAGGGAGAGGCGTATCAGTCTAAGTAAGGAGAGGTTTCAAGTAGATACCTGAAAAACATGGATATATAGCCCCTGTGACTGAAAGGCAGAGTAAACTGGGTCTGGTCCTTTCCCTTACCCAGAAAGTTCTTCCCCAGTTCAAGAGAAGGACAGGACAGGCTGCTGCTCCAGCAGGCAAAGGTTATATGTTTCCCTGGGGCAAAATGTTGGCCACACAGAAGAGAGAGCCGGAAGTGGGGTCATACTAGGTTCTAATGACCAAAATCACCTAAAGGGTGGACAATCCTTACCAGAGAAGATGAGCCAGGTTCCTATGAACTTCAGAAGAACTTTGGAGCCAGAGGAGAGAGGATGAAGTAAGAATTTCCCAGCAGGGGGAAAAAATAGGAACCAAGAGAGATTATGTAAAGGTGCAAATTTCCAATGATGAATGTTATTATATAGTATACCTAAAATGTACCAATAAAATTTTTTAAAAAAGAATTTCCCAGCAACCTCTTAATTGAATTCCACACTGATCAGAAATGAAATCTAGTAAGCCAGAGCAGGAGTTAGAAAACAAGAAACTGTATACCATGTCTTTCTTCACCAGCAACAGGCTTCTGAATGCAGAGGGCTCCATGTGGGAGGAACAGGGTAAATATGGAATCTTGGAGTTTTGAATTTTATACAAAATATGATGTTCTAATTTCAAATTCAGTAATTAAATGGGACTCTAGACCCTTATTTAACAGTGAGCCATTAGGACAGTCATGGAAGTGACTAAGTTTTCAATAGGAAGACTAGAAGGATAAATCTTTTCTCAGTGAACACAAGCTTAAAAGAGGTGATGGAAGTCATTTTAAAGTTATTTTGTAACTTTTAAAATGTTATTGAAGATTTTAAAATATACTCATATACGATCCTTGGAGAAAAGGAAAGATCTACCCTCAGATCATCTTAGCAACACCAAGAGATTAAAAAAATAATCTTATTATTTTTTGCTCCCCAAGTGCAAAAGCTTGGGAGCAAAAGGCGGTTCTTTATCTGATGTCTAAAATGCTTTTCCACTTAGGAACAGAGGACTCATTCTTACAGCTGACATCAGTATGTTAGTAGAATTTGGGCACAGGCCAGATGCAAAAATCTTATTGAAATTTTGTTAAATACATGCTCAGTTTTGCATATTTAATTGTCATACATTTGAAATGTGTTGTAGTCCAACTTTTCCCCATAGTTATATAATTGGATGTAAATAACAATGAGAGCCCACTACAAAGGCCTAGTATTGTCATCAATATCCATTGTAACTCTATACAGTTCATTTTCCTCCTAAGAATTCCAACTTAATTATCTCAGGTGTCTCTGTGAAGTAGGCAAGAGAGTTCTTTATCATGACAATAAATAAGGCACATAGATTCAAAATAATCTCTGCAAATTCCCACAATAAAATGACTCATGGCAGCCAAAATTTACCTCTTTCTTGATTTCTAGCTTAGTGTTTAAGAGCCTTTGCATGCCTGTTTATCTTTTTCCTGTAAAATCTTTAAAATATACAGCCCACATTCTTATTAATACAACTAATATTTATTTGGTACCTATCTTTCTAGGCACTAGGTTAAATGATGTCATACGGATTAATATATATATAGAGAGAGAGAGAGAGAGACAGACAGATATAAAGAATACTAACATTTTTGAAAAATAGCAACTGATTTAACTTTATTAGTAACACAAATATTTCAATTTTATTTTTCCTAGAGATAGTAGGAAAGAAAGATAAAGTCATAAAAGAGCTCGACTGAGTCACTTCAGCTTATATCCACCGAACAGAAACTTTATCTCACTGATTATAAATAACAACAAGAAAATTTTATTTTGTATTAAAAGGACATATTCTGTTCACATTCAAACACTGAATTCTTTACTGCTATGTAGTTTTTCATCTTTTTAAAGACTCTAGGCTTTTAAAAACTTTTACTTGTATTGCATTGCTATCGTTTTATGGTATTGTTTCTAATATACTACACTGTATTTGGGGGTTTTTAAAATAACTGTAATCAGTGAAGATATGAGTTAATGCTTTGTGTAAAGGACAATTTGTATTAGTAAAAATCAGCCTTAGAGTGAATGCTTGCAGGCTATGGGAGCTCTTGTTTTCTATTAGATTATAAATGAACTTTTTAATTAACATCTACTACGTGGCATATAAATAAACTTGCATGTATATAAATACCTACATTTATTCTGTTTTATACCAAATCACAAAACAATCAAACTCAGAGACTGTCAGTAAAACTCATTAATCACACTGTGTGCCATTGGTGAAAGCCAGCATCCTTTACTTCCTCACCTCCACCTTCCCTATTCCCAGTGGTTGGAAGCCTGGCAATTGTATTTCATAGAACCCCTTGCCAGCTGGATTCTAGGTCAAATTTAGCCAAAAGAAGGCAAGTGTGAGACATTGAAAATATAGAAAAGAGAAAGCAGAATCCATATTACGCCCCTATGGAGGTGGTAGTCAGAAAGATGGTCTTCAACAAGTTTGAGGTTTTTCAGTGAGTTGCCAGGGGTTTTTAGGTAGATTTTCTTTGGTTCTGTGGACTGGTGATCACTACTGGTAGTTTTCTGTCATATTGGAAATTCTCTACCCCTCTGTAAGCTAGTGGTAAACCTGAAAGTTAACAGAAATATCCCTTGACCTTTGCTTTGAGAAGCATTTTGGCAGTTAGGAAACCACTGAGTGCCTTTAAATCCTCTCCTGTCTGAAATAACTAATAGTTGCTCTTTTCTAGGTAGGTGCCTCTGAGAAACTAGCTAGCACTGAAAGAAATCTTAAGAAACAAACTGAAAATAAGGGGGACTTCAGATCATGTTTCTGCCTCGTTAATTTAGGGAGAAAAAAAAAATAACATCATTGCCTGAAGAGACCGCATTATTGATGGTCCATGGTATTAGAAAAGCAAAAATCTTAAGTCATTAAAGTACCAATATAGTTGTCTGAATAAAGCACCTATTAAAGATAAGGTTTTGAGAAATATAGAGGCTGTTATAATAAGACATTGCATTCATTGTAATGATGACCACAAGGAGTGTGAGGGAGTCTAGTAACTTCTCACTGTACTCTTTCTTTCTACACAGTGAAACTGAAGATTTGGGGGTTTGAAATTTTAAGTTCAGGGAGTGATCTGGCAATAAACAAACTTCCTAAATTTATCTTGTTCTTATAGGCAAGTACAGGGCCAATGTATTTGAAAACTAGACTCAAATCTGATGATGACTATTCCAAAAGTGTAGAACGCATTGGATTTCCAACTTTGCTTAGTCTCCTATGTGAAAGTTAAGACACTGGAAAAGATTGGAGACTTTTGGAAGAACTCTAATCAACTTGCACCTTCAAAGTCCACGGGACCTTGCAAGTAGAAAGAGCCTTTCTTCTCCTTTTGTCAGAAGAAGCCAGAAGGGCTGCATTTCATGTCTTTATCTCTCTTGGAGTTACTAATTCCCTACAAGATGTGCCTATCACCTGGCATTGCTTCTGACTTAGTACTAGAGTTAGGTCATAAAAAGATGGGTAGAGTCTAACCTGGGAAGATATATCTTATGTACAGAAAGAATTGAAAGGTTTTGCTCATTTATATTGGTTGAAACCCGGGAATCTAGGATGCTAAAAATGGATTTTAATGGTGTCCTAGAACAAAGAGGTAAAAAGAAAATATTATAGTAAGCTACATTTATTTGCCCTTCCTCAGGTATTCCCAATTCAGGATGTTTGATGCTGGGGCTTATGAACATGATTTACCAGATTACTGGGGTAGTAGATGAATCCTGCACTCCATAGTGGCCAAGGTCAAGTAAAATGAGGTGCCAGAAAGCGTCAACAAAGATATACAAAGAAAGACAGATGATGTATCAAATGTGGCCTACTCCCTGTCTCCTTATATGCCATCTGAAAAGGCCCAGATGAAATCTTTTGGCCAAAGCAACAAGATATAGCCTGATGAGACCAAGGATGGTGACAGGAAGTAAGTCCACTGAAATAGCATTCCAAAATTCAGTGGGAAGAATGGGATCCCAGACAGTGACAGAGCCCATGTGACTGCACTTCAACTTGAAGCTCAGAGACAAGGTGGGCACGATTCCCAAGAGGGCAGCAGGTTGAAGCAGCACATGACTTGGGCCACAGTGCTGGCTAGGACACCATGGTGTTCACTGGACTGAAATCAAAGTGCTGCTTACTAAGAACCTGATTTTCATAATTTAAAACACTCTAGGTCATTTTATAAAATTTTTAGGCACAAGTGAGAACCAAGGTCTTTTACCCAAAGCCCACATCCAAACCCCTGTAATGAAGTGTGTGCCAGGTTCCTTTGAAGAATACCTAGGTCTTCGCTGAAGTAATAACCTCTAAACATCCTTAGAGATATTTCAAAGGGGCCTGCTGGCAATGATGGTAGACTGGACATTTTATAAGATGAAGTAACTTCCTCATTTTGGAGGCTCAGTGGGCAAAGACAGACTCTGACAATGTCAGACTGGACTTTTTGGTCCTTTGACCCACTGGACATTAGGAACTGCCTCCCCTTCTAAATACTAAAGTAAACTGGGGGATGGCAAAATTACACAAAAGACTAAAATATGCAGACATAGGATTCCTATCATGTTCACATTTAACTACTCTATTTGACCAGAGCTGAAAATAAATGACCTTGGAGAAAGACAGTGAATTATTGTAAACATAATCAAAAAGTAACTCCAATTGCTGCTTCTCCAGATGTTCTCTCTCTCTCTCTCTCTCCCTCCTCTATGTCTCTCTCCCTCTGCAAATCAAGGTACCACTGAAATTTGTTATATAGCTATTGATTAAAAAATTTTTTCCTATGTGCTTCTAGGAAAAAAATGCAGCAAAGGTACTTCATTTTTCCCAGTAGGACACCACTCTGTCTTCACCTCACTGCAGCTCAACTGTCTGCCCTTGTTTTGTGATCTAATCCAAAGGGATTGATCACTCAGCCATCACACAGAATGTTTTGCTGATCCTCTATATTGATTACAATGGCAAGTTGCACTTTCTGAATTGAAAGATGGTCTACACAGGCCTCTGTTAACCTATGATGAATCACATCTAAGGCACTTGGCTCTTTTGAGAAAATACAAAAATGGGCTCTTCAGGTTAGGAAATATAAGATCCTAGTTACTACAATGAGACAAAATAAGCTAAATTCTTCTGCTCTTTTAAAAACCATTTCCATGTTTTTTTTGATAACTCAATGAAGAAAATTTCTAGAGGTCTCTGTACCTGGCGGAAAGATATATCAAAGCAAGGCCTCTACCGAAAGTGTGAGGGCAGGAGGTAACTGAAAGGCACAAGGCTGAACCCCATGACGGAAGTCTACGTGGCTTAGAAGTCAGGACATCTGAGACTGTAGTCCGGAGTAAGATGCTTACTCTTCTTTGCTATAACCCTTATCTGTTAACTTCCTGTATTTTGCAAAGTCTCCATACATTGTAGAAATCACAACTGTAAACTAAGCTATTATTATTCAGTTTTATATTTAAGGTCTAAAACATCACCTGTACAACGTAGGTCCTCTGAAAGAAAAAAGTGAATAAATTGAATGGATCGTGGTGTTTTTAAAGCATCCACAAGTTGCTCCGTCTACGCTTGGGGTGAAGTGTGAAGAGTAAAGAAGGTTAGGTGTACACATAAAACAACTACTGGGGTGTGAGGCTGTGGAGTTCGGAGAAAGAAGTGTAGACATGAGACGTTTGAGCTCATAGACCCTTGCAATATCCTCAGAATTATGAGAAAGCTCTTGGTCCTTTTAAGAGGGAGGCACAAGTATCAAAGGAATAACTGACTTCAAGAGGGTTAAGGAGCTAAGTTCGATGGTACAAGCTTGTAATACCAGCACTTTGGGAGGCTGAAGCAGGACAATTGTAAATTTCAACCCAGCTTGGGCAACTTAGCAATTTAATGAGACTTTGTCGCAAAATTAAAATTTTTTAAAAAGGGCTAGGGATGTAGCTCAGTGAAAAGGCTCTGGGATCAACTGCCAGTAAAAAAGACAGAAAGGGAACAAGAAAGAGAGGCTGAAGGTCATGGGGACATTAGATAACACACAATAGATTTAGTTTAGCTAAATCTCATAAATGTGAACTCGGTTTGGTGAGAGTTTTAAATTCCTGATGTAGATTTCAGTAGAGGAAAAATGCAAAAGGTAGTCAGTGCAAGATTGAAGACACAAACCCAACAAGCTACAGAAGGAGAAGCACCATTTGATGGATTCTTGCCTTTTCCCCTGGACCCCACTTAATGTATCTGCCGTGGATATGTGAGCCTCCTGGCCAGGCCTGAACAGGGCACTAAGTCTGCTCATGCAGGTCCCAGATGGAGAAGTGGGGACGAGGGACCCGCGTTTCGAGGACACAGACCCTGCCTTCTCCTCACGCTCAGAAGGGCTGTCCACTCAGATGCGGCTGCCATCACCTCTGTTCTCTGAGGAGGCCCCAAGAATGAGTCACAGAACAGTGCTCCTGGGGCTGCAGAAACCTCTTATTTCCAGGTAGCTGGAAAAGCCTAATGTTGGATGACAAAGCTTTATTGTAACAAAGAATAAAAAAATCCTTTCTGTGTTTCTTTGCCAAGAGGTCTACACTTGTTTTTCACTTTCAGTGAAATATTTGTACTAAATACTAAAACTGGGTATTCATTCTCACAGTAAGGAAAGGTAGATGTTCAAGTGGTAAATTTATTTATTTCTCTACAACTGGACTGAATTTAGCCCTAGAGCCCCACTTTCTGCTGGGAACTATAAATTTCATGTGGCAATTACCTCCTTCAAACTAGTGATCACTCGGTCCTTTTGGGTGTAAACACAGTCTCTTCCGAGGAACTTCTGAGACTGTCTGAGGTCTGTCTCCTTTTCCTCCCTCCCTTCTCTCCAGGGGCTTCCAAGACCCGAGCGTGTTTGTGGTGTTGTACACCCACGTTTTCGACCAACTAAGCCCTAGTAAGTTCCTTTCAAAGTGAGGCCTTTGAGCAGCCACATCAGAATCATAAGAAAATTTGTTAGAAATGCACATTCCCAGGCCCCACCAAGACCCACTGAATCAGAAACCCTGGGCCCAAAAAGCTGTGCGACGTACATCAAGGCCTCCCTCCGTGTGATCGAGATGCCTTTGCAAACCCTGGATGTGAAGCCATCAGCATCCCCTGCCTTGGTTTCTGAGGAGATGTGTGAGAGCTCACGGCTTTGGGCCTTTGGCTCCTGGCCCAGCACACCCTGGGCTGAACTGTCCTCTTCTGCCCACTCCTCAGCCTGTCATCATCCTGTTTCCTCTTCTGTGCGACTCAGAGATTGGGTTCCCCTTTCTTTGTGCCCTTCCTTTGCGCCCTTTCCCTCAGGGTTTGAGATTCTCTGGATGAGCTTCTCTAACCTCTTCTTTTGGACAGTTGAGGTTCCCTGCTCAAAACAGAACCTTTCTAAAGGCTTGAAGCCTCCCCATTATATTCTGGAAGAGAAGCAAATGGATATCCTCCCAGGAATCCCTCAAGCTCTGTGGAGTCTCCACCGCCCGTAATTATCAGGAATGGATGCTCAGAGTGGGCAAGAGGTAGACCCAGTTCTTTCTGATACATAACTTACTTTGCTGTTCTCTGTCTCATTTTCTCCTCCCCATAACAAAGGAGCTGCTCTGTTTTGTTGTCCTCTGTGCTTCCTGAGTAAAGGAAAAACATCCCTGTTAAGTATGCACTTCTAAATCTGCCATTCTAAAAAGAACCCATGCTCTTTATACAAATCACTGATTTCCACTAACATTATCAATCCTTATCTTGAAAACCATAGCTCGCAGGACTATGGCCCTCTAACAAGTTTTGAAATTTGTTTTGTATCTCAAAAACAGCGTCAGTTGGTTCTTTGCATTTTTTCCTTAATTGTCCTTATTTTCTTCAAGACCTCAGAATGAATCGAGGAAGACAAAACACAAGGATGCACACAAAAAAAACACATTAATTAAAATTTCAAGATAACATCAATTTCAAGAATCTTGGAAACATTGCAATAGGTTTCTAAGTGTATTCCCTGATTCTAATCATTTCACATGAAAATCTTTTTACCACTAAAATAATTCTAATAAAATTCACCTTTTAAATCTTTGGGATCTTTCAATTGCTCTTATTAACTTAATGTATAGAAAACCATTTATTCTACATGTAGAATGCTTTAAAATGAATTCCAAAGCATCCCTGTCCTGATCTTGACTCTTGCATTAAATATTATTCCTCACACATCAAAACTCTCATTATATTCAGCTTCATTTACATAAAAAGATTTGCATTGAAAAGGTAGAACTCTCAAGACAGAATTCCCTCTCTTGGGAATACATCCCCAGTTGGTCTCCATCTGTGGAATCAGCCAGCCTCTAGGACCTGGTACCAATTTTACATTTGAAAAGAAATATTTAAGCAACATTCGACCAAAGGTCTAGATTCAGAAATAAGTCTGGCAACCCTGTGGCCCATTAGATTTTGTTAGAGTAGGTTCTGCCTTATTATTTCCAAGAACCTGTCCTTATCATGTTTCCAGTTATTACTTCTTTCTTCTTTTTCCTTTTTTACTAAAATTCAAGAAATATGTTAAATAATCAATGATACTGTCTTAATTTGGGGAGATTTAAGATTTTTTCCTTGGACAATTTCCTTTTTTAAATACTATGAAAGTATTTCCATTTCCATTTGTAAAATCAAAGCTCTCCTTTGTCTTTTGCAGTATTGCTGCTGATATGACCCAGAATGTATTCTGTTTGTCAGGATTTCACAGGGGTGGAAGATTGAACACTCTTTAATAATTTATTCCAACACCTTGGATTCAATTAAATAGTTGTATCTAAATTTAGAAGGCCTAATGATAATTTATACACTTGTATAATGTAATATTTGTCTAAAAGGTTCTTGCATTAAGTATGATATATGAAGGTTGCAATGGCAGTTCCTATTTTACATTTCTAATCTGTATTTCATATTTCACTGCTATGTGAAATTCTGTAACATAAAGGTGCGGGAAAGAAATAATAATTCTTTTGAAATTCTTTCCAGAAGATATAGTCAAACTTTTTACACTTTTGGGTGCTCTATTTGATGACAAAATCATTTCCAACCGCTGTCCCAGGTATTCTATTCTATTGTGCCGATGTGTTCTCTTTGTTCTGTATCATCACCTTTCAATGCACCTCTGTAAGGGAACTGTGGCAATACAGTGGTGCTTCATGATTTTTTTGTCGTTTTCTGTGACTCTTTTTGAAATCCTCTTTTTCTTGCTCACTCTCTGTCCTGGCAGCCTTTCAGGCTGGAGAAAGATCCACTTGTTCAAAATTACCCATATAGCCATGCGTTGAATTAGTTATAGAGAAAGGATCTCTGTTAAAATTGAAGGGCTCCATGGTAGACATGCTCTGGCCTTCCAGAGAGCTGCATGAAAAATTAGATATAAGTAAATTAGCTAACGCTGCCTTATAAATGCAACTTATAAAATGTGCTTCTACTGTGGCCATGCTAATTTTTATAAGGTTGCTTTAAAATTCTGAAAATGAAAATATTGTTATCTAAAATATAAACAACTCAGATTTTATGTCACAGAATAACCATTTTGAGGGTGTATATTTTTTAAAGAATTTGTATTCAGTGAGTCTGGAAAGGAATCAACCTTTTTAAAGTATGTAGAATACTACACCTATAGTGAGGCTAATGTGAGTCCATTTTTAACCTGCAATGATTTTTACTGCCAAATAATAGGGCTTTGATAAAAGCAGAAGTACTATAATTAACTCAGTTCTCAAAGAAGGAAATTTTTCCTGGGCATCCATTCATAGTTTGAAATATTTCTAAATACTCCAGATTTTATCATTACTGTAGCAATACAGAAAAGATTACCTACCTGCACCTGAATCTCTCTGTTAATTCCCTATTTAGGGAACTATTGAAATTATTTCTGTAATATGTTTTAAGAATATAGCAACATATAACTAATGCTGTAACATGAACTTTTAGAGAAATTTGTGCTTTTTATTTACAAAACTAAATACACAGTTATAACTGTCATGTCATCAAAAACCATTTCATTGTCTAGCTTAAATTGCTGTCTGAAAGGAGAGTAGCTTTTGTATTTATTTAGTATTTTACCTCCAAGGGGAAAAATACTAAAACTAAAAAATTTACTTAAATTTAAAAGTACCAACCAATACATTGAATACAGTCACCAGTTTTAGAAAAACTATTTACTGGTGTTGAATACATATATACATACATATGTATCTATATATCAAATCACTCACACTATATATCACATATATATATTGAATCACACACTAAGAGGTTGACTTAGAAGTTGACTTTTTAAAATTTTTGTACAATGTAGACAAATGCATCTCCCCATTCCTTAAAAAGTTAGGCAATTATAATCATTAGGTCACTGGTTTTAAAAAATCAAAGTGCTAGGATTGTAGTTCAGTGATACAGCAGTTGTATAATAAGCATCAATTCCTGGGTTCTAGGTTCAACCCCCAGGACTGCAAAAGTAAGTAAACAAATTGAGATGAGATATTTTGGCAGTAAGCAGAAGTATAAAAGTACAAAAGTATACTTTAAACAGATTGCGATATTTTGTTTGTAAAAAAAACACAAAATCTTCAGGTTGTCAAGGAAAGCAAAACCACAGTAGTCCTGGCCTATGATAAACCTTTTGCAATACTCTGCTGCCTGGAAGGAGTTTGGCTATTTTTAGCCCCACAATGCCCAGGAGTGGGGACGGAATGGATTAGGAAGTGAGAATCAATGTGGGAGGATGCCTATACTTGAAACTCCAGCCACACAAAACTGGAAAGGGGACAGGGATTCTGATGACCGAGTGGTGGCTATGAGGCTGGGTCTTACCCCAAGGGTTTGGGGAGGGATACACAGGAGGTCACCACGGGAGCCAGGAGCACAGAGCAGGAGAGGTTTCCAGGGATGGGGGTGGTAGAGGTGCTCACGTGACATTCCCATGGGCATCTAATTGGGACATTAGCCAGCAGATCAGCCTTCAGAAATGAATCTTTGTGAACCAATCAAAAGAGCGGTTCTGTAAGTGAATGCAAGATGGTTCATTTCACCCCCCAAATTTAGCATCTTCTGAAAAGCTGGTTGGTCAAAGGTTTAGAATTTTTAAATCAGAAAAAAAGCATGGCATGTGGGTTTTGTATGAAAGAATGAGGGGCCCGGCTAGAAGATATGACACCCCAACTTTTCCTTTTATGCTGATGTGTGTGTATAGAGGGCGAAATTATGGTGCAGACGATTAGGTTGCAGATAATTTTTCCATCCTTATATTCTTAAAAGGCACAACAAATCTCCTTGATCATACTAGAGTTTTAAATTTATTACTATTTTCTAGCTAAATTCAAGGGTCATGGCTCCCCATTTAATCTATAAAAGGCACGCTGATCACCATGAGGCCTTCTTTACTGCAAAGAGATTTTATGAAAAAGAAAAGACTGCATGGGGAGATGAATATTATTCCCTAAAGATCGCTGACAGTGTTGCTATACTGACTTCTACTGTTTTATGGAGAGTATATCCTCTGGGCATTTTAGCCATGCAGCAGAACGTCCCACATGTCAAACAACAGACTAGCATCCTTTGTAGTAAATTTTTACTAATTTGCATGATGTTTATTTCGGAAAGCAGGTTGGGCTGACATTAACTGGTACAGAGTTGTGGATTCCTTTGCCTAAAGCCAGAAAAGCCCTGATGGTCAAACAGTATGATGAAGAGCTCAGTGGTCCAGGGCTCAGTTCTCCCCACCAAACAGATGCCACCTCTTCCATCCTCACCGACCATTCTTCCTCCCTCCGCTCCTAAAATGTCTAGGTGCCTCATTTGACACAGATGACCTAGTTTCTGACCTTCAAGATTATCCAACATCGCCCACATGGCTTACTGTGCTCTAGACACTGCCACAAGTGTTAAGAGCCCCAGGGTAAGTGTGGATCAGTCCTTGGAAGAACTTATGGTCCACAAGGGCTGGTTAATCACTAACAGAGCAAGGAGAGCCATCCACAGGCACAGGGAATAGATGGCCTCAGCGTTTGCAGCTTGACCTACGGATTCAATCAAGGCTCCCTGGGAGCAATGAGTCTTGATTTAGTCTTGACGGATTAAGGCAATCAGGGAATGTTTCCTGTGTGGGGGAAGCAGGTGGTACTGGGAATTGAACTGACAGTGTCTCATTGGGCTGCATCCCTTTTTTTGAGACAGTCCAATTTGCCCAGGTAGGGCTTAAATTTCACAATCCTCTTGCCTCAGCCTCCAGAGCAGCTGGGATTATATGCATGCACCATCAGATCCAGCCGTGAAAAGTGCTTTATTTAGGCCTAGGTTATAGTACAAATGAACTCAAGGGTTATAGCTGAGTATTCTTCTAAAAGTCACATATTGACACCCTTACCCCTACTGTAACTGGAGCTAGGTCTTTTAAAGATGTAATTAAGTTTAAATAAGATCATGAGTGTAGATTCTTAATCTGATAGGATGGGTGACCTTAAAAGTGGGGGGAGGGGGAGTCTTCCACCTCCATATAGCACGGAAATGCCGTGAAAGCACACAGCAAAAAGTGGCATCTACAGGGCAGAGCCCTCTACTAAACCTGACCAAGAAGGCACCCAATCTCAGGCTTGTAATTCCCAGAATTATAGGAAAAGCACCACTGTTGTGTCGAGCCACTCAGCCTATGATAGCATTTTCTTCTTGTCGTTTGTGCAAACTAAGACAAGCCCACATGTATTAGGATTCAAAGTATGCTGACCAGACTGCACAGTTCGAGGTTTGTACTGGGTGAGATGGTACTCCAGATGTAAGGAAGAAGGGGAGAGAAAAGAAGAAAATAGAATAGAAACAGGTCCCTTTCCCAAAAAAAGCTTTGGCTAGGGGGAAAGAGAAAATCATCCCATAGGGCTCTTGAAAGCGAGTTATAATTCCCCACATCTGCGCGACAGGGTGAGCTTCCCTCCTTTCTCCATCATTCACCCCACTGTGTATGGATAGGCAGTCGGTTCACTTCCATTTTAGCTTCAAAGCACAGAGAAATGGGAAAACTAGGACTATTTCTCTTGAACTTCCATGTGTGATAGCAGGGTTCCAACAGCTGCTGCAAAATATGACTGTGGAAAATAAAATTAATGCTGAAAACTCAAAATAACTGGCATCACTAATGCAACATTGCAATAAAAATGCAACATTGCAAAAGTTTTAGTTTGTTGAAAGGAGGAATATATGGAGATATACTCTAATCCCAAAGTTTACATAACCAGATTAATCATAAAAGCCTGGGAAAGAGGAAGAAGTGGGCATAGGAAATGCAATTAATGAACAAGCTCTTTGTTACTATTTATATTCATAAATAAATAGCTATAAATATATCTTAATAATCAAGAAAGAACTGCTAACAATATTAAACACAGGATGTCTGATTACAAAGCAATGAAAAGACAAAAGTAAGCAAAATGGCCTGCAGAAGAGAAGTCAAATGGTGAGCAAACAAAAACAGATAACAAAAGTATGTGGTCAAATCAACACAGTTAAAGAGTAGAGATTAAACTTCCCCATTAAAAAGGTAAAATACACCTAACTGAATAAAATAATACTGTGATTTGTTGCTTTTAAGTGATAGTAATAATAATAATAATAATAATAATAACAGCAGATGTGACAACTTACATGGATGGGATTAAAAAGAGCTCATGTATACTGAGTATCACAAATCATAAAAGAAATAATAATACTGAGTATTTAAATCCGAGTGGTCTAAAACACACAAAACACAATCACTAAAAACATAACAGATGACAATTAAAACATATAGCCCTTATCTAGCATTTCTTTATCCACTCGCCCACCCACCTGTCATCTATACTGTTAAACCTAACACTCTGTGTCTAGATACATACATAGACACATAACAAGTATCTCCATCTTTATATCCATGTCTATGTGAAGCTGACAAAAACCATTTTCAGGAGTTTATCATACTACACTAATTATGTGTGGGTATCTTGGCTTTGGTGCATCTTACAAGCAGAAGCACCATATGTCTTTGTTCCAGATGTTTTGTATAGAAAAATTCCTTGGAGAAGAAAGATAATGTCTCACTCTGGAGCAAAGAGTTAATTTACTTATAGCTTTGGAAGCTGATAATGTCTCCTTCCAGAGCAAAGTTCAGAGATACTTGCTGTTTAGCTTAACAAAGAAATATCTCCCTCCAGAACAAAAGGCAGGCATGTTTTGCTGCTCTTTATAAAATAGGCTCACTAAGATCAGGTTTCCTCTCCTGTAACACCTCCATTCTGTGTGCAAATGTCACCTGGTTCTCTTCACTCAGTCTATGAGAACTGGGGTGTAGAAAATGAATACAAAAAGACCGACACTGTAGCTAATTACTACTAATGTGAACAATAAAATCCTTTGTCTCGAGCCACCAGTTATATGTCTTCCATTAAATCATGGAAGCTAACTTATCAATTAATGTAAAATTTCAAACTTCCAGAGTTCTTGACATCACCAGTAACTTCTTTCATGAAAAATATCCAAGAAGTATGTATGAAAATTCATACCAGACCCAAAGTAAGGTCAGTAATTCAAACAAATGGAAATCATACATCTTGATATCTATCAATAATGGAATGTAAAATTTAAATTTTTCTGTTACTAGAGACAAGATTTAAACACTTGAAAATAAAAGCACTTCTTTTAAAATAACTATCAGGCCAATGATGAGATAAAAGGAATGTACAAGAATCTCAAAGCAATAGTGGTGCCAAAAAATAAATGAATAAATATAAATTTTTTCACCGTAGGGTGTCTGTCATTAACAAGAATGTATTGTATATTTCAAAAGAGCTCAAGGAGGGGATTTTGAATCCACCAAGCCCAAAGAAATGATAAATGTACAAAGGATAATTACCCTGATTTGATCATTACACAAGGTATACTTATATCAAAACATCATATTTACCCCATAAATGTGTACAATCATTATGTTTATTAAAAAATTTAAAATATAGTAAATACACACTGAGAAAACATAAGCTAAATACTTTTGTATGTATTTTAAAATGTAAACAAATTAAATTTTAGAAAAAATCATTTAAAATAAAAAGAATTAGATAACAAAATTAGTTACTAGAAAATTTAAAACAAGAACTATAACTGAATATTTTTAAAACAGAATAAAAGAAAATGTCTGTTAGTAATATTGGCAAATATGAAATAGAATTATAAGTGATAATATAAGAATGATTTTAGATATAAAATATCAAATCTTGTTATGGATGATGATTAAAGGAAAGTTATGAACACACCTCCAAATAAGTAAGAATTTTTTAAAGCATAAAATGAAAAGAACTTAGAAATTGAAACTTAGTACTATGTAAATAAGCATCCAGTGGGAATTATTTTAGGAATGTAAAAAGAATTATTATTATATAAGATATTATTATAATACTTATTAGGTCAATTAAGAAAAAGATGATCATTATAATTTTTGAAAAAGACATGGAATAAATCTTCAATAGTCATAATTATTAAATATATCAATAAGCACAGAGTATACCATAAATATTATTCAACATAGTCACTGTCACACATTGCTATGATAAAACCCAAGGGAGATTTCCATAAAATCTGAAAAAAGCAATAATGATTTCTGATACCCTTATTAAAAGATTTTGGCCAATGTTTTAAGACATGACATGGAGCTAAAAATATAATTGTATGACATTAAGAACAGTGATTATATTTAAAGAAAATGCAAAATGTCATTCTATGGAAAATTTATACAATTATTTTATTTATTACAAGAGAAAAACACAAAAGCAACAACATGTTCATAGGCAAGTAACAGCAAATGTGGAAATAAAATCATTTGAATGACCCTCATTGCAACAAAAATATAAAGTTCCAAGGATCTATTTCTGTATAAGCATATTTAACATTATGAATGAAATTCTAAGTATATTTGAGAGATGTTTGTATATCTTGGATGGAAAATAATATTTTCTAAGTATCAATTATCACCAAATTAATTTTTAGTTTAATGCTATTCAAATGAAAATCAAAAGTCATATGCAGAAATTCAACAAATAATAATAAATGTTTCCGGGAAGACTAATCAGGCAAGGAAAATAGAGATTTTATTTTTTTAAAGAATAATAATAAGAAGAGATCAGTCTCCTCACATTATAAATCTACTATAAAACTACAATAAAAGAGCACATAAGTAATGCAAATACAGAAAGACTCAGATCAACGGACAGAAAAAAGGATATAATTATTGGGAAAGGGGAGAATTACTCAGTGAATATCTCTGGGACACTATGCTAACAATTACCTATGATGGGAAACTGAGTCCCAATTTTCACTTGTCATCTTTCGTCTCCAATAATCTTCAATTAATATGTATAGTATGTGTAAGAATGAAAACTTTGTAATTTATGCCACTGAGCTTTCAAGAGTTTTTTAGCGTAGCATACTTTAGCTTCTCTAAACTGATATTCATACTCAAATATATGATATTCCAGTAATATATAATGCTAAGATACAACAGATTTGAAATTATCTTTATTTTGGAAAGCAGCAAGGGGCTTCAGTGTCTTATGGATCTAGGGTGCAAAATCTAGGGCTGCCAGTAGGTGTCGCCATCTACATTACCCAGTGCAAGCATAATGCCTCTCCTAAATCTATGCAAGCACCTAGATTTAAGGTTTACTACAGCTAAGTGGCAGATATGAAAGTAAGATAAGTATTCCTATTTGCTAGGGGTTAATTCCAAAAAAAATAAATGTTTTCAGTTGTACACTTTTGAAATATTATGCATCTGTTTCCTTCCATATCCAAACATTTAAAAATTAATAGTTAATATCAGTCTTTGATTGTCACCCTGTACCTGATAACTAGCACAAGATTATGGAAGCCATTGTTAAATCAGTTAAGTAATTCACGCACATTATTTTAGCACTGTAGCATTTGAACAGAAACTTACTGTTAAGCAATAACTTCTCTTTCAAATTACCAGGCTAAAATCCTTTACTTTCCCCAAAACAATGCCTTCAGAGTCAATGGAAACCCAGCAAGAATAGTGCATACTGTCCTCTTTGTTCATACTTGTGCCAAACATAAGTCAAATTTCTGGTTTGGGTCTGTTTTCGCAAACAAAGAGCAATAATGGCAGAAACAAAACGAATAGTTAACAGTCTGAATGTGTCTGTGATAGAGAACTGAAACTGCTTTATGACAGTGGATTCTATCCTGGGGGTATATTCAGGATACAAATGTACCCTTCTATTTCATAAAATTAGATACAGCCCTTGGGAAAACTTCCCGAAGACCACTACTTCACACCAATTAATATCAACCATAGCTCTCTGAAGGCAAAGTAGTCAAGAAGTCTTTCTTTCTTTCTTAAATATATGTTTTTCTTTTAACCTGACGTGTTTGTCTGAGGGCCTATTGGTGTTCTGCAGAGATAGATGCCACAGAAACATTTGTTTGGGGGACTAATTGGATGATTTCAGTTCCCAGAGCTGTCAGCTTGACAATTTTACAAGTGGTAAGTTCAAGTAAAATGAAAATTTCTAAAATTAAAGATAAGGTCTACAAAATACAAGAACTAGACTACAAGTACCTTTAAAGGTTTAAAGGAATTGTTCCAGACTATGAGCACCTCCTAATGGTTAGTTCAAAGACCAAGACTCCACCGTGACCTTTAGGAACAAACATTTAAACAAAGCATAAAAATAGTCAATACAGCTCATAACACATTATTTTTTAATTCCTTCTTCCCATCTATTCCTTCTCTATTTTTCTTCTGGATTGTTTTTAAGACATGATGAGCTGACTCAGAATAAACAGAAAATTTTTAAAAAATAGTATCAATCAGAGCAAACTAAGATATTACATTGGCTTTGGTTTTGGGTCAAAAGAGGACAAAGGTGGATAAATATTTAATGATAAATACAGTAGTCAAAAGCCATTATTTCTAAATGAAAATAGAAGTTGGAAAAATGTTACCTACAGATACAAAATTTTATTTTTATATTCAAAATTTTGCATAAAGATTAAAAGAATTTGCTTTCTGGGGAAAATAATAAGTATGATATTGGTTATTGAAACATTTAGAAGAACCCTATAAATATTTTTAGCTTAGACAGCAGAGGTTATTAAACTCAAATTTTTAAAATATTAAATTTGGGAAACTATGAAACAGCAAATATATTACTTTTGCTAATCCAAATATGCTTCATGATTATAGGAGATGCTGTCAGTAATCTACACTTAAGGACTTAAAACACAAAGAGATCACCTGATGGTTTGTAATGTTCATGCAACTAGACTGATTTAAAATCAAACACACAATGCGTTCAATACAGGGGGTGGTGTCTTTAGGACTTTAGTGAGGGTCTTGAGTTCGTTTTTCTAAGTTCTGGGGACCAACCTGAAAGATTTCCTGCTCACTTACAGTTGGGAGGTTGCTTTCCTTCGAGCTTGAGCTTCGAGAATTCATTGTTTCTCCACCACTAGCTGTTGTCGGACACACTGAGCTTAGAAATCCCACCAGAGCCCCCCAGTACTTGTGCTTCTGCTCATGGGGTGCTGCAGGCCTCCAGCTTGCTGGTGGCCCCATGGTTCCTTTGTCCATGGCCTTGAGCAACAGGTGCTCTAAATCCAACTTGTCCTCCCTATAGCTAAGGGTAAAAGCAAAAGATGTGGCACTGCTCTTATGCTTTGTTCTAAGTTCTCCAATTTGGACATAAACTTTTTTCAAAAAGATCTCTTTTTAAGAAGAAAGTATTTTCATATTTTAAAATAGAGCCTTTTCAGGCCAGGGATTTAGCTCAGTGGTTTCGCCGCCTGCTGCACAAACGCAAGGACCTAGTTCGAGTCCTGGTACCAAAAAATAAACAAACAAACAAATAGCCTTTTCCCTCCCATATGTCCACAAGTTTGTTACTAGTAAGTGGCAAAACAATGCAATTTTACTGTAAGGTCAAAGTGGATATTCTAAGAGGGAAAGCTGCATGCTTTAGAGCTGATGATTTGGAAATGTAACTTCTGGGAAAAAAGTGACTACTTTCTTGCATCTGTTAAATAAATCCTAATATCCTAATCTATTGAACTGATCTTAGCATTTCAACTCCAATTTAAGTTACAGGGGTACTTTATCCCACCTACTGCAAATTTTAGATTCAGATTAATAATATTATAAATTCACATGTCTTACTGTCTACTGGAATTATGAATTCATCCATACTATGTAGAGAAGTACTTCATTCCAGACTGATTTGGTTATTGTGAATTCAAATGAAGCATATTAAGAGGAAGTCACTCCCATGGATGGTTTCAACATAATGTAAAACTCTAAACATGGTTTTTCATAATTACTGTTACGCTGAAGAAAATAATTTAGAATATTTGTTAAAGCTGAAAACTATAGGGGCTAAAAAATATTTGGGGCTATGCAATCTATGGGAATGACATTCGTTCTTTTAGAACATGAAAAATAAGGGGAGACCCCTTCATTAACTTTGGGGAGGGCTAAGTTCAAATGAGATTTCTAAGCTAAAAGCAAATGGTTCTACCACAGACACAGGCCTCTTAAGACTGCTGTCTCCTATCCTTGGAAAGGGGTCAATGATCAACTCAGATGGGAAAAATGTGGTAGCAGTCATCCATCCGCCTCCAGGAAAATCACCTAGGGCTCATTCTTTCTTTTGCCAAGGACTAGGTCACAGATACAATTTTGACAGAGCTAAGTGAGGCCAAGCCACCAGCAGAGTGCAGTGTGGTTTGAGCCTGTCTCAATAGAGAAGGTTCCTTACACACTTCTCAGGGCAGAAACTACTCTCTGGTACAAATGGGCACAAGCTACCTGGTATAAATCAGGGAGTAACAACCCCTGTATGGTGAGAATGTAAGAAGACAGTCGTAGGAAGAGGTTTGGAGAAGAAGGCTTTTGAGTGGAAGCCTCGGACATAGGCTCTGAACTCAGGATTCAAACAAAGGTAGGGTAGGGAGACTTATTGTAAATTAGGAAGATTAAATGAAAGCTTTTCTGCTAAACAATCCCCTCCTCTAAAAAAATCTATGATATTACAGAAATAAACTGAGATGAAGCAGGAAGCAGAAAACTATCAAACAATATACAGCGATAACAGAAGTTCTGACATTTATGAAACAAGAGCGATGTTCTACAAATGAAACCACTGAAGAGCCAACAAACACTCTTGCAAATCAAAAATATTAAAACAACTTTTCAACAGAGAGGGTGGAAGATAGACATAAAGGAGTCTCACAGAAAATTATTTATCAGAAAGAAAGAATAAAAGGGGAGGTGGTGATAGAGATAAAAAATTAAGCATCAATATCCTGAAATATTCTATTGATCTTCTTCCCAAGAAAAAGAAGGCAGTAGGGGAGGAAAGTAGTAATGGAAGTAAGAGAAAAAAAATTCTGGAATCCAAGCCCTATCTTCTTCAGTAATGTTACACTTGTGCTTGTTTTTGAAATGAAAAAGAAGTCTACAAAAATACAAAAAAAAAAAAAAATTATGCATCCTCTGTCTCTACCCTTACAAAAACAACATAAGGCAGGAACTTTTGAAGTTTAAGTAGGTATTCAGTATTTCTTGAAGTAGTGGTTTTAGAACTGAGTGCAATGGCAAACAACTCAGGAGTTTCTGACACGTCTTAATCCAGCAACATGCACCCTGTGGGAGACGAGAGACTGAGCTGTCCTGGACAAACTGTTACATACGAATCTGTTGCTGTCATTCTGTGGATCTTCCCATCAGTTCTGGATGTTGAAAAGCTGTCTCCAGGCTATTATCCAAATTCTACATCCTGTTTTGCTACGTGACTCTGAAAACGAGGCAAATACTTTTTGTGCAGCGACTAAGTTCATGACTTACCCAGGTCCTGCCCTGTGGCTGTAGCCCACATCATGATTTCCTTTTGTTCTTCTTGTGGGTAGTGGTGAAATGTGTCCCTGCCTCTGGCCCTCCTTCCCCTCACTGCATGGAAGAGCAGAACGATCCAAGACCTCTTCCCCCAAAGTGAGAGCTCTCCTTGTCCCAGGTCACTTCCAAGATTTCAAATTTCATTCTGCTTGGATAAATTCATTTTGCAATGCAAATATATAATTAATTTTGGCTGTCATAACACCTTTAGAAAAAGACTAGTCCCATCTTTTGCTAACGTGTCTTTGCAAAACCTTTCTCTAAGATGATTTAAAATAATAGACCTCCCAGAAAGATAATGCTTATCCGTGATAATCACTCAGTTCTTTTGAGCTAGAAGGTAAAGAATGAATCAAGGTGACATACATTATAAACTGTAATAAAGGAGAATATTGTTGATTTTAAATTCACTGTTTAAAAGGAAACTCAAACCATCTCTATACAGTTCATGCTTCAACAATAGGAAGAAGAAACAATCCAGGAATGATTGCGGTGCATTTAGTGGTACAATTTTCTCAAATATCTATGAATGTTAACCTTTGAAATGGGAGCGATAAGTGTTATTCTTAAAATTTGTGGATAACGGGGAATAAAAAGATTTAAAAAGCACTCGGTCGCTTGGTTATGCCACATCATTAAAATGTGACTTAATTTTAGATGCCAATCATTCTTATAGTTGAGTTCACAGCCTTAAAGAATACATCTTTATGTAAAACTGCTTTCCAATGAACAAAACAGAGCTTAACTGACATTTTCTTAGTCCTTCTAGCATTCCCATAAGGAAAGTGGCATTATCTGTCCTCTATAGATAGGAAAACATGTAAAGAAATTCAATGACATGTTTAAGATTATTCAGGCAGCCATAGATCTGGGAAAAGAAGACCGATCTCCTATGCTCAAGCCAATACTTTTATCAACTTCTTCAATTTTTCACTGAAGGAAAGGGCACAGTCAATAGAAGTTCAGGTAGTAAATGTGTCTCACTATCCTCTAAACACTGACAGTTGTATCTCCAAACTTTCCTGAAGGCAGATCTTTGCTTTTAAAAGGACACCAGGGGAGAAGTTTGGCACAACTACACATTACCAAAGTCTTCAGTGTGATTTTTTTATTTCCTTAAGATGCAGTTGAGAAACAGGCCTTGGACTTTTAAGCACTGTATTCAGAAGTTGTGGTGTTACTGCATAAATATCCAGCCCTCTGGAGCACAGGTGGATTTCTTGGATATCACACAAATCCTATTTTTCTCAACTATAGATCACCTTTAAGCAGGACTCATGTGATCAACTATACAGCCTGGTCTTCAGGAGACACAGAAAGTGGCTCAATAAACCACATGAATCAGGTTCACAGGAGGTAGGTAAAAAGCAAGTTTTAGTACTGGCCCTGCTAGTATTAGTTGATGAGATAACTTAAAATGAATTATTTTTCCAATACATAAACCAATACATTGATACTGAGTATATTGTTTCCTACAGATATTTTCATATGCCACACCCTTGGTTTTTTTGCATTTTATAAAGATACTAAATTTTCATTTCTTGTGTTAGTCTGTGAATTATTTACTCATCAATACTTTTTATATGAGAGATTTGGTGTTATTCTATAAAATTTGAACTTCGATAAAATGTTTATTAAAGGCCTTTTTAAAAAAATTTTGAGACATAATTGGAGGAGTTCAGAAGAGTATTTATTGAGATTTCTAGTTAACTGCTCTGAATTCTCTATGGAAATCAGCATATTTAGTGCATACCTAAGTTAAATACCAAGACCCACCTGTGTTCCACTTTGTTCATACTAGGTTTCCTTAGGAAATATTGGTGTTACAGCTTGTATCTAGATATCTCTCCAAATCCTTATTTGCTCATAGGTGGGGCTTTTGGAGCTGGCTGGATCTAGGGGATGTGGTACTGGGATTAAGAGTGTGTGGTACGAAATTAGTCCATTGATTGTAATTAGCACCACCCAAAAGGCACATAGCCTAGATGGGGTAAAAGGGAAAGGAAAGCGGGGTGCTTGCTGCCTTCTGCCTGCCATGCCACGGACTGTTTCTCATCTGTGATGGCCTTCTGCTATGCTGCCCTGCCTTGTGGCCAGCCAAATATGGACTGAAACCTCTACAAAGTGTGAGGTGAAATAAACCTTTCCAGCTTTACCTTTGAGTGTTAGTATTTTGTCTCAACAAAGAGAAAAGTAAGACAATTGGTATTATTCACATTTTAGAAATAAGAAAAGATCTTAGTAATGTTAAGAAACTAAGCTGGGGATACGGCTCATTGTACAGCACTTGTAAAATAGGTGCAAAGCCCTGGGTTTCACCTCTAGCACCCAAAACAAAACAAAAAAGTTTCAAACTGGTTAGCTTCAAAGCCCTATCCATTTGTTATATATTCTCCCTTCCAGAGAGGCATTCTTTTTGCTTAGCTTCCTTATTGAGCAAGGGTTACTTCTGATTACATCCCTCTGCTGAGTTGCTCATCAGACAAATTTATAACTCACTTACCTGACTGACCATATGTACTTCAAGTTTCTTAGCTGCATTTTTCATGAGATGAGAGTTTGATTTTAAAATACTGAAAAATAAAAGTAAAATAGTATCTCCAAATGAGTGTAAATTTAAAGTTTTTTTTCTTCTAGTATTGAAGCAGAGCAATACTGCCCTGGTTAAGTCCCACATGAATGGCATGTTTATCCTTAGCAGCCAGCTTGTATCAAAGAGATGGACCTTTACCTGTGCCAAAATCACACTAAACAAGGCAAGATGATCATATGAAGAAAGGCACATGAGAACTGAGATCTGTAGAAGAAAACAAATACTTGAGAAAATAGATGATCCTTAGTATCTTTACATTTTCTTCTTTTCAGACTTCTCTCTTGTTCCAGGAAGTTGAATTTTCTAATGTTAAAAGGTCTCCCTTGAATCAGGTAAAGAGCCCAAGAAGAGTGGCCAGCAGGTAGCCTTCTGTTTACCTTTGTTAGCATCTAGTGTCCCTACTGGCACGTGAGGTGGTTGCATGGGCCATCTTAAAGTTTCACGTAGGACATTCCATGGCTTTCTTAAAGGGGTGTTACCCAAGAAAGTTTAGCATTAATGAACACTAAAGTTAACTGAGGAGGAAAATGTAATTTGTGGGTGATTCTTATGGGAGAAAAGATGGAACTAGCTTTTCCTGGAGACTGGGAAGGAGGAAGAATGTTCGTTCAACCTTTGGGAAGTGGGCATTACTACGTGACTGGAGGCAAGTGTGGGTCCTGCCCTGGAGGTGCGCCTGCAGGCGGTATGCGAAGGACACTAGACTGCTTGCCATTCGTTTCTGAAGGGAGAGCCTCTTGTACAAAAGCTCACAAGATGAGAAAACACACCACAGCAAAACGTCATTAGGATTCTACTTTGAAATGATGTTTTCAAATGGACCGTGACCATATCTGCATTCTTATGGAAACTGTCTACATGTGCAAGAGATCAATGACTCAGCTTGCGCAAAACGCTCGGTGTACAGACACATTTGTAGTACATTAGCAGGAGCCTTTTGGTAAGAAATCAAGGATTAGATTGATTTTTGGTACACGAACCCATCCTTAATTCTTATCATTTTTCTTGTCTTCTTGAACCTCACTCACAGTACCATGTGGTTGTTTCTCTGGGTCCCTGCAAGGCCTCTGCCCTCCTTGCAGTTCTACAGGCTGTTGGAAAGCCAGTCTTCAGACAGGCAGTGCTTGAACAGGGACTAAAAGTCTGAGGGCATGGTCATCATCTGCTCAGAAAAATGAATGGCCCCGTCACATGACATTAAGGATGCTGTTACAGAGGCAAACCTGTGCTAGATGCCATAGACAACACTAGATCTTCTTCATGGACATCCGATGCATGCACAAAATCTCCAACATGACTTTAGACCTGGCTATTACTTTTTGCAATCAAAGGCCTATTAGCAAGATCTAGCTGACCAGGTGATCAGATTAAAATCAGGCAAGATTCCAAATCCAATTTACAACCATTGAAAAGTGACAGGCATGCAAATTGAATTTAAAAAAAATATTGGAAGTGCTTGCCTGAATGATCAAAAACTGTTGGAATCAGAAAAACAGTTGACAAGGCAGCCATTCCAAAGCAGACTTTTGAAGTCATAATAAAGAGTTAATTTAGAGGACACGATGTTTAAAGCTTTAAGCAAATGATACTAACAAGCAAGAGACTTGCTCATGCTAAAATGTGTTCTACCTACAAATGAATCAGCATGGCAATAAACATGTGTGGCTACTGCTGGGAAAGCTGAGGATCCCACTAAGGCCCCACATCCTGGATCACACCTTAATTCCCAGGGGTAAAAACGGGATCCATAAATTCCACTTGAGAATACGACAAACATGTCTCTTGTGCTGCTTCTGTTTTACTATTATGCATGATTCCTTGAAGCTGGGATTTACAAATATCCTATCACAAAGCTAACTTTTAGGCTGGATAGCAGTAGTCTGACAATAATATCTAGCAAAAAAGGGGAAGAGAAAGAACAAGTAGCTCTGATTGCTATATTAGCAGAGCCTTTCATCTCATCTTTCCAATTTAATTAACATAACCTTTCTTATTCTTTCGAGAAGAAAGAAAATGCAGGAAAAAATGTTGAGTTTCATTTAAAAATGGCTTACAATATTATGTTTTAATTAAAATTGAATAAGCCCCCCATTAATATTAAAATTTTAAAAGCCTAACCAGCAAGAGCACATTATTAAAAGCTGCATCAGTTGTCTGGAAGAAATTAGTACTTGATTTTTTCAGGTTCATCATCAAGTTCTTAAGTGATCAGTATCTTGAAACTCCAATTTAAATAACGTTAACCTTTCAGTTGCTCAAAGAGTAAGCATTAAAGGGAGAATGAGTTCCTGTACTGCGTGGAGGTTCACCCATCCACCAAGGTTTGCAATGGTTAGATAAAGCAGGTATTTTTATTTACCTGTAAAACCTTTGAAGAAAAGATTCCAGAAAAAAATTTATTACCTCGCCAGAATCAACTGCTCCCCACCCCCTTTCCCATTGCATAAGTGTTTGTTATCCAGACTTGTAAAAGTCTCTCACTCTTTCGTTGCCTACCAGGTTCATGCCTTAAAAGAAAATAAACAGCCTTTACTTGGTGCGAACTCTGTATGGGCCATTTTATCTTTCAGATAATCCTATTTTCACCTCCAGTTCTGGCTTTGTGTCTCTCTGCTTTTTTATTTTCTAAATTATTGTGTGTGGGGGGGTGCAGGACGGTGTCAAAGTCCCTGAAAGTATTTACCCCAAAATATGAACAATCCCACCATCGAGTAAAAATAAATAAATAAATAAATAAATAAATAAATAAATAAAGGTAAAAGTAAAAGTAAAAGGAGAGATTTCAGAGAAATAGCAGGCACTCTCAAACTCCTGCTTTGGGGAAAAAAAAAAGCAAACAGAAACCCCAAAACTTGAGCCGTTCCAGCACATCAGCAAGGGCGGAGGCTGGAGAGCCGGGTGCGTGCGTCCTGCAGGAGCCGCCTGCTCCCCGAGCAGGTTGCTGTGGTGAGCGCCCCAGACAACAATGGCCAGCGAGGGCTTTGCTCGCGTCTTTAGTTTGATGTGTCTGCCCCTACGCGGAAGAAAACCCAAAAACCTATCTCCAAAGAACTACAAAATAGAGAAGCGTGCGTTGGACGCCCAAGGAGGCATCTCCCCCCCCCCCCCCCCCCCGCGATCCCTAATCTCCATCAGCTTCCCTCCGAGGACCGAGCCGAGCCGTCCCCACCAAGTTGCTGCGCGAGTTCCCCTCCTCCCCGCAGCCCCTCCACCTGCCTGCCGGGGCGGCGCTCGGAGCACCAGGCTTCTCTCCGGCGACCCCCCGCGGGCTGCAGCAAAAAAGCGGGGCGCTCGGGCAGGGCGGGGGCGGCGGCTGCCGCGGATCCGGCCGGCGACCGCCTTGGCTCGGTGGCCTCCCATTGGCCACGACGCGGGCGGGGAGGCCTGAGGAGGAGGAGGCGGGGGCGAGGCGGCGGGAGGGGACGGCGCGGAGCTGGCCGCGCGGGGAGCGGGCAGCGGGAGCCGGGAGCGGCGGGGGCAGAGTGGCGCGCGCGGGCGGCGGCGGGGAGCGGCGCGGGGCCGGGGCAGCGCGCGGGCCCTGGCGTGCCCCGAGCAGGCCGAGGCCAGAGGACAGTATCCAGTCGGCGCGGGCTCGCTCGGGAGGGCGCCCGAGGCGGCGCTGAGCCCCACGCAGCGGGGGCAGGGTGGCGGGACTCTTCCCTTTGTGGGCGCCGCGCGCACGGCCGGGAGCGCCCGCCCGCCCCGCCGCGGTCCCCGGCCGCCCTGTCTCCCTGAGCGGCCCTAGAGAGAGCGGCCCAGGGACGCGCTGCCGCGAGCCTGAGCCTCACGCCGACGAGCTCCGCACCCCGGCCCGGCCGAGCTCCACGCCGCCGCAGACTCGCTGCTCCGCCGCGCTCCGGGCCGCTCCCGCTCGGCCACCGCGGCCGCCTCCCCACGCGCGCGCGCACACACACTCACACGCACACACTCACCCTCACGCACCCCGCCCCTCTCCCCCGCCCCTGCTGGCCCTTGATCTCCGGGTCTGTTTTATTACTCCTGGTGCGAGTCCCGCGGACTCGGCGGCCCGCTATTTGTCATCAGCTCGCTCTCCATTGGCGGGGAGCGCGGAGCCGCGGAGGAGGGGTGGGGAGGGGAGGGAGGAAGGGGTGGAAACTGCCTGGAGCCTCTCTCCGCGCCGCTGTTGGGGCTGCCGCTGCCTCCGCCGCCGCCTCCGGCTCCTCGCTCGGCCCCTCTCCGCCTCCATGTGCCGGATAGCGGGAGCGCCGCGGACCCTGCTGCCGCTCCTGGCGGCCCTGCTCCAGGTACAGGGCCGTCCCCGCGGGCCGGGCTGCGGGCGGGGTGGGCGGGCGGCGCCGGGTCCCTTTGTTCCCCGCACCGCTGCGGGGCCGGGCTGCGCACCCGGGAAGGGAGTTGCCGCACCGCGCGGCCCGGAGCTGCACAGCACGGAGTCCGGGCCGGGCTGCCGGGGCCAACTGGGCTCCCTTGCCCCTCTGATCGCGGGCCCCGCTGCCACCCTCTGGGGCGGGGGAGCCCGCGGGGGATGTCCCCAGGTAGCGGCCAAGGGTCGCAGGCTAACTCCCAGGTTTTGCAGTTTTTCCTGCTTCTCGCCCTTCGCATTGCACTTTGCTCCGATTTTTTTTTTTTAAATTTCTTCGGGGTTGGGTCGCGAGTTTGCAGCAGAAATTCTCACTCTGGTGTCTTAGTTACTACGGGACTTGCCTGCACTCCACCCCACCCTGCACCCGCGCTCCTCCCGGGGGCCCAAGGGCTTCGCTGTCCTATTGTCTCCCTCGCTCACACTTCTCTTGTGCTCGCCCTGTTTTGTGTCGGTCCCACCGGGAAAGGCAGCCTCGCCCCCGGCCCCGAGCAGCCCCCCGCACCCGCCCCGGCCCCCCACGCCTGCGGGGAGAAGTTGGAGCGCGGGCACTGTCCCCTGGCTCGGGCCGGCTGGCTCTGCGCTGCGTGCGTCCCGGGGCGCGTCCGCCGGAGCCCTGCGCACTTCGCCCTCTCCGGAGCGCCGGCCGCACCGCGAAGCTTCCCCGCCGCGGGAAGCACCTGCTCCAGGCAGGTCGCGGCCCCCGGCCTCTCCGTGCGCTCGCCCCCTGCCCGGCCCTCTGCCCAACTTTCCCGAGGCGTCCGGCCCGAGGCTGCCTCCTCCGAGCCCCAGCCGGTCCTCCGGGCTCGACCCTGGCTCCTGTTGGGCGGGTGTGCTGCGGGGTCCCCACAGTGCCCCGTCTGCGGCCCCCACAGTGCCCCGTCTGCTGCGGGGTCCCGGAGAGGCTGCGCCAGAGGGGTGTGTCCGCCCTTGCCCCGGGGCCGGGAAATCCGTCGCGGAGCACCCTGCGCTCTCCGTCGGGGGAGGCGGCGGCCAGCTGGGTGGCAGCCGCGACAAGTGCGGGCGCGGCTCGGAAGTGCCCTGCGCGGGAGGTGGCAAGTGGGGACAGATGGCGCGGCCGGCCTCCTCCCGCTGGGGTCTCTCGCGCCTTTCCGCCGCCCCCTAGAGGAGCGTGGGCCGCGTCCCCGAGCCCTGTCCATGGTGCGCCAGGGTGCGGCGCCCAGGCTGCTGCTCCGCGTCCCGCTTGGGCCTCGCTTACCACTTTCCGCCTCTCGCCTGCGCCACCGGCTCCCGGACCATCCGGGCCCCGCGTTCCTCTCCCCCTTTCTCGGGTTTCTCCTTTTGTTCTTTCGCCTCCTGCTGATCTTTCTCTCTCCCCTTCCCCCACTCTTCCCCCCCCCCCCCGCCCCAAGTCCTGACTCTGGGATTTCAGAACTATTAGACCAGACATTTTGGCCTCTGCAGTTTTGGGGAGTGGATGGGATTTTTTTTCTGACTCGGAGGAGGAGACCTGCCAGTCACTTGGTAACAAAAGTACCTTCTGTTATAAAACCGCCCTTTATTCTCCCAGCGCACACTCCTCTTTCTTGCCCCTTTTGTCACTTCATTGATTGTTTCTCCTTTAAAAATCGGGTTTTTGAAAGAGGGTAGGCTGCGGGGTGAAAAGGAAAAAAGTGCTACTCCCACTGTATGAAGTTAAGGGAAAGGCAAGACAAACTTAAAGACCCTATGTGTATCGTATTTTCTTTTTCTTTAACAAAGGAGTGGTCTCAAGTCAAGAAACAGTTACTTTTAAAAACATTATTTTTTATACATCATTGCGCAGCTTTGCTCATTTACTGCCCTTAAGTCCTCAGACTGTGAATCCAGCAGTCGCTGGTTATTTGCACCAACTTTTTGACCTAAATGTAAGTTCTCACTGAACTGTGGAGTGGAGTTGGGGCAGGAGGAGGTATTCGTGTTGGTTCATTAATACCAGGGCAAGTCCAAGAGCGGAGCAATCTCCTTTCCACCCTCGGCCTTTTAGTCAGGTGTGAATGTTGGACGTCAGGTTTTTTTCTTTAAGCATTTTGAAAAATACCATTTAGAAACATTGGGTAATAGGTCCATCTAAACTCTATGTGTACTTTGCTTTTCTTCTATACTGATGTTGACTTCTGTAAACCTTCGCGGAAGAGGGCATTATAACTTTGTCATCAGGTTATTCAGCAGTCTAATTCACGAGTACAGGTGGAACAGTAACATTGAATGATGTGAAAGGTCATTGAGATTGGACGCAGAACAGTTTCGTGCAACGTGAGTTTTTAGGGTTAAGTGCTCTATGTGAACGGTGCAGCAGAGACTAGAAAAGTCTTTAAGGGCTGGGGATGTAGGATGTAGCTCAGGGGATAGAGTGCTTGCTTAGCAAATGACAAGCCCTTGGGTTCAATTCCCAGTACCAGGAAAAAAAAAAAAAAAAAAAAGACTGAGCTAATGGTCTTTACACACCAGAACAACAAAGATCTATCCTCAAGGTGAATGTGGCTCCTCCGCAGTCATCTGCCATAATTTTTTTTTTCCTGGTCCAAATTAGATTAAGCGGCCAAGAGTTTTAAGAAAGAGAACGGTTTGGTTTCTAGTGTAGTTACAGAGCTAGCTTGCTCTTCCAGACCAGTAAAATATAACTGCATGTTCGTGGACTCTGCTTTAATTTTTAACCAAACTGTCCACGTTGCCTGTTTTACTTCGAGAGGCACTTTATTAGTTTAGTTACTCTTTACCTACATTTACATAATTGCAGGTAATTTTACATAATATGATATTCAGCTTCAAGATTTTCTGTGGTCTTCCTTATTTTAATTAAAGGTATTAGCATTGTCCTTTATATAAAAAACCCAGAATTGGAATATTAAATTTCACTAATTAAGGGGTAAAATGTTATATCACAAAATTCTTTTTAAATTATACAAGTGGCTTTCAAGTCCTTACATAGGTTTATCATTAGGGAGAAAATCAATTTAAACACTACCAACCCAACAATTAATAGATTAGAAACCTATTTTGTTTTTCTTGTTTATATCTTAATTGCATAGCCCATTGTTGTAATTTAAATACACTTGAGTAGATTATAAGGAATGGGATATAAGGCTTCCAGTACAATACTTTAATGTTTATAGATATTCTAGAGTCTTAGTCTTATCATATACATGCTGGTTTCAAACTTGAATGAAGAACCTTGGAAAATAGATGCATAAACCATGTCATTTTTTTACCTCAACCTTACTTTGAAGATATGAAATGCCTAAAGAAAGAAATAAACTTTGTTTTGCCATGTGGAAAATCTAAGATTCAATAATCATCCTAAGTATAAAACATGTATTTATTCTCAGTGTTTATGATTTTCATGTATCTTTGCAACTTTTCAAGTTCTTGTGAAAGTAAAAGGAATTAGTTGGTATTCACAGTTTATTTAAGGTATTGAATATATTGATATTTGTCTTTGCTTTTGCTTGTCTTGAGGCATGTGGTCATTATTGATAGTTGGTCCATTACACATGTACTAGATTCATTTTTAAAAATAATTTGTGTTCTCTAAAATATTTTGGATATATATTTCAAAGGACATACACACACACACATAGGCCTCAATTACAAATTCAAAATATACATATAGGTTATACTTTTTGACTTGTATCTTAATGGCAGTCTGCCCTGCCCTTTGAAAAGTTCAGACTGAGATTTTAAGAGGAAATTCTTTTTAAATTATTATCATTTAAATTATTTTTTGCATGTAGAAACTAATGTCATTATGAAATAGATTATTTTGGCGGCAGTATGTTGCACCAAACTGTCCTTAATTTCTTTTTCATTAAAAATTTTCAATTCTTAAGTTTGTTGTGCCTCATTAAGCTTTAGGATTATTAATTGGGAAATGTCAAGCCTTAAAGCAATAGTTAATCTTGCTTTAAAGTATTTCTTCTTTTTTTAAATCCTAAGTCTCTCCAATCTCCATCCTGTTTTCAAGAGGATATTTTCAAGTTAGAAGAGTGATTTTTAAAGGAAAAATCAAAGCTGTTTTTGAGAAGTGTAGTGTTTGTGTATACACGCTACCATTTTGCCCAAGTTAACATTATTCAAATTTGTTCTTTTGGCTCAGGCACAAAAAGTAATCAAGTTTAAGGGCTGCTCAGACTTGGCGGTGAATTTATCAACCATTTAAAAATATGATAGATTTGGAATCTGGATGTCATTTGAATAAGTATTTTTTAACTGTCATCAGTACATCTGGAACCTAAATATTTTCAAGTTGGGTAAAAAACTATAAATTGAAATATAATCTGTACCAACAAGTCACTATATATACCTTATATTTCTGTTTTTCCTACTGAAGTTTTAAATTGTCAGAAAATTACATCAGTGATATCGATAAATTTTAATTAATGCTATTCAAACTATACAGATTAATGTTTTAGTAAGGTGTTATCCACTACATATAGACAGTGATAGGTTTAAATTAGGCAGAGCAAGGTAAATTCAGAAGCTCAATGGGATCTTTTGAAAGATATAGATATAAAGATTACAAGCTGTGTTAAATAGTTTTTAAAAAGAAAATTTGGGTTACACATACATCCCGATCGGTTTCTGTTTCCTAGTTACTCCTTGGTATTCAGTGTGCTTTTTCATGTCAGTTTCCAACTGAACTTAACATGCAAGCCCTGGAGGTTCCATATCTAGCCATATTTATGTCTATCTATCGATCGATCTACGTGTGTGTGCGTTTATACTAGGTGTTATCAAAAATACAGTGAATACTCTTTAAATAAAATTTTTAAAAATTAGGTTATAATAAAAGACACGTTGCCATTATCCCCCCTCAAAATATTCCCCCGCACTTTGAATGCCATTTTTCCATCATTTTTACAGCTTTCTGAAGCAGTTCTGGAAGTCCTCTTCCATGGTTGTCTTTCTGTGGCTGCCTTAATCAATTCAATTATTGTACTGAAACTATTCAAAATATTTACAGCAATTTCTATCAGTAAAAACACTACAGTGTGCCCTCATTCCCTCATTCTGTCTCTTCCCCCCACGTTAAATGACCATGAAAGGTAAAAGTTGTGCATGGGTTCAGGCTCTCTAGGCAGCCATGCAACTAAAGAACTCATGAAAGAGGACTTTCACAACTGCTTCAGAAAGCGGCAGGAGTGGTGGGGTAAATGTGTTCAAAATGAGAAGGAATATTTTGGGGGGATTAATGGCAATTTGTGTTTTACTGTAATGCCTTTTAAAAAAAATTTAGTCATTCACTGTAATTTTTGGTAACCCTCCACATATAGCATGTTTGTTGACTGCGGTTACATATGTGACTCCTGCAATATTGAGTACAGTTTCACATCAGTGTGTGTAGTTTATTGATTACCATGTAAGTCATAAAGAGTGGCTGGGGCACCACCAGTCTAACTTTGTTCAGTACAAAGGGGCAGTTCTCCTGTAGAGTGTCAGAGGCAAGAGCTAGTGTCAAGAACAGAATGCCTGAGGTTCGACTTTGGTACAAACAGACATAGTCTATCTGTGTCAACTCTCCTGGGCTCATTTTTCTCAACACTAAACCGGTCCTGGTTAGATTAGTTTGTCTGCAAGAGGCTTTCCTGTTCTGTGATTCTTGGGGATGCTTAGAAATATTTCAAGTATGTCTCCTTTTCAAAAGTTTTGTAATGAATGACTTTTCCCACCTAAAATGTAAGGATTTTTAGATGACCTGGAATAATGGAATGTGATGTTTTGAGGGCTTATTAAAATTTAATAGTGGTTTATCAAACAGGATAGATTAGAAATCAACTGTAGTTTTATGTTCTTGTCATTGATTATGTTAAACCAGTAAAAGTAAACTATTTTGGGGCAAGGGAGTACGTATAAATACAGGTAAGTATAATATTACTAAGAATAAAAGTTATTTATTACTTTTATGCTCCCAAGTTTCTTTGAGAGAAAATAATCTCGGTGAAAACCATTGAATTGAATGATATGTGCTAGGTTTCAGAATACAGTCCTTTACCCTAAAGTCAGTCCTCCTGCAGCGACTTTCCTACAGGTACGCCTGTATTCGTGATGTATACATGACATTATTATAGCATTGTTTATGATTTTAAAAGATTGAATTAGCCCACCAGGAAGAAATGATTTAATAAATTTTGATACGTTGTGTGGCGAGATTTGAGAACTCTTACTGTAAAACATTTCAGTTTTACAACTTCAGGTTGAAGAAAATAATTATATCAAACTACCTCAGGCTTGGAGAATAGTCATGCACCCAAGAAAAGCTATGGAGGAGAGCAGCTACAATAGAAAGTGAGATTTCAGGCTTCTGAATGAGAATCAGTTGGATAATGACCAGTAATAGTAAGATAAACTGAGGAATAAAACACCAAGCAAAGTAGAAATAAGCTGAAGGTGACCTAAACGAACAGTAAAGCATTGGAAAGTTAGGTTTGGAACAGCCCATAGCAGGCTGCACAGTAAATCCAAAGCAATAATGACGGAGTGCTGGGCAGCTAAATACTGAATAAGTTCCCATGTTCACCTCCTGGAAGGGCCACAGTGTGCTGAGGTATCTGTTCCTGAGGGATTCTATTACTCGCTTAAACCTTTGTGTATGTCTTACGTTCTCCTGGCTAACTGAATAGTTAAATTTTGCCTATGTGCTGATAGTGGAAATATAATTTAAAGCAGACTATAGTAGTATCTGGAATTTGAGATGCAAAACATTTAGTATAGGAATCAGATGTGCTGGTCTACTGACTGCTTTGATAAAGTGAACTATTTATTTGGATTTTTACAAGTAGCATTGAGAGAAGTAGATGTGTAATATTTTTAAAACAGCTTGAGCTACTTAAAGGATGGTACCATTATTAATACAATATGATGTGCATAATAAAGTAGTTGGGAGAGCTGTTTGATCTGTGATCTGTTCTTGGGTTTTCTTTCAGAAAACATGTTTCTATGTATTTGGAAGGAAGGAAGCAAGGGAAGAGGGAAAGAAGGCTGAGGAATCGTGTACTTACATTCTTTACATTATTAGCATTTTGACTATAGTTTTTGTGTTTTTTCAGTTTACCATGATATTTTAAAACACGCATACCCAGATTTTCTCCACATTCTAATAAATTACTTAATGTTTTGGTGGATTAAGAATTAGTAAAGAAAAAAAAGTAGATTAAAAAGTGCAGTGCATAATTTGTTATCTTTACTACTCCAGAAATTCATGAACTGGATATATCTAATGACTGTTTTCCTCATTATTAACATAAATTTTGAGTTCATTCAACTTTCTTCTGTTCTACTGAATATTGGACTTTACTGCTTTCAGTAGAAGTTTCAAGGATTGCTTTATTAGTTTATTCTTTTCACATTTGTAGGTTTTAGGGCCTTTCACAGCATATTGCATATTTAATAGTTGTCAGTAAGTCATCCATATAACTCAAAAGAGTACTGTACCAGAGATGATGATTAAAACTTTGCATATTTGGTGTCACTACTAAAGAAATGTTTTTTCAAACTAGTGTCACATGGTATATAGCAAATAAATCTTAAAATTTAAATATTTTTATTTTGGCTGAAGGGACTGATTATGTTGCTTCATGTAGCTATTTCCATAACTCTCTAGTTTTAGTACCATTCTAGAGATAGTGAAACTAGAACTCAGACATTTGGAGAATCCAGAATTAAACCATAGTAAAGTTGAACTTTACTCCAGAGTGTGTGATTTTTCTCCCTGTTCAGGCTGTGACCCCTTTTATACAATACTTAGAGAATGAGTATCATATTGGAGAGAAATTTTAGTTCCTCTCAATGGCATCATTGATTTCTTTAGTTAACTTTTGAGTTACGTTGTGTATTTAGTCTTGGCTTTAAATATGTTGCTTTCATTTTGGTATTTGAAGCCAAGTTTAATGCTTGATTAAAATACTTTCATTTATTGTTTATTCATTTGGAGAAAGAAAAATTCTGAGAGAATGACCCATCATCCATTTTTAAAAGTTCTTCAAATTGGACTGATCAACAACAAATAATATTCTGATAAATGGTTAAAAACAATTACTTGTCAATCTGAGAACTGAAAATACTTTCTAGGAGCCTATACACTCTCAGTGTATGAACCACACATTTTTTGAAGCTTTCTTCCATATTTTTCACTATGGAAATGAATGCAAGGGATTTTCAGCACTGATTTTTGAAATGTTTTAATGTTTGATAGCATAATTTTCATATTAGAACTCTCTCACAAATGAAATTATTTGGCATTTTAGAATATGTATTCCACATCTCAAAAATCTACCAACCGGTTCCTGTGAATATTTTGTGGAGTGACTGACCACAGGCACGAATCTGTTAACTGTTGAGAAAGCCTAGAACTATTTTATTTGTAACTTGACCTGTTGTGGGTGGGAGGATTCACTTGACTTGTGTGTAATCTTGCACAAAATGTTGGCTGGGAAACTGTTAAGTGAAACCTGAAATAAATGACCAAAACCCCCCGGATTTTATTAAGCTTAAAAGGGATGTGATTCATGCCTACTTTATATAAATCTTTAATTAACTAGAGACGGTGACCATTTTTTGTTGTTGGTTTTTTTTTCCTTTTGTTGTCTCACTGTTTAACACAAAGGTTCAAAGTCTGAGGTTCATTCTTGATAGCTTTAAGGTCCAGTAAATACAGTGCATTTTGTGCAGCCAAAATATGGGCCTTTGATTTGGAATCAGCATCTCTAAAACTTATTTCTAATAACTTGCTTCCTCGCATTTCAAGGAATTTGAAATTCAGATTAAACATACATACATGCACATGGACACACAATCGCACACACACACACTTTATGGATGTATCAAATTCATTCTGGAAATTGCACGTTCTGCTAAATCTTCCTATATTAAACATACTATTCAATCAATCCTGGATCAGAAAAACTTAACTCTGAGTTTTAACCATCCTCCAATAGTAACTTGTTACTTGTTTTTTAAAATCATAGATTGTTATTCTTTTAATTATACTTTTCTGAAGTCTGACATCTAATTTCTGGTATCTTTGACTCATAAATAAAATTATCTATATTTTAATCACAACATTAGGAAATATTCATAGACACTATAGAAATATCTGGGACATTAAGGAAGTGAAAGTTGATAATAAAAAATGATGCATTGTTTCATTGCAGGTAGAGGTCACTTGTGTGTTTATGGTGTCAAGGCACTAAACATCTCTTGTGAGGTTACCTACACAGATATCTTTTTCTATAGTTCTGGTTATCAGACAATATTGCTTCAGGTAAGAGACAAAGATTTTTAAATTCTTAGGTGATATCCTTCTTTCTCTTCCTTTTTTATCAGAAGGAAGGAAGGTAGAAGCAAAAGACTAAATTTTTTTTTTGAACAGAAGTTTCCATCCAAAAGATCTGGGTGCTAACACTTCCTAATCTTTTTAGTGATGCTTCTTAATACCTTTAAGCTTTCTGGCGACTCACTTTTCAACAAGGCCCTACCCAATTTTTATTGGTTTCTAATTTTTAAAAAGCTACATGGGGAGGTTTATAATGCCACAGACTGATCATTTTCTAGCTGTTCAGCATATATATGGGTACAGTTGACCTTGTTTTGTATTTGTGTAGCTGTTGTGGAGATTTGAGAGTTTGCCATGAGGATTGCAAGTGCTCATACTTGGTCAGAGATCTTTCGTGAGGACTGTCTCTCCGTTTTCTAATGCTGGCATGGTAGGTCTGGATTGTAGGTGGAAGTCTGTTCACAATGAAGAAAATAAGGAACCTCATTCCGAAGTTAGCTCAAGGCAACTCTACTTTATTTATGTTCTTACACATAATGGACTTTATTTTACTCCACTGCTTTTAAAAAAATTGTACAGGTAGTGTGGCCTTAGCTTATTGATATATAATTTGTGTTTGATTTGCTTTAGCCCCTACACATTTTTAACCATAAAAGTAATTGCATATAGTGTTTATGTTTTGGGCATTAAATTTTATTTATATTTCTGTCTTCTATGGTTGACAAATCAATCAGAACATTTGGGGAGGGCTATCACATAATCATTGATTTAATTTACAAGTGTAGGTAGATTAAACTATCTTCTAAATTAAAATGAGTTAAATCCTTGACTTGGTTTATGGTTTTTCCTTTTAGTTGAGGCCTTGATGGAACTGTGTTCGAAAGGGACATAGTGTTGTGTTCGAATGTATAGAACAATGGATTATCCTGCAGATTGCTTATAACATGTTAGAATGGTAGATGAAAGTGTTTTTCAAAAGATTTTTAAATAGTGTATTTGCATGTACAGTGGGTATTGTCAAGATTTCAAATCCTTATTTTCCTAAATCTTGGTTTTTTTCTATGTACATGAGTGTATCTGGCGTACTACTTTTTGGTGAATGAGCCAAGATATAAATTGACAGCTTTCGAAAAGCTATATCAGATTTTACTTATCAGTTTGTATTTTTACATTTAAATACTTCACTTTCATGCAATTTATTTTGGTATGTGGTGTGAAATAGAAGGTCTTGATTCATTTTTTCTCACAATTTTATATATGCACATGATAGCACATTAGTCCTCATTTATCAAACAAAATTGTATTTTTCTGAGTTGAAATGCTTTCTTTATCAAGTGTAACATTTCTATTCATTTTTGGATCTTTTTGTTCCTTATTAAGTTACGTTGATGGCTTACATAGGTGGCTTGTGGTACAATGGTTAAGAAGGACTTTGGAGGTAGATTAACTGCATTGGTTATCTGGCTGTGATGTGTATATTGTGTGAATGGGGACAACATATTGTACGTTTATTTATATTTCCCAGTATGCTCAAAATGGATATGTGTGTATACAGCAAAGTGTTTTTATATAGTGAGCAAGATGTTAGATCTTTGAAGATTTGGGGCCTTAGTCCTTACTATTGTTTTACACAAACGAAATCAATCAAGAGAAAATGTAATTTTTCAAATAAGTTTGAGTACTTAATGTGTGCAGGGCTTTATTCTGTGTCCATTATTACAGCCGAATGACTTGTAGTTTTGCATAACTACCTGCCACTAGTTTTTCTTGGATCACACTTGGAAACCACAATTGAAGGGCACCTATTTTAACAGTCTTCCTTAAATTCTAACAGATGTCGTGTGGGCTGATACACTTCTACCATCTTTATAATTAGGGAAAGAAATTAGTGTATGGAGAGTGTTATTCTGCCAGTGATTTGATATGGAAATAATGGGTAGTCAAGCAAGGTATTCTGTTGTCCTTCTCAAGATTGGTCTTTTTCTTCAATTCTTCAGTGTCCTGATGTGGACACATGCGTGTGCACGTGTGTGTGTGTGTGTGCGTGTGTGTGTGTGTATGCATGTGTAGACTAGTCCAGAACCAATCAGTCTCTGAATGCTTTTAACATGGCAGTGGGGACCAGTAAGAGCATGGGGTTGAGTGTACTGTTCTTGTGATTGATGTCATGTCAGCACAGCATCTGCAAAAATAGTGAAGGTAGATTCACTTTTACCTTGGGTGCTGATGACTTTATTGACAATTAAATGCAAAAAATACTTCTTCAAAGTTAATGTAATTCTAAACAAATAATATCTTATTATTTATGAGTTCTTAACTATGCTGTAGGCACTGTTCTAAGCACTTTTGGCATATTAACTTATTAACTTAATTAATTCTCAAAAGTATTTATAACTGGGCTGGGGATGTAGCTCAGCGGCAGAGCGCCTGCCTGGAAAGTGCAAGGGCCTGAGTTCGAGTCCCAGTACCAAAAAAATAGACATATTTATACCCATTTTATGTATCAGGACACCAAACATGGATAGCTGTCCAGGCTTCTTTTAAGTAATGGAGTGGGCATTTATTTGTAAGTAACCAAATGTTAGAGCTTGTGTTCCTAGGTGTAGTATGTATTTGAATTAAAAAGAAATAAAATGGAATGACTCTTTTTATGTTTAATATCATCCTTTTTACAATATTTTTATCTAAAGTGTATTAAGAGTGTATAAAACACATGTATAAACTTAAAAATATATAAACTATGTCAATATAACTACTAGCTAGTTTAAGAAATAGTATATCCCTGCTACCTTGGAAGTCCCCAAGATACTGTCTCAGCTCAGGTCCTCCCCTTCCCAGAGATAATTACTATCTGCTTTTTCTAATATTTATTTCTTGCTTTCCTTCATACATTCATCTGTGTATATATTCCTTAAATATGTACTATGTAGAGATCCTTTATACATGTATATATCACGCCTATGATGCATAAATGTATCATGCCTGTGTGTGTGTGTGTGTGTGTGTGTGTGTGTTTTCTGTGATTTGCTTTTTTGGTTCAAGATTATGTATGTAAGATTCATTGTGTTGTATAGTTATAATTTGTTCATTTTCTTACTGTAGAGCATTGCATGCTTTGAATATGGTATAGTTTGTTTATTTGGTTTGTAGTTTGTGGACCTGGGTGTATAGTTTCAGAATTTTGCTTCTATTCATCAAGCCTATACATGCCACCGGGACATGAATGTCAGGAATACTCTAGGGCAGTGTTTTCCAAACTTTGGCTTATACAAGAAACATTGGAAAGCTTGTTAAAACAGACCCTACCCCCAGGCTTGGGATTTAGGGAGTCTGCAGTGGACCCTGAGAATTTGTATTTCTAGCAAGCTCTATTACTGGTCAATAGGATGTCGATCCAATGTGGGGTATGTACCGGGGAGTAGTATTGCTCCACACATATTCATTATTACTAGTGCAAGAATATTTTTCAAACTGATGCACCAGCACTATGTACACATTTCCCCCATAGCTTTTAGGATACTTGTTATAGTGAAACTAAAATACCTAGTAGTCTGGCGGACTGCATAGTGATATACCTCTCTTTGGTTTAAGTTTGAATTCCCCTGGTTACTAATGAGTTTGAGAATTTTTTAATGTGTGTCTTGGCCTTCTCTGGTGGTAAAATGTCTACAGAAATACTAGCGTAGTGGATGAAGTTCATAACCTCCCTGTAACTTGGCTTTGGCCCTTGTTGCCCATTCCCTTTGCCTAACATCTTCAGTCATGGCTTGGCCTAACATGTGATTCCAAGGATTTTGATCTTTCTTGAAGGCTGACTTATATCATTAGATCTAATGTTTCCCGAGTGCATACTGCATGCCAGGCCAAGTGCTTTACCTGCATTGTTTCATGTAATTTTCATATCAGTCCCATGTAACATGTAAGCATTATTATCCTGATTTGTTTTACAAACATTTGAATGGGCCTCTAGCATAAACCAGTCCTGTGAAGCCTCCCTGCCAAGAGGTGGAGATCTCTGGTAACAGGTTCCTTGGTAATCTGCAAAACAGAACACTCAGGTATGGAGCTAAGGTTGGCTGCAGAAAGGCCTGCACTCTACCAAGTTATTGCATCTCAGTCCTGAATTTGGACTTCACAATGGGGACTTAAGAGATTTCTGTTTCAGGGAGCAAGCTGTGACCTTATGAAAGGGAAGATCAAACAGACTGAGTCAGACACAGGAGGTATGTCCAAGCCAGTAGTTTCTGTTACTGGCCATGCAACACCTTGGTGGTAACTTAAACAGATGCACTATCTATCTGGTGGGCCACTGATGGTTCTTTCTGTCACCGGCCCTAGTTCTACTGTCCTCATACTAGCTTGGGTAAGAACTATACTCCCAGGAATCCAGGAGTCCTTGTTGCTTTCTGTTCCCAGTCTTCTGTTCTCCCAAGCCCTTGCAGTCTTGATGTCTGCTCTTATGCCCTCAGCATCAGGCCATCCTGGCAGGTTCATGACCATGGCCTTTGATGTTGGTATAACAATGTCATTTGGTCAGAGTTCCCTTTGATCTTTTAGCCTTAGCCTTTGAGTGTTAAGTAAGATCATGACTTTGTAGATAATTTTGTTGTCTTTGGAGGGATCAAAAACTGATACTTCTTATCCTTCTGAGTTCTGGAAAAATATTACAAAAGAATCAGTAGATGGAAAACCAAAATATAACATTTATTACTGATAAAGACAGGGCTGGAGAATGTGATTTCAGTGTATCCCATTAATCATCTGTCTACTCCCATCTTTGTGCAGGATGAGGTCAGGCTTCCCCTCTTGTCCTGCCCTGAGACCTACCCTGGCTGGCTGTAGGCTGCTCCCCACAGAAAGTTGAAAAAGGGACCAGATTCTGAATGCCCAGTTATTTCATCCAAACACACTAGAGGTAGACATGACTCATGAGTGTTGGTGGAATAGCACCCACTACTTGGAAATGAGGCATAAGAGTTCTTCACAAATTGTTCCAGATTTTGGATTAGCCACTGGGCCCATGTTCTTAATTACTAGGTATGTGTTCATGCCGCTGTGTAGCTACCCTGGGGAGATGAGCACTGGTCAGGATAAAACTTCATGATGTCTTAAAAGATCGATAGCTTTACCTTCCAGTGTCCCAGAAGCTAATGGGGCATGTGAGATGCTCACAGCAGTCATGTTAACAGCCTCTAGAGTTAGAAAGTTAAGGCAGTATCTGTTCCTGGAAGAGTTATCTCAGGCAAAACTTTTTCCCAGTGCTTGTCCTGAGGATTTCCATGACCCATGGCCGGAGCCCATGATACCCAGGAAAATCCTGACAGTGGGCTCAGAAAGCATTTTTCTTCTCAAACTTTCCTGGGTGCTGAAGAGTCTGAGCCTCTTGTCTGTAACCCATGGCTTATAAATTGAATACAGAGCTCAAAGCAGGAAATGGAAACTTCAAGATGGAGAATGTGCTGGATTTGAAAGAAAAGCAATTTTAAAAAGATGGGGAGCATCTTTGTACAAAATTGGCAGTATCTCAAATGCTACCTTTTTGAAAGAAAACTCAGTATGTATGGCTGGAAGCCCCCTTTCGCCCTGTAATCAACTAGGTGCTACACTGAACCTCCTCCTGGGAGCCTCCCTGAGTCAAGTTTCAGTTTACAAGCAGCACATGCAAACCACAGTTCCCTTTGAGCCCTAGAGTCTGCCAGCCAGTGCCAGCACTAATGTGGCTCGCTCTGGTGGGTTACTATGGGCACCAAATCTTGGCAGCAGATGATTTCCATCTCTTGCCACACTGGCTCTCTCCCCCATGCCACTTGTGGGCTTGCTGTGGCCCAAGCAGGCCACCTGCAAGGGAAGTTTTCCTTCATGTGTAGACCATGCAGACCATCTGGTGGGAGCTAACCCTTGAGGCTGTTGGTCAAGCCATGAGAGTACAAGATGTGCCCTCCTTGCTCCTGAATGCAGAGTGGAATTTGAAACTGAGGTGGCCAATCCTTTACGTAAAGACTTGCAAGCCTGTCACAAAGAATTTAAAGTGAGATCCTTACTAGGCCTCTTGAGCTCATTGTCTTAAAAATAGAAATACTGTACTGCTCACTAGCCTTTAGGCAGTAGATTCCGACTTAATCTCTGTTTTCTCCACCTCAACTGCCCCTGCTGGTTCAGGCTGGAACCATGGGCATCTGTGGAAGTCCCGAGCTGCCTCAAACCCCTCCCACAGCCACCAGCCATGCTGCAGTGCCCTTCCCCAGAAGGGGCCCCCATCCGCTAAGGCCCTCTTTTCTGAGACCTTTGGCCTGTGGCCTCTCTGAGGCCCACCATTTTATTCTCAGCCCTACCTCTCTAATAATCACTTTGCCGGAGAATGAACCACCCCAAGTTGTGGTAACACATCGAGATCAAAACACCCTGTGGTTTCTGAATTAAAGCCTTTTGATGTTAAAAGCCACCTGCCCCACTATAGAAACCAGCCACTGCCCAATCAAGGCTGCGGACCACCAAGTTAAAAAACACATAGGGCCTGGGCCATGCACGTTTTCCCTTGCCAGAAGCCCGGGCCCTCTTGGGACTATGACTTGGTCCCCCAACATTAGATTCGTGTTTTATTTCTCAGATCACCAGATAGTTCACCAGATTCTGAAGTCTTTGAAGGGGCCCCATCAGTAGGACCTCTCCTCCCAGCCTGGATTCTGAATCAAGTGAAGCATCGTAAGCCAGAAAAGAGCTCTGTGGCTTGGATAAGAGCAAGGATGGAGGGTGTGGGCTTTATCTGTGGACAGATCTCCTTGTTGAGACTAAATCCCAGAATCCCACCCCCCTTCCCCCAAAGCGGCAGGGAATCTGTGAACTCCCAGCATGGAGAATGAGATCACCACACTTGTTTTCTGAGAGCCTGCGACTCCCAGGTGGGAGGAATAGGGGACAGGTTGGGCACCAGCTGCCCGGATGGTTCTTTCTAATGCTGTCTTCAGGCAAACTGAATCCATCCTCCTTCTTCACTGGAGCAGAAGTTCACAAATGCCTTAGAACTCTTTTTTTACTCTTAAAAATTATTGAGTATTCACACGAGCTTTTATAATGTGGGTAATCTCTATCAATGTTTGCCATAGATTAAACTGAGAAAATTCTGTAATGTTTATTTATTTAAAAATATCAAAGCCATTTTGCCTGTGTAATATAAATATTAATTTTTATGGAGAAATGCGTACATTTTCCAAGCCAAAAATAAAATTAGTGGGAAGAGTAGCACTATGCATCTACATTTTTGCAATCTTTTAAAATGCTGACTTAAGGATGAGACAGCTGGTTTTTCCTATCTGCTTCTGCATTTTTTGTATTAAAGTTTGCCACGTCATGTTTTGCCCTGATGAGAGAATGAGTGAAAAGCTAAGTAATGCTGTGATATTATGGAAGCAGTTTGACCTTCGCAGACCCCCCAGATGGTTCTTGGGGACTCCTAGAGGTCCACTCTTGGGTTGTACTGTGAGAACTGCCACTCGGAGTGTGGCTGATTGGTGCAGTGGAAAGAGTTGGAGTGTTAGCACAATTCCCAGCATCAGGAGGGGAACTAGTGTCCCTCTCTATAGGTAGTGAAAGCATCCAAATGTCAGGCTTAAGTCACTCATGCTATCCAGGAGTGGAAAATGCTGGTTCTGTCTTGAGGTGAAGCAGGAATTGATGCTGGGCAGCCTTGCAGTTAGCTTGCAGGGCCTGTGAATTTACGTCCTGATGACTCGATCTGTCAGAACTCTACTGGACAGGATGTCATTTTCAGAGCGAGTTGAGAAGCAGCTTTGAACTCTACAGTTACTGACAGTGCCTTCCTTTCACTGTGGCACATTTGCGGAAGCTGTGCCACGAATGTTATTTTCTGAAAAGAACATTATAGTTAGGTTGTGTTTATCTTATCAAGGGTTCAGAATTAGGTAAGTCACCGCTATGGCCAGCTATTCCAAATAAATCGGAGTTGTAGGAACCTGTGAACATCTGCAATCACTTTTAAAAAGTGAGACCATGCTCTGGGTTTTATGAATCAGGCTTAATTGTACATGAATACTAAGGATTCAGAAAGTGTACAAAGAGTTTATTACAGATGGTAATTATTCCCTTGTCAGTATCTCCGCTGAAAATTAATACACTAGCTGTGATAGGAACTTACTGATTATTTTCCATGTATACTTTTAGAAGAGTTCAGGGCAGGAGAAGGACCTTTGATTTGGATGACCTAAAAAATAAGATATTTAAGAAAGTTTGACCTGATGTCTTTTTTTCTCCAGGTTTTTCCATAATGAGCATGAACACTGAAACTATTATCATATAGTATATCATATATAATATGTGAGCATCATATTTTAGGAAAAATTAAGTATGGGAGGAGATAGATTTTTCACTTAATTTCAATTCATACAGGACAATTCCTAGCCCTTAGCCAGTTAGATGTTATGTGTCAGTGTATGTCGATGCTTCCCCATGGCTTCTTTGGGTATTTAGGAGGTGTATAAATGTGGTCCCCAAAGTCATGTGGTGGTGGATTGGATGCCATCCCTAGGCTGATGAGCTAAATGACTAAGGCGAGTTTCTTCTCAATTTCCTTCCTTGCCTGAAAAATGGCACTATTAACAATACCAACCTTATAGGTTAGAACAATATAGGTTAGCTTTACACAAGGATAGCTTTATATAAACCTTTATATAACCTTTATATAACTTTATGTTAGCTTTGTATAAGATATTTTGCATGGAAAACATTGTAATGCACTTACAGGCACATGGTAAGCGGTCAGTAGATCCTGCGATCATTGGTAGTCAGTGTATTGAGTTGATTAAGTTCCCAAGTTGATCATAAATGCAATCCAACGCCGGGTACTCTACCCTCTGATGACATTTGGAATATTCCACAGAAGCTTGTTGCAGTCTCTGGTGAGTGGAGTAAGTTGACAGGGCAGAATCAATCTACACCAGGATTGACTATCTCTTCTGGAATTGCCTCGGCCACTTCTGGAACTTTTAATGGCAGTTTAATTGCACAGCTGCTTATGTTGTTATCTAATGATTGTGTTAGACTTTTACTGACACCAATTAAAACTACAGGTGTCTATTGTCACCTACCCCATTAACCATCCAGGATACTTAATGTCAGCTGCAGTCTGTCTTTTAAAACTCCCCTCCAGGAAGCCTCAGGAGGCCCCTCTCACACTGAGTAGGTCTGGACTTACATTTGTACATTGCCCCAGGCTTCTGTAGGCTCAGCTCTTGCGAAGGTGACATTCCAAACCAAATATTGTGCGTTGGACTTAGGCTTCTGTCCCTTAAGCTGTTGTACTGTGGCTTAAAGTTCAGTTTCTGTTGTCAGGTTCCTGTGCCAGCATCAGTGCTATTATTTGACTATTCTATTTGTCTTTGCTTGATTATAACAAATGACAGTCAAAAAAAATAGAAGGAATGATACTAGAGGTCATCAAGGACACGTGCTAAGAAGGCAGTTGAAGCAAAGTAGGATATCAGTTGGTGGACAGAGGTGTGGCCCACCTCTAGGGCTGGTCTTTGGATCTAAATTGGTCCACAGTCCTTCAGGAAGGCAGCAAAACAGTTAAGGAACACGTACATGAGGCTTGTGTTCTCCATCTAGCATGCAACATGACAAAGCAAAAATACTGAAGTCAAGCCAGCGTGAAGCTGCAAGTATGTTTCCTGGGATATGAAATTCATAGTGTCATCAGTGGCATTACTGACACAGAAAAATCTGAACAGAGTGGCAGCAGCTCTTGAGTAATCTTCTTAACACGCTCCCAACATCATGGGTGGAATCCTGTGAAATGTAGAGAATTTGGCAAATGCAATTATATGGTGATAAACTGGATTTAAAAATAAAAAATATTAGTCATGCAGGATTGGTCCTGAACATTTCCATTGTTATATTACCATGCATCCGACTAACCACTTTAACAGTGTCTTCGTTAATTATTCATATTTGCTTATCTCACTTGGACGATGTAACTGCACAACCCAAGTTTTACCACAGGTATGCCCCCTCCCTCCATTACTCTTTTTACCTCTTAAGCCAGAAATCACGTTATGAAGGGAATTCCGCTTGTGTTTCTTTTGCCTATGTCTATAAGTGGATATTTTTAGGTTTTTTTGTGACCTTGGTGATGACCTTCTTTACAATCGTCACTCTTTTTGTTTTTGGTGCTGGGGATTGAACCCGGGGTCTGACACATCCTTAGCATGTGTTCTACGAGTGAGCTACACACACCAGCTCCCCTACTCAAAGAGCAAAGAGAGAAAAAATTTCCACAACAAAAACAACAGCAATAACATGCTAGCTCCCCTTTGTCATGTGGTGAATCAGGAATTATTTTTAAGCCCTGTCTACCCTTCACAGCAATCCTTTAAAGCCCAAATTTTAAACTATTATTATTGCTACTACTGTTATTATTGCAGAGGAAAAAGGTACTGCATAGATGAGGTTTTATAGCTTGTCAGGGTCACAAAGGTAGCAGGCGACTGGGCTGAATTTAGACCTAAGCAGGTTTGCTAGTGACCCCTTGGTCTTAATACTGTGCACATTGCTGCCTTTCTCTCCATAAAGAGTGAGCAGAGCAAACAATATAATGAGATTTTTAGCTCTGTTGGCTGCATTTGATAATTACACAATAACTTAATTGATATTAGATTAAACTGTAGCATATCTGATAGGGAAAAAAGGAAGAGGGGTGCTTCGGCAAAAAATATCCAATTGGTTTTTAGAGTTTATGATGATCACCATTGTTTGGGGCTTTAGCTTGGCAGTCTTCATAGCAAGAAGGAAACGATAACAATTCTCTTTGGTGTGGACTGCTTTCAGATGTGACATTTTTAGCTAATTATAAATTATCTTGATCAAGGAGAAGGTAGAGAGGTGGTTAAAGAATCAGTTCATTGTGATTTCACATGGAATATTTAAGAGCTTGGATTTAGGAATGACTGGGAGGAAACTGGAAAGTAGATCCAGTGACCAAAGGATCAGGATAAAAAAGAAGAATGATAACAGGAACCTAAAAAAGTAGTGTACTCAGGATTTTAAAGCTCACAGCATCGAGACTGTGGAAAAATTTAACAAGAACAAAAAGCCTTGTCGCTGGGAGTTCAGAACCAGAAAAGAGAGACTAATACTAACAGGCAAGCAGAACTCCTCAACTTCTATTACACTTCTGCCTTTTTAGACAAGGAGGTCGATCTTCAGCCTGGGAAGAGTAGAGCAGATACTTGTAAGAGGAAATTGAAACTCAAGATAGGTGAGCTGATTGTGTAAGAGCACGGTGCAGCACTAAATGAGTTCAGATCCTCTGACCAGCATGAGTTTCACCCTGGTAGTCCGAGAGGACTGACCGACTGCTTTTCATCTTTGAGCCATTGTGCAGAAGAGAGTTATTAAAGAATGGGCTATGGAGTGATGTCCCCATTAGAAGGAAGACAACAAAATCAACAAGATGTAGTTTTCAACCAAAAGAAGAGACAGCTTGGGATTAATAACAGGAAAAGAATTGCTTCTGTATTCTTTCTTCTTGTTACCAAGTTACTCGATTTGAAGACTAGGGCCAAAAGCTAGACTCTCTGGAGTCCAGAAGGGTTTCAAGAGACAAGCACTTATTAAATATGCACATTTGTCCACCACATTCCTTCAGATTCTGTGGTAGTGAGTTTTGGGGTTCCAGAAATCTTTATTTTGAACAAATATCCCAGATGATATGCTATGCTGAGCAAGTTTGGGAAGTCCTGGGGTGCATGACAGATGTGCCATGATTCAGATTCATGACGTCCTAGTAGTTTTAGTACTATGTGAGTAACAGCTGATGCAGCGAATGGCCATGTGTCACACACTAACTTGACACTTTACATGTAATTAGCACTTAGTCCTCACATCTGCCCTATGAAGAGGTCCTCTCTTTAGTATTTGTACCATACAGATGGGGAACCTTTTTTCTGAGGTCTCACAGCCAGTGGTGACGGGGTGGGATTCAAAGCCAGGTATTCTGAGATATTGGAAGCCCATGCCATGAACACCACTGACTGCCCTTTCTCAAGGTCTTGGCTTACAACACTGGGTGGGGAGGAAAGGCCATGTCTGGGCGCGTGGCATGCTTGTTCTTTAACATTTTTATGAAGACACTAGGGTGTTTCATTAGTCTTTCGTGACACATAATCCTAGGAGGAATGACCAAAATCAGCTGGAATGATTAACTTATTGAGATCAAATTCCAGGGGACTGGCAGTAAATTACTGTTCCTGAAGGCCCCAAATTGGCAACAAAGATACTACTAGGAAAGGAAACCAGGACTTCCTAGTTGTCTGGTAAAATAGAGCAGTGTGGTATCGGTAGACTACAAGCCCAACATAAATCAACAGGGGCTTTGTTCTGCTGTACCTTTTGCCTAGGATGCTCTCTTCCACTTCCTCCTCTTTCTCCTGAAAATTTTTAATCTTCTTTAAAGTCAGGGCCTAAATGTCACTTCAACTATGGAGTCTTTGACTTCCACAGGCAGATTTATCATCCCATTCTTTCTGCTTCTTTAGCACTTTGTTCCTGGCATTATTATTTTGTGATTATCCTTTCTAGATTGTGGCACCCAGGATCCCAGGCACTCAGGGGGAAATGGGGTGTGTGTGGGGGGGGTGTATTGGTTCCCCCTTCCATCCCAATGTGAGTCACTGCTCTCACTAAGCCGATTGATTTAATTGTCTGCATATTGATAACATCTGCCCCTTCCTCTTCCATGTGGCCCCTGCCCCAATTCATGTCGGTGTCAGAACTTGTCACCCACTGTGGTTTCCCACGGAGCGTTTCAGAGAATGCTCTATCAAATACAATCTGCTTGGGCTTTCCTGCTGCCCCTCCCCCAGTATTATAACCCCAAGCCCTCAGCCATCTATGATCTAACCCAGTCCAACACTCCAGCCTCAACTTTTGACATCCTGGCTCGCTTCTTGGACTCCGGCGACACTGGACTCATTGTTATTCCCTAGGCACGATGCTGTCTCTTGCTGCCTTGCTTTTAGCTCAACCCTGGGATGATTTTCCTGCCACCTCTCACTGCCTTGCTGCTCCTGGGCTGTGCTTGGGAGCCCCCAGAACCCTCTCCTAGGCTCTCATATCTTCTAAGTATTTCTGCTTCCCACATTAAGCCTTGAGCTCCTTAGGGCAGGGGCTGTGCCTTGTTCTCCATTTTCAGTGACAAATGGATATTCAGTCCATGTTTCTTGAAAGAATAGTAATTCTTTGTTGTACTTAGAAAGACTGCAGAGTTAGAATCTGCCTATTCCTCTCTCTGGATGTAAGGTCTTGGGTATTTCACTGCCTATGAGGCCTTCTTTGCTCATTTATCAAATGCTAATATTTTCACCCCTTACTCTCAGGGAATTCTTAGGACCATTAAGTCAGATAGCAATGTTGTTTAAAACATACACTATTCCAGGGATCTGCAGTCTGTAATCCTGCTGCCTCTTTTTGTATGGTAAAGAATGTTTCTCACGTTTTTAAATGTGCTGATACTTTCCAAAAAATCAAAAGAAAAATGATATTTTTGACACTTGACAATGAATTGAAATTCAAGTTTCAGTATCCATAAATCAAGTTTTGTTGGAATGAACATAGCAATGCTCATTCATTTTCCAGTTATCTATAGCTGCTTTTACATTTCAGTAATAAAGTTCAATACTTTCAACAGAGACCCCAAGCCTATGAGCCTAAAATATTTACTACCTGGCCTTTTACAGAGAAATCTTGCAGACTTCTGCACTGTTCAAATATAGAAAAATGTGTATAATTCACAACCTCTTCCTTGTGTCCACTGTGAACTCGTTGAGGATTGAATTCTTTCTCAACTTCTAATTTCAGAGCTTCGTTCTGGGCCTGGTTGAAATGATCATTTAGTGCTGGAGTGAGGCACAAAGGCAGAGATTTGGCTTTCTGAGAGGGTATCTAAGCAAGAATTTAGTGAACTACTTGGGGAGGATATGAGAGGATAGAGGGACACCTCTTTTTGTGAAATGTTATATGACAGGGTTTCTTATCCTTGGCCTTACTGATATTTTGACTTGGGTATTTCTTTGTGGTGGATCTTGACCTGTCCTTGTATATGGTTAAGAGCACCCTGGCCTCTACCTGCTAGAAGCCAACGGAATCACTCCTGCTCCAAGTTGTATTGCCCAAAAGTGTTTTCAGATATTGCCAGATGTCCCCTGGGGACAGAATCACCTCTGGTTGAGAACTGCTACTACAGAACATTCAAGCATTAGCTACAAGTTTATCTTTGTTGTTGTTGTTGTTGTTGTTGACAGGGTCTTGCTATGTAGTTCGGGCTGTCCTTGAACTCAGGCTGGCCTGGAACTCACAGCTATCCTCCTGCCTCAGTCTCACAAGTGCTGGGATTACAGGCATGGACTGCCATGCCTGGCTCCTAACTATGAGTTTAGACTAGTGAAATTTCAGTGTCCAAGACCTCACAATTATCAGAGACTTCAAGAGTGGACTTGGCTTCCCTGGGTAGATCTTGGATCTTGGTCACCAGCTCTGTGATTCCCCCCATCTCTGACCTAGTACCAGCACCATCCCTAGCCTGAAAGAATTAAATGGTGTAAAGGAAACCTGCAGTATCTCCAATGTGGAGATGTCTTCATTTGAGTGCTTCCTGTTTGTTTGTTGAACATGTTAAATTTGTTATTTAGGACTGAAAGTTAAGAGGGGGAATTAATCAATTATTAGGGAGAAGTAAATATTTTAATAATTCTATAGAGCATTAAAACACATTATAGGTTAATAACAACATGTTTTGTGGATTCATTTTTGTCTTTGGAAAGAAAAATCTAAAGAAGTCTTCAGCTGAGTAAAATGAGCATAAAAATCCTAAAGTAATAAGAGCCTCCATGGATATTTATTATGAGTAGCCAGGATTTGTTAGAGATGTGCTTTACGAACATTGTTTCAGTAATTCTCACGGTCAACCAAGGCATGTAGGTGCCCTTTCATACCTGAGGAAGGTGAGCACAGAAGGGCCAAGTAAGGGGTAGTGTGTTGATGACTGAAGTCCCTTTATTTGAAATAAGGAGATTGAACATCTGAAACCAGCATCTTCTTTGTTCCTGATGACTTCATGCTACCTTGAATCCCCATTCCTATGGGTTTGGACCATGGATCCATTGTTACTAATTCCCCTACCTTGGGGTAGATCCAGTGGGAAGCAAGACTAGCCCTAGAGGTGAAGAAAAGCTTCATATTCCTCCAGTATCTAGGCTTCATTGATGGATTGCTGAGGGCTTCCCTGCGCACTGTCCTAACCTGGATCCTTGAGTTGAAATGTGGCTCTTTTTGCCCTGTGCCTCCCACTGTTTGCTTCTGGCCCCTGACCTGCCCAGCTTGGCTCTGGCCCTAACCTGCCTCCCTTGGGGCTCTGAACTGGCCCAGCCTCACCTCTGTTAGAAGCGTGGGCCGGAGGTGAAGAGGCAGTCCCCAGACGTGAGAGCAGGACACAGACTTGTACCTCTCATATGGCGACCTGGGGCATTCCCTTTATTTGTTTTAGTTATCTCAAAACAAAAGCATGCCCTGACTGAGTGTCCACTCGTATTTAGAGGTATGGAGTGTCATGTTATCTCTGGTATCTGAAACTTGATGTGAATAGGAAGCCTCACTTCTTTTTTCTCACTGGTTCCTAATATTTTCTCTTTTTTTATTGTGAAATATATAGGATATGTAGGGCATAAAGTTTGGACTGAGTATTTTTTCTTTTTTCTTTTGAAATATATAGAGCATACAATATAAGATATGTAGGGAATAATGCAATTTTTATCCAGATGGTACACAAATCTTCACATTTTATGACTAAACGCAGATAAATTTGAAGTCATCTGTAGAGCTATCACTGCCTTGTACGTTTTTATATTCTTTCCACATTTGTATGTGTCTGTAACATTATATTGCCATTTGTGTTTAAATTTTATATCAATGCAATCATCAACCATGCTTTTTATTTATTTGTTTTTGGCAAAATTCATATTGCTGTGTGCTGTGTCTTCAATTTCAATTTGGAACGTCACACGAAAAGGTTTTTGAACTGACTAAAAATAATAGTAATCCCCAGGTTGGTTGGTAATTGAATTTCTCTTTTTGCCTGACTTTTTTTTTTGTTTGTTTGGTTAGTTTTGTTTTGCTTTTGAGTTGTAGCCCTGAGGATACACAAAGTTCCAATTTTTCGGTTTTAATGTTGCTGGGCATTGTTCTCCTTGGCTGTGTGCACATGTATTCTTCCATTCTCCTGTTGGTGGACTCTGAGGCAGACTCTAGTTCCTGTTGTTAAAACTTTGCCCCAGGGCCGGGGATTTAGCTCAGTGGTTCCAGTGCCTACCTTGCAAGCACAAGGTCCTGAGTTCAATCCCTGGTACCCCCCCCAAAAATAAATATATAAAATAAAAATAAAACTTTGCCCCAGTGAACATTCCTGCTTGTATCTACCAGAGAAAGTAGAACTTCCCCGGATGGAACCTGCAATGTAGTGTCTACCCACATTCACCTTCACTACAATGTGCTACGTTCTCCCCCAGGGCAGCCTCTCACCCGGATGTAAGGCAAGGGTTCCTCGGTGGCCTTGAGTTTAGACAGTGCATTCTTGCACTTTACAGAGTTAAAACTCTTCCTGAGTTTGATGGGTTTGAACCCTTGCCTCACTGTCACCCCTTAACACTCTTCAGAGATTAAATACTGTGCAATAGTTAATAAAGTTTAAATTTATTTTCTTCTGTAATTTCTCAGATTTGAAAGTAACCATTTGCTATTAGACTAGTCTGGATTTAGCCACATTAGTATTTGCAAAACTTTACTTGCATAATCTGAGTATTGCTTTGATTATAAAGCCGCATTGTATTGTTTCATCCAGAACCTGTCCTGAGTTCTTTCTGCTTCTGGGGTTTCCCTTTCTTCTTTTCATCAATTTCTGGTTCTTCACACCAGTGTGGGTTGCTCCTAGTGCCGTCTGTCCATGTGGCTGCTGAAAGGATTCTCAGGTGGTCTCCATGTATCCTTTCTTCCTCCTCCTGTGTTTGAACCGACATCAGTGCACGGTGGAGTTTCCTAGAAATTGATGTGCATGCTGCCAGAGCTCTGCTGAGGGATAATCGTCCTGTGATTGTGCCAGTAGGGCCAGAAGAGGTAGTGAAACTATCTTGGAGGGTTAGTTCAGTAGCATTTGGTGCAGGACTCAGTTTTCAGCATATAGGTGTTAACTGTATAAGAGGACAGGGACACAGGTGATCAGCTGGGTATATGTGGCTAGGTAACATGGTAAGAGTATAAGAAAAAACAAAATTGTATTGATCGTTATTTATATTTTAATATATCCCTGTCCTTCAAATAAGACATAATATGTTTTAATGGCTTTGACTTGTTGTTATAAAATCCATCCTGCACTAAATATAATTGTTTTCTTAAGCAACAGATTATACTGAAATAAACTTGATAGATGAAATAAAAATCTGCATCCTTGAATGCATATGTATATCATGAGAATTTTTGTTAGTAATGGTGATGTGTGGTCCCAGAGGGGATTTGGCTTTCCCCTAACCCCACGCCCACTTGGTAGTTCTTCCTTCACAATGGTCATTTTAATGGAAATGGTCAGTCCTTAGAAGAACCTGGAATGTGTATTATTTCGATTTTACTGGACTAGACAAGTGGGATTTGTTTCTTCTATTCCAGTTATCAAAAAGATTAACCCTTTGGCCTCTACATTCTAACTGTAACCCCTCAGAATCAAAGGGGTTGTTTGTATAAGACAGTAGAAAAAATGAGGCTTGATGCCAAGTGGAATGTTTCTCGGCTGAAGGAGGTAGCAGTCATGGCACACATTTTTATTTTCTTGTGTTGCAGGCATCTGTAGAGGCTTCTGGTGAAATCGCATTATGCAAGACTGGATTTCCTGAAGATGTTTACAGTGCCGTCTTATCGAAGGATGTGCATGAAGGACAGCCTCTTCTCAATGGTATAATCTCAAAGATATATTTGTACATACACTGGCCATGCTCTTGAAACAAATCAGCCATTAAAACAGTCTCTAAGTCATTTCCACTGTATAGCAAGTATAAATTTTTCACAATTACTGTAATGAGACTGTAGGGACTTTATTTTAGGATTACAGAAGAGCTCACGTATCACTTATGTACATAGTTAGAAGCTTCCCGACCTCTTGAAAATTTCATATTTCTTTGTTTTTTGATTTACAGTATGATCCTTTACACAACTGCTTTTTAGTGTTTTTTTCTGCATACATTTTACTTATTTTGAAGAATAATATTCATCAGACATCTGGTTCTAGTTGTTTTAAAAATTAGTTATGGCAAACAACCACATAGTATTTTGAATTTTAAAAAGGTAACTTTTATATCATCTTAGATAAAACATGTCAAAATTTAATATTTACCTACATTATAATAAACAAATTTAACAAGTGATGTCTCAGTGCAGGCTCATGAAATTTGTATTTTTGTTATGACATTGTTTATAGAAATTACTAGATAGCTAATTTAGTTGTAGCATATGTGAATTTCAGATATAGACTCATTTTCCATGTAAATATGGATCAAGTTCATAATAGTTATCATATGAAAACCCTTGCCAGCAAGTGTAGATAAAATCTGAAATAAAACCTGAGCATCAAAAGCAAAATTGAAAACCCTTTCCTTTAGTTCCAATGGAGAGCAAAAAAAATTTTAGTTAGTAGTATTTTCATGGACTTATTTATCATTATAGAGAATGTCATTGAAATGTGAAGGCAAGTAGAATTGATTAGTAAGATGTATTTAAATTTTAATTCCCTGCAAATCTTGCATATCTCCGAGGCTGTTTTAGAGAGCTGCATTTAGAAAATCTGTGTAACCTCAACTAATTAATTTACACAGAGCTCTACCACATAGCCTTAATTGAAGTGTCTCCATAGCACTGACAAATCCTAGTGGTACAATACTTAAGAATACCGCAGGCAGGAGACTTTGAAATGTAAATGGCCTCTTATCTACTAAAGTTCTTGGGTGCAACTTACATGTTATTTTAATTTCTATTTAAAGTATGATTTACTCCCAAATAAGTGCTTTTTCTGAAGTTGATTTTTAATTTTCTTAAAGACAGCTTTCTGCCCCTGCCTCAGTACATGGTATTTTAATGACAGAATGAGTGAGTCTCAGCTCTGGGTTGCTATCTTATCTAGTGAGTAACCCCCGATATGATGGTGTTTTAATTCTGTGTAAATTTTGTTTAACTTGATGTGAAACTTGAAGTTCTGCATGTTAGTCATTTTCTTTAAATCTGTATATTATTAGGTGGCCTCCCGGAACCTATATGATGTGTAGATGTTATTTGAATATGCAAAATATATTGGTACAATTCTACAGAATAATTCCAACATAAAATCAGTGGAATTTTTCTGTATTTTGTAATATATTTTTGCAATTCATTTTTAAATGGGTAATCCATTTCTAAGTCAATCTAAAAGCTTATAATTTGCTGATTACAGGCAAATACATGGTCTGTCAGTAGAAACCATTGAGTTAAGATTAATTACCTTGGCTTTCATATAGTTTTTAAAATGATAGCTCTTTTTCTAATTGTTAGAGAATGCTTGTAACAGTAGAAATTAGGCTTGGCTTCTTATCAGTATCTTGTTAGTATAACCTAGAACCAGATTTTTTGGCTGAAGTTGTAAATCTGGAAAAATAAAAATATTTTTGATTTTTTCTTTTTTCTGCTCTAGCCAATCCCTGAGAGAAGTGTGTATGGTAGTCTGGTACGATTTTCCACATGACATACTATCACTTTTTTTCTGTATTATTCTCAGAAGATGTTAGAGAACCACCAGCATTTTAAAGCTTAAAACATACTATTTAAAAATATTGGCTAGTAGATAAAATTTTTTTGAAAGAAAAAGTATTTACTCAGGCCTTTGTGAAGTGTCAACATGGCTGTTTCCAAGAGTGCTGTCAGCAGTTTATACTTAAAATGATTCTTTCTAGCTTTCTCCTTTTATATATTTTTGGTGTCACGATATACTGAAGTCAAACACTATGCCTTACTTATGCTTATGAGTTCCGTGTATTATAGTAGTAAGGCTATTCACCATAGGTATCCTACAGCAGAGGGGAATCCATTGCTAAGTCAACCTGAGTGACCACTTTTGCCGTGGGTTAGTGACCTATGGCGTTTAAAGAAGGAAGTAGTATTCTACAAGACTCCATGAAAGTTTTCTGGCCTATTTGCTTCCTGGAATATTCAGCCATATTAAGTTGATTTTAGAGACATCACCAAATAATTGCATGATGTTTTGTTATTTTGCTGTTTTCCATCTGGTGAAAAACATTTCTTTGTTTAATCCTGTGGCATTTATGTGTTTGCCTTTTTTACTGTGCTTTTTGTTGTTGTTTTGTGTCTGTCTGTCTGTTTGTTTTGAGACAGGTTCTTGCTCTGTAGTCGAGGTTGGCCTCAAGCTAGTGACCATATTCCTGCCTCAGCCTCCCAAGTGCTGAGATTACAGGCATATGCCACCACACCCAGCTATTCTATTTTAAAAAATATAAATAATAACATAAGCCTTGCCGTTTTCATTAATTTCCCATTGTTGACATTTGGGGAAAAGAGGCCATGAGTGATCAATATGTATAGCCTGGTTACATAGGATACATCTGGTGCACTAGCCTTTGTGTGAAAGTTTAATATTTTGGTATATAGATGCCGTGAAATGCTGACCATTTTTTAAACAATTGAGTAACAGTCTTTGTGAAAGCATTTGGAAAGCATTAAGCTTTAGGTAAAGGTGTAAGACAGTTTTAGTCATGTTAGGAAAGCTATATAGAAGCATGGCAGTAGTGGAGAGAATATTCCAGTCTCACAATTCCCTTTATTTTTTGCTGATGTTGTGAGTTTTCTAGAAAGAGTAAACAAAAAGAATTAGTTCTATCCCTCCCATTTCTCTTCTGGTTTTTAAAAGTATATTTTTTGGCAGAATCATAAAGAAGGCAAATATATTTTGTGATCAAATTTTATGTGCCGTGTTATATCAGGTAAATGCTTGTACTCTTTGAAGATAGCCCAGTATTTTAAAAAATGGCATAGGCCCTTGTTCTATTTTGTTAGCAAAACCTTGTTCTGTTTTGCGCAACTCTGTCTCTATTTTTGAACATACAGGTTGTTTCCAACTTTGCTCTTTCATATATAGTGCTGCTCTGGAAATTCTTTTTTGGAGTACTTTTATATTTTCTTTGAAAATTTGTGTTTGAAAGTAGAACTACTAGGGCAAAAGGAATATAGAGTTTGAGAGTTGATATTTTTGTTTTTGTTTTTTGTTAGTATATTTTATAGGAATCTTCCTTATAGGATTAAAAGTACATTAGTTCTTTTCAATCTCTTCATCACCATGTAATGTCATAATGTTTTCTTATTTCACTCTTTTTTTTAAAGCTATGGTGTATATGTATTTGCCTTTATAAGTTAGGATCAATTCTGTTATGTTTAGGTAGTCATTTTTACCTTGCATTTTTCTATTCTGTTTTAAAAGCATTTATTGCCAACCCTCTCATTTTATAGACAAGCAAATTAGAGCTCCGAGAGATTATAGGTTTTCCCCATGATTATATAGCTTTTTAGACTGTTAGCTGCAGACCTGGAATTAGAACTCAGGCTTCCCAGTCCCTACTCTAGTTCTGATGATGACAATGATTAAAAAAAAAAATTGGTATAACACAGAGAAGGATGAATGCTGATGGGAGCTAGCCTAAATATCTGGATGTTTTCTGTCAAGTTTGTCTTAGAACTGGTTTTCTTCTCCATTGAACTCCGTGACTTGTGTGTTGTTACATGTTTTGGGAGCCTGCAAGGTAAATAACTCCCCATATAATTAAAAAATAGCTTTCAATAATTTTCACTGTTAGTATTTTGTGCATATGTGCTTGAAAGCAGAAAAATCTTGGGCTTTGGAAGATAATATTTAGACCTTAATATTTAACGTACACTCCACTGAGCTAGAAAACATCTCTTGTGGTAGTACATCACTTGAACATGAAATGACTCCAATTATAAATTTCCATTCTGTCACCAGCAGTGTATCTGACATCATGAAATAACAACCACGCTGTGACACTACGCAAGGATCCTGGGCTGCTTTGAGTGTGGATGTCAAGAGTGATATTCCTGTGTGCTTTGCAGTGGTGATCTGCATGCTTAGTCATTTCACTAAGTAAACTCCTTCAAGTCTGGTCATCATAAATAGCAAGCAGCAATTACCATGAGTATTTTCAGTAACTCATTCATACTTGCCACCCCTGGGCAGCACATGATGATTATTTTCAATTAGATGGAATTTGATTTAGATTAGTTTGCTTACTGATTGAAGCTTCTGTGCATTAACATGGGAGCTGCAGTGTAATATCTTTGGATAACAGTACTAAAATACTTTTGTTGGTTTAGTAGGACTATGTAACTATACAGACAACTGTTTTGTAAGGAGGTGTGGTAAATATCTCAGTCTGGGACGAGGCATCTACTAATCTGTTGTGAAACCATGGCTTTTGGTTGTTTTTAAAAGAAATATTTGTTGTGATTGAATGTGTAAATGTCGTGAAATATTTGGAAGATAGGTTTCTAAACATCTTGTTTATAGAGCCATACAGACCCTTGCACTTTACTGATTTCCAGTTGATTGTGGAAATTGGTACCAAGTGCTGCGATTGTTCTCTTGGATGTTGATGATGAACTCTAAGGAGAAACCAATAAAATGCAGCCAGATACATTCTCAGAGGTGTCCAGTTTTTTAAAAACATTATCCTATGTGCTAGGTTTTTTGGCTTTACTTTTTAAATTTTTTTTTTAATTTTTTTATCTTTTTGGTACCGGGGATCGAACTCGGGACCTTGTGCTTATGAGACAGGTGGCAGAACCACTGAGCTAAATCCCCACCCGTATTTTGTTTTATTTTTAAAAGAACAACTAACTATATAAGATCAATAAAAGAACCAGTAAGTTTCATCCTTATTTTTGTTATAAACATTCATACTTTACTTAATATTGTACTTGTTGCTATCCCTTTGGGTGTGTTTTACATTGAGCTTTCTCCATGTGGTGCCACACAGTAAGATACACCAGACTGAGTGGTCACTTTTTTAGGGCCTGTTGCAGTTATTCCTCACCAGCGGTAATTTGCAATTTGGAAGAGATGAAGTTTGTTCTCCTACAAACTTGCATCCTGGAGTTAAGTATTAAAGAAAGTAAGTCACAGTTCTACATACACTGTGCTCACAGACCTTGGCAAGCCGATATCTGAAGGTTTAAAAGTTGTCCTCTGAAGATCAGAGGCTCTTTCTCTGTTTCTTTTTTAGGCTCTCTGGTCAGTATCTAGAGGAGAGGAGAAAGTAAATGCAATACGTAAGTGTAATATACTGTATGTTAGATGATAATAAACGCTATGGGGGAAAATGAGTCAGAGAAAGGAAAAAGGGAGAATCTGCTCCTACACTTCGTCTAGGATGGTGGTGGTGGGGTGGGGTCATTGCATAGGAAACAAGTAATTGAGAACTGATATTGATGGTAATCCAAGAACTGTAGATATCTGGGGAGGAATACTAAAAACAATGCAAACAGCAAGTGCAAGGGCCCTGGGGCCCTTGTTGTCTGCGGTGGTGAAGAGGTGCCAAGGAGCCTGGGTGACTGGAGCAGAGAAAGGAAGAGAATAAGGTCAGATGAGTTCAGAGCAATCATAGGCCAGTTTATGTGGGGCTTTGTAGAGCATTTTGAGGACTTTGGCTTTGACTCCGAGGAGGTAAAGAGCTATTGGAAGACTTTCAGCAGAGGAGAGACATGATCTGACTTTCAAAACGGTCACTCTGGCCATTGTGTTGGGAAAAGACCAAAGAGACGAGGAAAGACAGAATGCTTAGGAGCCTGGAAATGACCCAGGGGAGAGAAGGTGGTGATGCGGACCAAGGCGGCAGTGATGAAGGTAGTCGAAGGGGTTGGAGTCTGAACTTTTAAAACAATTTATGAAAGTGAAGCTCACATGACACAAAATTAATCATTTTTAAGTGAACAATATGGTGGCACTTAGTGGATTCACAGTGTTTTGCCACCACCACCTCTACGTGATTGTATTTCTATTATGTCAAATAGAGCCCACTACCCATTAAACATTTTCTCCCCATTCACCTTCCCTCTAGTCCCACAAACATTTCTTTCACTTCACATAATATTTTTGAAGTTCATCCATGTTTTGTGTTATAGTAGAACCTCATTTTTAATAGCTGGATGATAAGCCATTGCGTGTGTATGTTTGAATTTGTGTGTGTGTGTGTGTGTGTGTGTGTGTTCCAAAATTTGCTTATCCACTCATTTGTGATGGGCATGTGACATCTTCTCATTTTTCACTGTTGTGACTAGTGCTAGTGTGTACAGGCATATATAATATACTTTTTTCAGTGGCTGTTTTGATTCTTTTGAGTATATACTTGAGAGTAGAGTTGAGAGGTTGTATGGTAATTCATGTTTAAATACTACAGGATCTATGCAATTGCTTTCCAAAGTAGCTGAACAATTTTGTATTCTACCTGGCAATGTACCAGGGTCAGGTTTCTCCACGTTCTCAACAGCACTTGCTATGTTACATTTATTTTGATTGCAGGTAGCCATCCTGTCAAATGTGAATACCACATTACAGTTTAGATTTACATTTCCCTAATGACTAATGGATGATGAGTATCTTTTCATATATTTCCTTTGTATGTGCCCTTTGAAGAAATATCTATTCAAGCCTTGTGCTCATTTTAAAATTTAGTTTGCTGTCTCGTCCTTGGGTTATTAAGAATTTTTCTCTGTATCCTGGATACCAGACCTTTATCATATATATGATTTGCAAATATTTTCTCTTATTCTGTAGATTGTTGTCTTAGTCTGTTTGGGGTACTATAACAAAATACCATAGACTGAGTGGCTTATAAACAATAGAAGTTTATTTCTCACAGTTCTACAATCTAAGAAGTCTAAGATCAAAGTGTGGACAGATTTTGTGTCAGAGAAGCCATATCCTCAGTGTAACCTCACATGGTGAAGGGGGCAAAGTAGCTCTCTAAGGTCTTTTATAAGAGCACTTGTCCCGTTCATAAAGGGCGAGCTCTTACGACTCAGTCACCTCCCAAGGCCCCTGCCTCCTAATACTAGGACATTGATGGTTAGGAATGCAGCATGAATTTTGAGAGCTTTCAGAGCTTCTCAGTTATTTTTTCACTTTCTTGATAATGACCTTTCATGCACAAACATTTTTAGTTTTGATGAATTGCAACATTACTATTTTTTGTTACTCCTACTTTTGGTATTGTATCTAAGACTACATTGCAAAATGTAAATCTTCATATACTCCTGTATTTTCTTCTAAGAGTTTTATGGTTTTATGATTTTTTATGATTTTAAAACTTTTATCTTTAGTCAATGATTTGATTTTAGCTAATTTTTTTCTATGGCGTCATCTAGAGGCCTAACTTCGTTCTCTTGTATATATTCGGGGATAGAGATGACAGGGTATGCTGGTTGGGATGTAAGGTATACGAGAAAGCAGATTCACAGAGAGCTCAGTGGTTTTGTAAGCACTGGGAAGACCAGGAGTTCAGTTTGAGTATGTTGAGATGAGATCCAAGATGCCAGGGAGACATTCAGATGTGTATCTGGTGCTCAGAAGAGAAGCCAAGGCTGTAGGGTGAAGAGTGCTATGTGTAGAGAGACCAGATAAAGCCACAGCCCAGAGCACAATAACGAGAGCTAAGGGGAAGAGGAGAAACCAAAGCAAGAAATGAAACTGTTGAAGTATTGAGCCTTAAGGACTCCAGTGTTAGGAAATCAGACTCAGGAGGAGGAATAGAGAAGGAGAAAGAGAGACCACTGAGGTAAGGGAGACACTGCAGGGTGTGCAGTTTGGGAGGGCAAATAAAATCCCTTGCAAAGGAACTGAGTGACAGATGCTCCTGAATGGCCAGCTCAAAAGACAATGGAGAATTGACCGTGGGATTTAGCAATACAGAGTTACAGGAATCTTTGCTAAAATATTTCAAGAGACAAGGATCAAAAGCTTTATTTGTGTATGTTTTCCAGTCAGGTGGAGGAGGGAAGTTGAATGGAGAATGAATTTTCTGTTAAAAGAAAGAAAAATTGAGTGGAACTTGGAGCAGAAAGTGAGGTCAAGTGAGGCTACTTTTTCAAGGTGGGAGTTTATCTGTTTGCATGATGAGAACAAAGAATCCAGTGGGGAGGGAAGAAGTGATATACAGAAGAGAAGAGATGATTGCCAGAACAGTGTGGAGGAGCTAGAGAAATGAGAACAAGTGGGACTAAGAAATCTATATTTTTGACAAACTACCTGCATTTTGTTTTTATGTACCAGCATTCGGGAACCACTGTGGTTGCCTGGTTGAGTCACTGCACAAATGGTTAAAAGTCCTTCATTTCAGCTTGCTGATTTTATGTCAGCAGAAGGTTTTCTAACAGAAATGGCAGAGAGGATAAAAATGAAACCCTTGTGGTGTTCAATGATGTAAACAGTATTTTCATTGCTGTAGCGTCCTTGACAGATGGTTATCCAGTTTCTGCAGGAATACTACTGCCACTTGCTTCCCCCAAATGGGAAGCAGATCCCTCCCTTACAGAGTCTGCTCCATCTTTGGAGAATTCTTAACTGTTAAAAAGCAATTTCTTAAAAAGTTTCACCAGAGCATATGTTTCTAAAAATTCTACCCACTGGTGCCTTTGGTACCACACAGCAAGTCAGTTCACTTATTCTCTGAGGTCATTCATTTCGTCATTTGTTCATCTTAACAGCATTGATGAACATTTGTCATGTCCCAGGTCCTTTTTCAGGGAATCAGGCAATGCCATTCAAAAGACAAGCAACATCCCTGTGGTTGTTCTAGATATCCTTCAGATACCTGAACATGATCACCTGGGCTCCTTAAATCTCCTTTGTCCCAGACTGAACATAAAACAGTTTCTTCCGTGGCCTTTGGACATTCTCACTTCCTTTTCAAACAGAGGAAACTCACGTTCCCTCCACAACTGAACGGAATGCCACATGTGTCCCGATGTCCAACACGAAGGCATTCTTCTGGCCTTAGATGTGGATGCACGCTTTCCAGGGCAGCCCTAGGTGGAGTTGGAATTATTTATGGCTGCTTTATTTTGTTGGTTCCTGCTAAGACTGTAGTTAACTAAAACTCCTGGGTGTTTTTGAGACAAACTGCTCACCATCTTGTACTTGTAAAATTGATTTCTGTACACAAATGTTAGACTTGTAAGTTGATAAAAAAAAAAAAACCTCAAGCTTCCACACTACCTGGAGACCCCACTGACAATCCAAATACATAGTAGCCCAAGGAAACAACAGTAGCACTTGTTTTTAAATCCTCACATGAGCAGGCGGATATGCAATAAAATCTGTAAGTTTTAGATGGCATAAACTGTCAAACTGATGTAGTCACCCCCACCACCACACACGTGCAAAGACACGCTCTTGAAATCATTAAATGATCAAGAGGAGACAGGTGAATTCAGCTTGCAACAACTCCAAGACACATGCTAAGACTATATTTCAATTCTTGGCCTATGATTTTCTTAAAATAGAATTTCTTAATGTCAGGCAATAGAGAAAATGCCTGTTGCGGATATATAAAGGCATAAATAACAGGGGGTTTAGATTATCCCAGTTATGAGTATTTCAGGCCGCTGCTGAAAAATGAACTTCATGTTTTCAACAAAAAAATTGTCTATATTCAGTAATGCACATATCTTATCAAAGTACATCTATAGCCGTTAAAAAGACTCCATTTCATTGTGTGAACTTTTATGTCAATAGATGGTTGTCTCTGAAATTGACAGAACATAGAACAAAGATGAATTCCTTATGGGGTTTGCTGATATGAGCACAAAGGTTTTTTTTTTTCTTTTTGCCTTTCAGTAAATGTATGTTTTAACTGTGCTCGCCAGGAGTCTAAAGTTTACTTCTTTCCTTTTCCACATCACTCTGGCTTAAATTTGCTCAATTGCAACAGGAAAGTCACTGACAGATTGATTGATTGTTTTTCTTCTTCAACATTGATAAGGTTTCTTTTGTGATTTGCTGTTATTTTGGAACAAAAGTCTCAGATGGAATCATCTTTGATGCTAATATTCGTACTCTTGTGTTGTATCAGGAATGAAATCTAGAGCGCCAGTTACTTTTGGTGTGGGGTGTGTGTGTGTGTGTGTGTGTTCACCTGGGCATACCTCTCCTGTGTCCAGGAGCCAGGATCCTTTATGACAAGGCAGCATTTCCCCTAGTTGAAGAGTTTCTCTTTTTTTGGTACCAGGGATCGAACTTGGGTCCTTGCGCTTGCACAACAGGCGAAACCACTGAGCTAAATCCCCGGCCCAAAGATGTTCATTTTTAACAGAAGTGCTCATTAGATTTAAATTGTAGTACTTTTTAAATGGACTACATGATTCTGCCCTATTTATGTACTTTTATCTTTTCAGGTCAACTTTTGTTTCTATTGTCTGTATTAAAAAGTACAGGAAATAACTTCCAAATTTCCATTTTTTAAACTTTTTATGATCTGATAGCAATTAGTTTTCAGATTTTAGGGTGCTAGAGGGTTGCCCCTGAAGAGCTTGTTAAAGTGCAGATTCCTGGACGCCTCCCTAGGTTCTGAGTTCCTGGTCCTCATAATACACATTCCAGTGAACTGTGAGTGATGATTCTGCTACAGGGGATCTGCCACCACTGAGCCCAGACATGCTTCCGCAACAGAACTTAGGGTTGTGTTCAGCTACGTGTTTTCTGCGTTTAGATAGTCAAACCTTGTTAGTTCAGATGGATTTTTGGAGGTTGTAGATTACTTCTTCTTTCCCGCTTTATAAATATAGTAAGTATCCTACTTTCTGTCTTTGGGCAGATTTTACCAGCATCTAAAACATATTTAGAAAACCTTAGGTCGGGTTAACAGTGGATCAGAACATATCTTATGTACACTGTTACTACATATTTATTTGCATTTACCAATCTGAATATTCATTTCCCCAGATGCTGAAATAAGGAGACTAGGAAGTTTTTTGTTTTGTTTTTTTCTTTTTCTTGGTACTGGGCATTGAACTCAGGACCCTGAGCTTACAAGGCAGGCGGTAGCACCACTGAGCTAAATCCCCAGCCCGAGACTAGGAAATTTTAATAAAAGTTTGAAGTAAATTGAGACAGAGAGTTTTCACTTACCAGATAATGCAAAAGAAAATGGCCCATAGTTTCTGTTACTTCTCAGTGACTTCCTAGAAATGAAACCTCCTCCTTCCTGGGCACTTCATTTAGTACCTGCAGATGCTGTGGTCTGAGCAAAGGTGTTTAAGCACCTGGTGAGAAAACCTTAGACTTTCTTCTGACTTCACCTGGCCTCCCTGTCTCCTTTATCTTTTTTTTTTGGTACCAGGAATTGAACTTGGGACCTTACACTTGCGAGGCAGGCAGGGGACCACTGAGCTAAATCCCAGGGCCCCCCATCTTCTTTATCTTGTTAGTTGGTGTAATTAGCAGTTTGTTGGATTATATTTTGCAATCCTAAAAATCAGGGCCAGTTCATTTTACTTTGTTCTTTGCTTCAAAAGTTATCTATAAATTATTCTCAGATTTAGCATGCATTATGAATTGGAAGTATTGACAAGGAAGTTCTTAGGGCCTGGGAAGTATTTGTGTTCTGTATGACAGTTCAACAAATGTCTGTTTTCTGTAGTGTGTAAGGAAGTCACTATACTTTGTCTTGGAAAATGCCAGTATCCAGCTAACATTGATGGATTTTTAGAGTGGAGTAGGCAATCATTAAAATTATAAATGTTTCTTTGTACAGTTTCTATGCTTTCAAAGGCCAGAAACAAAGGGCCACCTTAATGAAATGATCACAGAAAACTCTTCACAGAGCAGAATATTTGTCCTCCTGATTCCTTCGTGAAATTAAATCCTGCAGATTTTCACCTTGTGCATGTATGTATTACACTTTCAGTTCAGTCACTTAGATCTGCTATGGCATCTTTTGTTGACTTGTCATGTATTCTGTTAATGCAAAAGACAAATTTATTAAAGCATCTCATTGCATTTATATTGTAGGAAAATGGTCCCTTAGGAGATAATCACTTACTAACTACTCAAACTGATAAAGCCCCCATATGGTTTTTCCCACTCCACTAATCATTGACAAATTAGTAGACACCATGAATTCTCAACCCATATTACTGCTCCATTCTTCAAGTTTCAGTAGTTTTGTATTTAAATGCCCTAGTTGTTTAACTCTTCTCAGATAATAGTTGGAATTTATTATTTTCCAAGTAACCATTAAGAAAACCTAAGGAATTCAGAATACATGCATCCTTTGCTTAATTATTAGTAGATGACGTCTACGGGTCACGCATGGACATTTCAGGAATAGTACGTTGAAACACATAAGAAATACCTTACTTTGGCATTCAGGTTGGTTATTTTTAAATGCATTACAATTGCATAGCATTTTATACTTATTGAGCAGTTTCATATTTTATTTTAGCTGTTCCAAACTCCATGAGTTAAGTAGAACAGGACATGTTTTCTTTTTTTTCACACAATGCCGAGTCCACACAGCTGAAGTGGAATCATGATGTAAGTGGCTGAACATGGTTTGGACTTGTGTTCTGATACAGGTCTTTCCCCTCCAGCCTGTGACATCAGTGCTTCTCAGTAAGGCTGCTTCTCCCCGAGCATTTCAGGCCTCTTTGACACTCTCATGCTTTTTTTGTTTGTTTGTTTGTTTTGGTACCAGGGATCAAACTCTGGTCCTTGTACTTGCGCAGCAGGCAGCGAAACCACTGAGCTAAATCCCCAGCCCTCTGGCTTCTAAAATCCATGTTTCCAGTCAAAGTATGCATTCATTTTGCCACCCATTTTTCAAGAATAGTCACAAACCTTGCTCAGTTTCCTTGCGATGTCATGAGTGCCCTCGGGTTCTTCTCAGGTCCTTGGTCTGTGTCTCCAATGTTTGGGGCCCTAATGGATTCTCAGCAATGCTTAGGTCCATTTTAGGGGGACGGTCCAGGGGGTGGGTAATCACTTTGCACCATTAGGCTCCTTCTCTCCAGTATACTTTAACACATGAATGCTTTCTTCTTAAGAAATAATGATTCACTTCTGTGGAAGATGCTAGAAGACAAATGTAGCATCTTGGCTTCGCAGTGTACAGTGAGTGGTCAGCCGTTAATTGGGCACCGATAGACTCATAAATCCTTTTGTTTGCCCCAGAATACTTGTTAAATGAAGATCTAGCATATGAGAGCACTAGAAAGCAGCCAAAATGGCATAAAAGTGCAAGAGACTTCATGGGTTAATCATGATTGTCGATTTTATTTATCACGTGACTTGTATGTGCCAAGTTCTTAGTAGAAATTATCTTTAGTCTTCAAAGTGGCCTTGTGAAAGTGGCAAGCCAGTGTTGCAGGTAAGGAAATTCAGATCTAAAAAAGTTTTAGCTGTTTACCAAAGCATGCCATTAGCACATAGTGGCAGTAAGATTTATACTCAGCCCTGCGGGGCTTCTCCTGTGCTCATTTTTCCATTTTCTTTTCTTCTGTGGTGTGTGTGTGTGTGTGTGTGCGCGCGCACGCACATGTATGTTTTTTACTGAGGGATTAAACCCAGGACCTTTGCATTGAGCTATGTCCCCAGACCTTGTTTTGTTTGTGCTTTCAGACAGGTTCTCACTAAGTCACTAAGTTGCCCAGGTTGGGCTCCAACTTGCAGTCCTCCTGCCTCAGCCTCTCAAAAAGTTCTGGGATTACAGGGATGTGCCACCCCGCCTGGCTCTTCCTGTGCTCTTTCTAATGTGTCATGCTGCCTCTGCAGGAAATGCCTGAAAATTCAGCTGAGGGATGGATCAAATCAAGCAGCGGTGACTCTTTGGAGAGGGGCATTGAAATGCACTTAGAAGAAGGGCAGTTTGCATAAGTAAGGAGGAGAGATGGCTAAGGGTGTACCTGTGAGGTCAGGTTGGCCTGGGAGGAGGAATCTTACTGGACAGTACTTTTTCAAAACGTGGACCAAATCCTGGAGATGCTTGACGGCCAGAGTGCAGAACCTGAGTTGGCTGGCAAGATACCAGTCCTCTAGGGCTATGAACAAAAACTAAGCAAGTTGCAGGTTGGATAGGAGGATAGTACGGGTGATGCTGACCTTAAAGATTGTAAACAGTGTATGATGTTGCATGTGAAGTCAGATGCTAATGGACTGCATGGCAGTCCCCAGAGCTCCACACTTCTACTTAATATGTATTTGGGTGTCTATTCCCTGCTGCTCACATGCCATACTTAGCTTTAGGAGAAGCTAAATCAAACTCATGTTGTAGGAGTGAGAAACCATAGTCCTGTTCTTCTGCCCACAGTGTAACACTTTGGATTAATGAGAACAAGGTTAGGGAAATATTGCTCTTTTTTATCCTGCCTTTGTTCTTCCCATTCTCTCCTCCCCGCTTCCCTCTCTCCCTCACTCGCTCTCTCTCTCCTCTCCTTTCCGCCCCCCCCCTTGGATAGGGAGAAGGAAACAAATAATCTTAAGACTCCTTGTCAGCTCTCCACTTCCAGACAGAGTGGAAAGAAATCTGTCCCTAAGTGAAATTACTGAGCTGCTGAATTAATATAATCCAGAAGCCTTTCATATCCCTGGGCTCCAGTCATGTTAGCTGATAAGCTCCATTGATTGTGCAAGGCAGCGTGAGATGGGTTTTCTGTTACACGCACAGAGTTGCATCCTGACTGATACTGGCCTCACTAAAGTCTCAATGAGGATGTGAGCACAGGCTTCATACTTCCAGGGGAATGAGAGGCTGGTACATGTGGTATAGCCAGAAAAGGGGAGTTTGATGCGAGAGATGGAAAAGGTGTTGCTTTGATTGAGGGCCTGCATTCATGTGCTTTTATACTATGGACCTCAGATGGTTGCCCGGTGCATAAGGTAGGGACTGTCACTTATTTGGCAGAAAACAAGGCCAAAGGAGAGTATTATCTATGATGAAAATAGTGGTTTTTTTTTTTTTTACATAAAGTAGTAACTTAGAAAGATGGAAATATGGTGCAGGTTTGCAAATAGTAGAAAGTATTTGGATAAAGGAAATTTTAATTGAGATGTAGGGGCCTACTCTTTCAGGCCATGAAAACAGGTTGGGAAAATTTTCTAAGCGTTTTCCAAAATATTTTAGTTTTCTTATATTTAACAGTAGTGTGTACAGAAAAAAAAATCAAGAGCTTTTTCTAGGTCAAATCTTAATATAAAATCGCATGGCAGTGATTGATGCACAGTATGAAGATTTTATCAAAGGTCCCTGTATCTGGTGCAGATGGATGGAAGGTAGTTTCATTAAAATCCATCGTGTGCTTCCTTAGAGACTGCTGTAGCCATCTTGACTCCTGTGGACTCTTCTCTTATGCAGTAGGAGTGCAAAAGTCATTCAGGGTGTTAGAATCTTAAACACTGACAGAAAATTCACTGCCTGAGTTTTTTTTTCCTAGCAGAAAATAAGTTTTAGTATATTTTTAAAAACTTGTGATGGATTATGTGGTCCTAGATTTGTGAAAAAAGCAGAAAAAAATTTACAAGGCAGTTATTATTTTCCAAGACTATAGAACTTAGGATATCTTTTTAAATATTCTTTGGTATGGATGATTGTATTATTAACAAATTATATAGTATTTACCGATCTTAAATGACATTTGCTTTCTCCAATCTTTGGAACTGTTTGCTGGTTATATGTCTGGTTAGTTGAGGAAATGGTGTACAGAGGTGTTTTTAAAAATTAAGATTCCAATGAATGGATGAGTGTGTGTGTGTGTGTGTGTTTGTGTCTAGTCTCTGATTTTAAATTTTTTTAATGAGGTTGATCTTGCAAACATAGCTCATCAAAACTTGGGATTACGTATGGCTCAACCTCCTGTAGGCATTTAATCCTTTTACTGTTCTACACCACTTTAAAGGAGGGGTTTATTGCTCTCACAGCCAATTCCATTTGGCAAAGTCTTGGCAGCATTACAGCTTGCTGTGCCCCTGAGGAGGTAACACAATTTTCACTTCAGTCACTGGGGACAGAGCCCAGATCCTGTCCTGCAGAGCTCCCTGGAAGAGGCCTGTCACCAACTATGTGCACATCTGGATGGTCTCCATCTTCTCAGGACCTGTGCCCATGAATTCTAGCTTCCATACCCTGGCTAGGCTCCATGTGATCCCTGCACAGGTGTATGGTAAAGTGTGTACCCATGTGCTGCAGCAGCAGCAGCAGCCAGATGGTTTAGTTGGAAACACATTTGACGTCATGACCCTGTACTTTCTTAACATACAAATTTCACAAAATGTTTCTCTTACTCTTGTCTATGACACTTTCCATTTTCCATCCCAGTTTGTTCCATGGCACAGTAATGTGTTGCGGTCTTCACTTTGAAACCCACTGTCTTTTCCTGCTTTTCGGGGAGGAGCACTTATTTGTCCCAGAGTCTCAAGAGTGTTTCTATACACCATAGGATGGACCCCTCAGGCCGTGGCTTACCTGTGGCCATGACTCTGTTGGTGCCAATGCAATAACAAAGTCATCATGGTGCTTCTGACAAATATTTATTGAACTCTGTGAAGTAGGTATGAAAATGTCCTGGGTACATATAATTGCCTGTAAAGTGTGGGCACTGTGATCTGTTTTACAAATGAAAACTGAAGCCAAGAAGAATTCATTCTTCCAAGGGAGTAACAGGGCAGAGACACTTTATTTTGTGTCATTATTTCAATGATTCTGTTCTGTTGGCTTAATAATACTTTCCTTACACTGTTCTAGACCTTCTAAAAATGAATAGTAAAAAGGTATGATTAATAGGTTATGATTGCTGACATATAGAATTGTTCAGTTTTTCTAAGTTGTGATTCTGTATTTTTAAAGTTGTAGGCAGAATTAGAGTTTTAACAGATAATCATTTGTTTTGCAAATCATAAGCTATAGTCTCCTTTAAGGACAATAAAGCTTTAATATTTTTGCTCATGTACCACCTATATCAGGGCAAACTTCTTTCAGAGATTTTTTGACAGTTATGACAATTAAACTATTTTTGGTTAAATTGTAGATAGTTTTTTAATATATAAGTGATTGTATTTTATTTGTGAGGTTGAAATTTTTGCAGCTGTGATTTGAACGTAGTAAAATGATGGTAATAATTTTTCTGGGAGATAGAATTTAACATTAGCAATGCATCAACTTTTGACTCAGTGATATTTTGAAAGGCAAATTATAATTTTCAGTGGAGCAGCTATTCACTAGATTATACACAAAGGCATCTCTAAGGTTTGTTTGCATATTTCAAGGACAAGAATCACACAATGTCTGATGCCTAATTCTTTGAGTGGACTAAGATGCATCTAAACTATATGAAGGTCTGATGTTATTAGAGATGTGGGGTGTGACTTGTCCATTGTTGTTTGCATCTGAAGTTAGTTTACAAATTGACTTTTAAATCTAAGTAAAAGAGCAACTCAAAAGGGCTTTTGGGTTCTACCACTGGCATAGCTACCAGAATTGAATAAATAGTGTGCCCGTTGAACACATGGCCAAGCTCATCCTATTTGTTCTGTTTTGTGTTCTTCTATGGGAGGTAACCTCATTAGTAATAAGAATAATTTAAAATCCACCATCCACCTAACTTTTTAATTTTTGAATGTTATTGAAATATATAAAAATTAAACTTTGGAGACTAGGTACATTATGCCCTTTATGAAAAGTAAATATATATCTGATATTTTACCAATTGATTTCTTGATGTATAATCTACGAAATTACGTAAGTAAAAGATTATTAAACTTGATTATAATTCAAAAATTTTTTCAAAACCCTAATTATGTATCATGATGTAGTCTATTAATTTGCTTTCATTTCACATTTCATTGCAGAAAAATCAAATGAGAAACTGATGTGCAATTTCATGGTAACATTTTTAAGGAGTATCAAAATAAATGTTAATTTTTCCAAAAATGTTAAAGAATATAAAGCTTTCTTATGATAAAACTTATACAACAGCAAAATATCAAAATGTACAGAATAGCAAAATAGCAATATAAACATTTTAAAGAATATCAAATGAGTTACCATAGGTGTTACGGGTGTACCGTTTTAGTTAAATTATTTTTCCCATTAGTGGGACAAAATACCCAATGCCCAAAGTGAAAGGAGGAAAGGTTTATTTAACCTCATGGTCTGTAGAGGATTCAGTTCATAGCCAGGTATTTCCTAGACAGGGAGGCGTGGCAAAGGGACATCACAGAGGAGAAAACAGTCCATGGCATGGCAAGCAGAAAGCAGCAAAGTAGCATAGTACCAAAGAAGGAGCAGCAAGCCTCCCATTTCCCTTTTATCCCATCCAGGCTACAAGCTTTTGGGTGTGGCCTTCCCATTACCCATACCCATAACTATGATAAAGCAATTAATCCAGTACCACATACCCTTAATCCCAGTATCACAGCCTTAGTCCCCATTCACACAGCCTAGATCCAGCCACCTCTAAAAAGCCCTACCTATGAGCACATGGGGCTTTGGGGGACATCTAGATACAAGCCATAACATATACTGATTATATATATAGTGGTCATTTCAGTGTTTTCTTTAGTCACCTGTCCTGGAAATGTGGAAAGTATCCCAGTATAGCAGCCAGATTGCCATCTATTATTCCTTTATCCATGCTTCTATTATCTAAAATATTTGTCACTCAGTATTCTTTTAGGATTATAATTTAATATTTGATAGTATAGTTTTGCACAGTATTTGACCACTATCAAATTTGGCCAGTATCACCTATGTGCTTTGATGCTTATGAACAGATAGGCACAATGATAACCATACAATGAGTAGAATTTACTTGTAAATATATATAATATAATATATAATAAATATTAAATCATATATATTTATATTAATATAATATAGAAATATATAGAAATACAGGAAAGAAGAAATGTCATATTTTTATTCCCTTATGACAGAACTTTCTAGTTGCATTTGCTCGCATAGCCTTGGAGAACCTATATACATTAGGGAACTTCTGCCTCCCCACCATAATCTCTACTTTGTCAAGATCTAGGAATATTCATGTGTTCACTGTGGCATAGCTTAATTGCTGCATTGTAGTCAGCCTCAGTGCTCTGTGAATAGATTATTTTTCTTGTTAAAAAGTGGAATAGGTATTACATTAATAGTGTTAAATAACATTATAAATGTATTTTTGAATAGATAAATTGCTGTGACTATTGCTAACTATGAAGAAAGTATTTTCCCATTGCCTTGGGGCCTTATGCTGCATCCTAAATTTCAGATGGTGCTAGAATAACATAGCACTGTGACTACCAGAATTTGAATTTGCTATTATTAAGGGGAAGCTTATAAATTCCCAAGACATTGAGATGCAGAAATCTATCAACTAAATCTGTAACTGCTCCTGTGGGAGCTAGGAGGAAAGCCCTATAGATTTTAGTATTACTTCCCCTACTTCAGGCTGGCAGATAGGATGACTTGACACTTTTTGTCTTTACAAAGAAGGTAGTTTCATAAGTAATTATAACCTCCATACTGCTGGGGGAATTCCTTTGCAGGCTACAAACCGTGTCTCTCCTGACTAAAAACCTATGGGCCCACAGTGCATTGAAAGTCAGCCACGTGGGCGAAGCATCCACACACTTTGGGTCTGTTCTGGGCCAGTGACTTTGCCCTGTCACTGTTAACCTTCTGCCCCATCACATGGAGTTGTTACTGATGGGTCCAGCCTGCGCCATATGATCCCATTGCCATGTGGTCTCATTGTACACGATTCTCTCTCTCTCTTCCTCTCCCCCCCCACCATGGCTGCCTCTGTCTACCTTTCAATTCCCGGAAGTCACCTTTTCCCCACCAGACTGGCAGTTCTGTGGTAGTGGCAGATCTTACTCACTTCTCTGTCTCCTGTGCTATACACAGCTTTCTCAGTACATGTTGGAAATAAATGATGGATATTACTTACTCTTTTTCCAGTCATACCTAGGTAATTGACTGCTTTGAAATTAAAATTTGGTACTTGAGGAATGTGACACAAAATGTCGCCCCATACTCCTCATTTACTTGTTTGGAGGCACAAGTTAGAACTTACCATGTTGATTGCCTTGTGACTCACTACCCTTCGTAGCCAAAATAGTTTCTTTGGTACTTGTTTTGAGTACTTATAGAGCCTTCTGAAACCAATTAATGGTGAATACCAAGGTGCCACTCTATTTACCAGACTATAAAATTTTTACATAAAATCAAGGTTTTAACCAGAGTATAAAATTGAAACAATTTACCCCAAATCAGTGAGATTAGAAGCCTCCTGACCATATTTTATACTTATTTAAATGTACCAAATTTGCTTAAATTCCACATACTGTATTTAGATGCATTAGCTTAATTATCACAATTACCAGTTGGGGCCTATTTTATGCATATATTAAAGGGATTGACTAAGTAGATTCAGAAAAACTGGGAGGGTTGCACAAGCACCCAATTGGTAGATGGAAGATTCTGTACATATTAAAGGCCATGTGTCATCTTTCTTAATACTATATTTAAAGTAAATAATTCATTTTGATTTTTTGAGGACTCACTGTGTACCCATATTACTCCCCCCTTATTCTAAATAAGTATGATTTCATCTTCATAGCTGATGATAATACAGTGGACCTTCACGTTACGACCAGCCTGACATGCACATAACTTGGGTTAATTAGGTTAATGGGAGATTCTTCTGCCTCTTGTTAGCTATAGCATCTACCCAGGTAAACATCCAGATCCCAGCTGTATTGACTTAGTTACAACCAGCCCTCGGAAGCAGTCGAGTTTGTAAATCAAGAGTCCACTGTATATAGCAAACAGTAATGGACACTTAAGGTCTATTTTTCTCAGGATGATAGCATTCTTCAAAATAAACAAATTGTATGGCTTTGAGCATATGTATCTGGATATGTTCTAAAGAATAAATGAGGGCTGGGGATTTAGCTCAGTGGTTTCGCTGCCTGCTGTGCGAGTGCAAGGACCTGAGTTCGATCCCCAGTACCAAAAAAAAGGAATAAATGATATATGACCTTTGAGCAATCTCATTTTTATTAAAAACTTACCCATTTTTTTGTTAAATGTGTAGCATTGTCCTGTCCAAACAGGTCGACAATGCTGTTAACCATAAAATCTATCTCTTTTCTTGTAATAGTACTGCACTTGAGGTAAGTTTCTATGTTTTTTAATTTTCATACTGTGTTCATTCATAGTTAAAGAAAATAAAAATAATCATGCTTATGTTATGTATTCCAAAAAACTTTGTGAGGATAAATGTATATATTACATATTTTGTAATCAGGTGTTACAATCACGGGGTGACAAATGACAGCTGAAATTTTAACTTTTGTTTCCTGATTGAAACCTGAGGATACTAGCATTCACAATAGATCTTACATGGCTTGTTAGGGTAAGTAAATGAGTTAACTTTTATAAAGTGTGTGGACCAAGCTTAGCACATAGTAAATACTAAAGAAATGTTCATTGTGATAAGTTTCTTCCACAAATTTTTTAACATGAAGTGTTTTCAGAGATTAAGCTAATTGACATTTGACGTCTACAAATGCACTTGGTTTACATAAATGTATTATGGTTGCTGAATGCATTTTTGTAAAATGAAAGTTCAGGTTCAGTTCCTCGTTCCTTCTCTCAATACATTTTCCTTTAATCCTGGTTTCCTTGTTAAGAAGAAAATGAATTTTAAAAATAATTGTTTGAGTTTTATCCTCTCCTTTTCCTGTCTTGTTTGGAATCACTGATGACAGATAATAGTTCTTACATTTAGTGTATTATATGAGCAGCAGTGGTTCCTTCATTTACTCTGGACAATTTGTAAGTATTTTTTAAATGAATTAATGATGGTGCAGTAATGTACTGGGTTTCTGGCTTCTTGACCTTCAGAATTTAAAGAGTTTTCTCATACCTCATCTACTTGAACATGAATTGTGAGATAGAAATGTCTGCCCTCTCCCTCCCCAACTGAGAAGTCCTTAATGTCTACATGACAGCTGTAGCAGTTTCCTGATAAAGTGGATACAAAGATAGAATCTAAATCCCAGACAATTTTAAAAATAGCTCCTTTGTATCTAATGTAGTTTTGAAATGATTACCTAAAATTTCAGAACCAACTTAATGAATAGGTGCTGTGTGCTCTGAAATACTGCAAAGATGAGATGCACAGTGATTTGCTCAAGATGCTCTGCTGTTCAGCTATATGGTGGCCAAACCAGTGCTTGTATTGTATTCAAGTTTGAATTCAGTCCCGGGCTGGCATTCGCTCCTCTGAACTAGAACCAATTCCTTTTCTTCTTTTAGATATAAAGAATTAAGAAGTATCAGAAAGATGAATGCAGTGTTTCAATACAGAATCATTGCCTTCTTCTATTTTAAATGTCAGAGTATTGGAGTAGTAAAGGCAGATTAGTAGAGGAGGGTTCTTAACTCCTTGAATTTGGAGGACGAAGTGAAAAGCCTTTCGGAAAATGTTCCCTTGGCTGATGGTTAGGAAACTAAGTAGGCTTTTTTTTAAATTTAAAATTCAGAACTCTTCAACAGCATAAAGATAAAAACTGTCAAAATTTGGAAACACATGGTTCTAAAAACCAAGATAAAAGGCGTGGCCCCCCTTTTTCCTGAGATGAAAGCCCACTGTAAATTTTGGCAGCAACGTTTTATTGTAATAAGATCGACTCACAGCATATTCAGGCTTATTCTGAATGAGAATTGAGTTTGACTAAAGAAAATCATGTCCTTCCAAATGAAAATGAACAGATGTACAAAATGGACCTTAAAATTAGTCTTGTATTTACCTCTCCCTGCATGCATCATTTCACAGTTGTAGTGTAAGTAACAAGAAAGTCGCAAGCAAAGCTGCAGCATCATTTTTAAAAGTCACGATAGATGTATTAGGGGATTTGAAGGAACAGCGGCATTGAGAGAAAACGGCCACTCTGCTTAGAAATATGCACAGAAAATATTCCTTTTTAAAAAGTCATTTTACCTTTAACATATTATTACATCATTTTAAAAACTGGGAAATCTTTGTATTTAACGTGTGTTTTGTCTTTCTGTTCCCCGCTGAATGCTGTCTATTATTTTAATCATGTTAATCTACTACTTAGTGTAAAATGCTGCTCTGTGGCTGCCTGAGAACAGAGTGCTTTCTGTTCTTCCTTCCTCAGTGAACTGAGCTTCACATCATGCATGGTCTCACACACAGTTAGAGGTTTAGTCTGCCCTGATCAATACATCCAGAACCCTTTATTTAGCGAGATCGATATGGCGTAATGAAGTCTGTGCTGCAATTCCCTTCCAAACGTCACTATTGGAGTAAGAAGGTGTCTGTTTTTTTATTCTAAAGCAAAATCAAAATTGTGTTTGAGGTTTTTTTCTTATTACCCAAGACACAGCAACACGTCGAGCCCCTAAAAACAAGCTTGACCAGGCTCACTTCCCAGTTCATCCAAAGCAGGTCCTCTGTAATAATGAACAATGAGTGAACAGAAATCATTTAATTCAAGAGAGAAAAATAAGGGTGTGAGGCAAAATACTGCATCAGTTAATGTCTATTACTTAATCACATAAAATGATTGCTGTTAAATTGTTTTTGAATGAAATCACTTCATGAAAATATGCCCACAGGTTAGCCACATGCTTATAAAAAAAAGTATACAAATAATTATAGCATCTGAAAAGTGATCTGTCAACTTTAATTTTAATGTATATTTTTCTGCAGCATGCGTAAAACAAAATGCAATATCTTATACTTTTTTTCTGAGTTTTTATGTTTTGAATGGGATTTGCTCTTAGGCTTTTAAATAGTGCTCTTCTTAGCTTAGAAGTATTTGTATTTTTGGTGTAATGATTTAGATTATATGAGATATCAGTGGTCTAACACTTGCATTAAGATAGGCCAAAATAGAGCCAGGGATTTAGCTCAGTGGTTTCGCTGCCTGCTGCGCAAGCACAAGGACCCAAGTTTGATCTCTGGTACAAAAAAAAAAAAAAATAGGCCAAAGTCAGGCCTGAAAAATTGATCCCTTATATAAAGTGTTAAAACAGTTTGTCACCTTGTTGGCAATACTATATCATAGTATATCTTTTATAAACATGTATTATGACCTAAAAATGTCCTGAGATTTTTCTTTAAAACTCTATCTTGATAATGATTACTGTAGTTATTAGAAATTATTTGGTTTTGATATATGACCATTATGTAATTCAGCTGAGGTCTGTTGGAGAATTTCTGTTTTCTAGTGTATTTTACTAAGTGTTGTGAGAACATGTTTATATTCATAGACATTAAATGTTTATGCTCTTAGGCATTAAGAATGAAGTACATGTAATCTGCCAAAAGATTTGTGTTTAAAAAAGTTTGGAGAAATGACCTTATAAGGAATTGATCTAAGACAATTTATTTCTCTGTTTTATAATTAGAAGTCTTAGTACTTTCTTTAGTTAACCATATTTTATATAATTGAAAGCTATTTGATTTCTAGACTTGGAAGGAATTTTGCAGATTTTATAGGTCCCCTCCTACCACAAAATCCAATAATTAAAAAAATAAAATTTGGCTAATTTAAATGTTTGCTAATAGAGAAAAATGAATCTGTTAAAGTATTCTCCATAACAAGGGCTAATGTAATGATGAGTACAGGAAAAAGAAAGAAGGAAACACCTTGGAGAAAGGACAGCACCTTTGAGCACCGGTGTGTACAAATGCGGAAGCACAAATGTTAATAGAAATAGTTTTGCTTTCCATGAGTTTTTTGTCAAGTAGCAGAACTATTTGATGGAAAAACAGTTAGTGGAAATAGTAGGGCATCCTTGACTACTACTTTCTGTGATGGAGGCTGAGATTTCCTGAAAGCATGGCGTTTTGGCTCAGCCTTAAAACATAGGTATATGCTTTATCCCACCACTGGGATTTCTGCTGGGCATTTTTCAGATATGAAGAAGTAGAAAGGTAGCTTAAGAAGCTGAAGGTTTTAAATATAAGAGATCAGTACCATTTACCAGAAAAAGGAAGCACCCGGGCCAAATGTGCAAATGAGAAGGGATGGCCATCCTCATGTTCAGCACCGCTAGTCCTCACACTCCTGAGGGAAGTATCTGCCTTTCCCAGATTCTCCCGGCTGTGTACACTGCTTTGGTCGTTGTTCTCACTTTCTCACCACCAATGTCCCTCTCTGTTCTGCCTGAGATTACACAGCCCAGTCAAGTGGCATCGCTTTGTGCACAACCAGTTAGTTAGAGTGGTGCTTTCATCTCACCAGGCAAATCTTTCATGTAAAGTCACACAAATGTGAGTGTGGGATTTTGGGATTTTGGTGATCTCGTGTTTGTTGGTAACCTTGATGTTGACCTTCAGTCACTACTCAGTTGATTTCTGCTGAATTGCTGAAAGAAGGTAAAGAACACAATTGTGGGGAAGACAAGTTAAGGGAGGACACCACAAACTGTGACTTGGCCTTGTAGTCAGGAAAGATGTTTGGGGACCTAAAACATTAAATAAAGCTGGTCCTTTGAATCCAGGCCATACAGAAAAGAATGGAGAGGACAAATCGGTGGCATCCAAATATGGAATGAAGGAGGTTGGGGAGAAGTCGGTAAACATCAACTAAGGAAAAAAAAATTCAAAAATTAAAGAATGACCAAGGGCTTCAGAATATTGCAAGAAAGCCCAAAAAGAGAGAGACATGATGAGAAGATTGCATTTAGTGAGTGGGCAGTCTTCGGGGCTCTTTGAAAATAGTTCAAACAGAGTGGTTAAGATAAAAATACGCACTTCTTTATGAAAACATTCACATGTTTTCACATATCACTTGTAATGATATGTTGGATGTTCAGTTCACAGTATTTAGGTGTTTCCTAGTGACCCTTCCCCCCTGAATCACCAGAATGCTAAGGATTTCTTGTGGTTGTTTGTAGTTAATTGAAAGCTAGTCTTTGGGTAAATCATAGCCTAATTACTGGGTACTTAGGTGAAACTGTACACAATAACATTAGTGTTTTTCTGTGGTTTCCATGGATTTCCCCACTTGCCCTTCACTTGGATTGAGCCTGTTAACTATAAAGCTATCACAGTTCCTTTGGGTAGAGTCACTTTCTATAAGGAAAAGCTTGCACCTGTGAGCAAAGGAGCTCTGTCTTGAGAAGTGACTGCTTGCCAGAGAGTTTAATTTTCAAATCAGGGAGTAATTTTCAAAGGAAATAACAGCAACAGCAAAACAGCTTCTTGAAAATATGAGTAATACCTGCATCTAGGGGTGACCCATATGTGTTGTGTCTGAGCGTTTCTTTTGCTTTAAATTTACAATTCTGGATGAGATAGATGGAGTCAGTGAAGTACTGTAGGTTTTTCTGTCTGACCTAGGCATAAATCATACTTTCCTTTTAAATCTATCTCTTTTATATTATTGTTCATATGTCTTTTTTATAATCATCTTGTCTTCTAAATACAAACAAGCTTTTTAGCTATGTACTACTGAATGAAATATCAATTTGAGTCATAGGATTTATTTGTTATAGATCCACAGTTATGTAACAGCAAAAATTTGGGGCAGTGCTACGTGATACAGAGAGTGTGCGTATGAACATCTATATTTCTTTTCTGTTGAATATCTTGTAGTTCTTTCAAGATCTCAGCTAATAAATCATATTTTTAAACATCCACTTCAGATAAAGAAATATCTTGGCTTCTCAACATGATATGTCTGGAAATGACCAAGACCTACACATGCACATATATACATATAGAATGGACATGCATCATACACATAATTCCAGTCATGGTGTGTGTATGTGATATGCTTTGGCCAGTATACTTGGGGATAATTTAAAAACAGTAGTTAACTTTGAGTTGGTTTACGAATTAAGTAAAACTTAGTTTTGTGAAACAGATTAGAAAAAAAACAATGTTTATTTGTCTTACATTTAACCGTGAAACTGTGAGGATTCCAGAAAAATGTCTTTGTTCTGTAAAGTCATCCAAAAGTTCAGGCTTCTTTGTTGTTCATTTGCTTTTCTGAGGGGCACTGTCACCATTTGTACAGCTCGAGGTGGCCAACAGTCGTGGTCAAGTCCAAGCAGCTACAGGCAGAGAATACCCTACGTTTTAAAAGACAGGACCTGAGGTTGCACATGTCACTTGCCTTTGTATCTCACTGGTCAGAATCTTCTTATAAGGCACATCAACATGATGGAGAGAAGTGCAGCTTATTGTGAGAACCAATATGCCTAGCCAAAACTTCTCTTACCGTGGAATAAGGGGAAGATGAATATTGGGTTACAGCTTCTGCCCTAGGCCACAGCAGAACTTGTGCATATAAATAGCAGAGGTGTCATTTTCTTTATTTACGTTATTACTGATCACGTATTGAAAGCTTTACAAATTATGTGTGTGACATTTTTAATTTGAAAACATGATGGTCTCGAATTCTGGAACTTTAATAGCTGAGGCATCTGATTGTACAATAAATAGCACTTTGTGACTGCTGTCTTCTCGCAGGTTAGGGATAGTCTGTTCCTTGTTTCTAGAAATTTGTTCTTTTCATTCATTCATTCCAACTCTGGGAGGCTCTGCGTGGGATGTAAAACGAGTCGGACACAAGTCTTAGCATTAGGGCTTTTATGGTTTTGTGCAAAGCAGACTTTGATAACAGTGGCTATACCTGGTCAGAATCACAGAGAAGACTGCCCAAAGACTCTTCCCTCTTTCACACCGAACTCAATTTGCCCCTATTACCCGAAAATAGCCAGCTTCGGGCCTGGTTACGACAATGGGGAAAATTTTTTGAAGATTCAAATTCTTTATGTTCCCAGGATTATCTATGGGTTTTCTAATGGAGTATTAAGTTGGCCCTACTGTGGTCATTTGGACATGACAGAGAATGAGAAAAAATAACTATGTCTGTTTTTCAGAATTTGGAAAATGTCACCATAACAAAAGTATGTAATTTTTATAGGCCTATTTATTAAAAATATATATATACATATATGTATGTATACATATATTTCCTTCCTTAAGCAATTCAGAGTTAAAATTGTTCATGTAATCAGACTATACAATTTGGATTTTTTAGAATGTTTAATCTGAAGAAATAAAAGGTTGGTTTTGATATAAATGTATTGGATTGGAATACATCAGTAATCATTAAAGTATGCTGACTAAGCCCTCCTTAGGTGCACTGTTTGGTTTTTATTCTTAAAACTCAAACCATAGCAAAACCTAATGTGACCCCCATACTGTGTGCATACACACACACACACACACACGCACCCACACACAGCACTAAAAAACAAAAAGCAAACACTAATTAAACCTTAAATGCATTATAAAACAACAGCAACAAAGACCTGATTCACCCAGTTTCATCTTGCTTTTTAACATTTTCTTTAATGAGAACTTTAGAATTTGTCCTTTTGAACAATATTCTTTCAAAATCAGTTGATTATTTTCTTTGGTTACCTATCTAAGTACATTAGAACAATGAGGATCAATATCCATGTCACTAAAAACCATATATAATAGAAGATGGGGCACTTTGCCTGGCTGTAAATATGCACAGTACATTTGTGGCAAAATCAGCATTTTTTTCCAAATTCACTTTTTCCTTTTGTATTTCTGTCTCATTATTTCTTATTCTCTGCTGCATCTCAGACTCCTCTCTGTCCTGGAATATAGATGGATGTGTACATTAATTATCATATAGACAACTTTTGAAAGATTCTGTTATGGTATGGGTAGAATCCTTTCATTGCAGAGGGAAAACTCAATAGAGAAAAACAAGAAATTATAGATGCTGCTTTATATTTGGTAGGCGGTAGATAATATTTAAATATAGATAGAAAGACCGCATTAGTATTCTTTGCTTTTATTTTTAATAAATGAAGTCAAAAGAAGCTCTTGGGTTCTGATAGGCAAGAACTCTTAAATTTTCCCCAGTTTATGCATGTTATTTAGATGACAGGTGACCTAATGTAAAGGGGCAAGTAATACTATAGAAGCCAGGTAACCTGGCTTTTAAGTTGGACTTAGCCACTGACTTCACTGTAACTTTACTATGACATGGAGCATGTCTAGGCACCTGTTTTCTCATCTGTAAAATGCAGGGGTTGCATTTTTGTGACCTCTAAGATTCCTGTCAGGTTTGTGGTGATTATTTTTATCTGATCACTTTTATGTTAAAACCAACACAAAATCAAACACAAAGTCAGTGTTTTTTAAACCTACGTTGTGCAAAGCAGGGTTTGTACACACATATGTGCAATTCAGGTTACCTTAATGCTGCACACCTTTCTTGATAGTTTAATCTCTTCGTAAATTTGTGACTTGGTGATTACACGGTGGTCCCTAAATTATAGCCTGGAGCGTCTTCCGACTGTATACTAGGAGCCCTAAATACAAATCTGCGAACGAGCAAATTGTCAGGGTGGACTTTGTGCCAGCAGCCTCACCCACTGAGTAGCCTCTCTGAGTGGAGAACCAGGCAGCCAGAGATCTGTGTCCTACTGATTGTGGACTCTTGTCCCGGCTCTGTTTTTCTTTTAGCCATATTACCCCGGATCACATGTGTGCCCATATGGATTGGTTTACTTAATTTGTGGTTGGTATTTCCAGTCCCAATTAATCTTATTTAGGACAGTTTGGTTTTTACAAGTGGGTGAATGGGTTGTTCTTTGTGTGTCCTTTCTTCCCATTTTGGTAGTTGCAATCAATTTTAATTTGAAAGGAATACTAAATATCAGGATGAAAAAATCAGTATATTAAGCAAGCCATTTTTCAGCCTTCAAAAGTTAAAAAATTTATTCCAAATACATTGTGATTTGGGAGGGAGGGAGTGTGCAAAACCAGATTGCAGGCACATTTGTGGGAGATGAGGCTGCTTAATGAACCCTACACCGCCTACAAAATTTGAGTAATCTAGTTTTTTAAAAAAGATGAAGTACTGATTCTTCTCCCTTCATTCCTAAGACAGGTACTTATTACATAAAACAAGCAGCTGTTCCTTTAGCATATACCAGTGTTAATTCTTTCTGGTAATTCACTTACCTTTAGTAAGCCTGGCTCGCACATTAAGTTCAAGTGCCAACTTTGAGATGTTCAAATGTTGAGTGTTTAGACACCATTGTGTCATACTGACTCTGTGATGAGGATCAAAGACAAACAAGGAAATGGTGGTTATTGATTGGTCTTCTATAAAAACCTTGAATGTCAGTGACCTTTGGTATCATCTGGTTTTCTCTGGCCTTTTGGGAGTTGTTTCTAAAATAGGCCATTCACTCTCCACTTAAAAATCTTACAATGATAAGTAACTGACTTCCTACTGAAATAGTTATTTCTTGGAGAAACTTGGCTTAATCTAAGCTGAAGTTCATATAGCTCGACCCAAAGCAGTTCTTAAAAAGGGCATTCAAAATAATACATGAAGTTTGATGAAAAAATGTGCCAAAGCATTTAGTAAAATGTGAAACATTATTCAAATATATCATCTCTTCTCATTTTCATTGTGACAGATGTTCTGGCTTCTAAGTTATCTAAGTTTTCATTTTGTGGTCACCCCCTAACAAATCATGCTTTTTAGCCTAGCAATAGCAAGCCATACAAATTTAAAAATAAGTAAAATTTCAAAAAACAGAGCTGGAGATTTAGCTCAGTGGCACCGCACCTGCTTCCCAAGTGCAAGGTCCTGAATTCAATCCCTGGTACCAAAAAAAAAAAAAATTTTTTTTTTTTCAGAAAACAACACCTAGTGAAGACATTAGTGTTTCTCACTTTTACCACCATGGACATTCTGAACTGGGTAGTTATTGAACACATGAGGCTGTCTTGTACATTCTAGAGTGTTTAGCAACATCTCTGACCTCCACACATTAGATGCACAGCGATGACAGGCAAAAATATCTGCAATATTTACCAAATGTTACCTAGAGGGCAAAATCTCCCCTAATAAGAACCATTGCATTAACTAAGCAAATACCAATTATCACTACTCAGCACCAAAATGTTAGAATAATATGGCAAACTTAGGCTGATTTAATAAAAATACATTATTGAAATGTTTTGAGATTTATTGACTTCCCTTTTTTTTTTTTTTTTTTTGATGCGTGTTGTCAGATCTAGACCAGGGAATATAAGGTGAAGCAGAGTTCAGCTGTCTTCTTTGTTGTAAAAGTTTGAATTCAGGTAGGCATGTTTGTACAAGTGGACATATTAATTTTCACATCAGTTTCCTGACTGTGGGATGTTCTGGCATTTGAAAGCCACCTGTGGTTGTGGAGGGTCTGCTGCGAGTATAGCCTGGGCTTCGAACATCTCCCTGTTTTTGCTCTGGATTGTGCATCTGGGAACCTTGATGTCAGGAATTTCTCTGAAAAAGATACTAGGCATCCACGGAAGCTTCGTCACCAGCTGTGAGAGTCTTCTCACAGCCTGCTCCAGCCTGTGCCTGAGAATCCTGAGGAATCCACTCCTTTGTTTCAGGTCACTGATGGGTACTGAAGTGATCAGCCCCAGAACAGCAGGATGATTCATGCTGGGGCCTTTTCTGTATCTTCCAGCTTGGAGATTAGGGCAGGAATTAAAAGGATGTGACTCACGCCCCCTTCCCACATGGTATTTCTTATGGAAGGAATCAGTGTGACACTTTCTGAGTTGGGGAATCTTGGTGAGAAATCTTTCCCATTAAGCCCTTCAGCCATAATTTCTAACCCCAGGAGCCAGCATTGTGTTGTTAGTAATTCCATGTAGATCTTTCCAAGGTACACCTTCGCTCCCAGGATAAATAAAGGTTGAAGATTCCAGGCACTCCTAGGTGCGCTCTCTCCCTCCCCACCCCCCTCTCTCCTCTCTACCCTTCACTCCACTCCTTCCCTCCTTCCTCTTTCTCTCCTTCCTTCTGTGCTAAGGATTGAAACCAAAGCCTTGTGCATGCAAACACATGTTCTTTCACTGAGCTGCATCCTCAGCCTTCTGGAAGATCCTTGACTCAGTGAATTTCATGTACTTCTCTCCCCTTGGAGGACATTGAAACACCACTTGGAGCCCTGAAACTCTTAAAAGATTTTTCATATCCCTATGTGGATTGAGCAGGGGAAGGGTTGATAACTGTGAAGTGCCTACAGTCTTTTGACAATACTATTCATTGTAATTTGGATGGGGAATAATCATTGATTTTTTTAAAAAGGAAATGGACATCTTGATCCAAGAATTGCAATGTGCCTAAGATCATGGCATATTAACACAGTGACAGTTTCAAAATTTGTAGACCTGATAACTAAAATCTCTCATGACATAGTAACCTAAGTATTTTACTGACACCAAACCCAGATAATGTCACTTGGAGCTATAGCTTGATATGTGAGTCATTATTAAGAACCATCTTTGACAGCTCCATAGCATAGAATTTAAAGGAGAAGAATATAATTTAAATGAAACTAAAGCCCATTTTATTGTTCATCAGTTGTCAGGTGTCAGTTTAAGAATAAGTTCAAATAAAACCTTCAGTAACCCACAGGTGAGATATTTAATCACATATTTTTCTTATTGAATATGTTTCTGTGCTGATTGAGGGCCACTGGGAAAAAATAATCTATAGTACATGCATACAGACTTGGAATAAATTCGAAATATTTTAGAATCCAGTTCTCTTGATCCACCTAACATCTTATTTGTTGAAGGATGCTACTATTAAATACCATGACTTCTGATTTCTTTCCAAATGACTGCTTTTGTTGTAGTAGTTTTTCCTTTCTCTTTTTCAGATGCTATCATTATTCTTTAGTATTTTTAAAAAGTAAAATGCATATCTTCATTTTGCTTCCCTGGAACTTATATAAATTACTTGGTCTTTTATGGAAGGTAACTTTATATGCATGAGGAGGTTTACATAATAGCAGTAGTATTGCATTTTCTCTGTCCTTTTTCTAAGGATAACTTTTTTTAAAAATATGCTTATTTTATACAGTTTTCCAAAGAAGAGGACTCTGTACAAGTGCTTACAGTAGAAATGCTTTAGTGTCATCACCTATGAAGTTCTCATGTCTGAATCTAAGTCCTCATTTCATTCTTGCTTCATTGTCTCACCTTCCCTCAGTGGGGAAGATTTGCACCACACCTTTTCTCATCATTTTTCACTTTTCCTAGCTTATGAAAGCATTTTGATACCTCAGCCTTCCAACAGTTAATTATATAGGTATCTAAATGTTCTGTTCAGTATGGTTGCCAAAAGATTCTTTTTGCTGGGGATCCATTCATGTGATTGTTCCAGATTTTGAAGACTGAGTATGGCAAAATAAATTGTCTAGTTTTTATGTTGATTATCCACTGAAATTATAATATATTGGATACATGGAATTAAATAAAATATACTGATAAAATCAATTTCACCTTACCTTTTTAAATCTGAATTTGGGGAACTTTTAAATTACAAATATAGCTCACCTGATACTTCCATTGGTCAGCCCTGCTGTGTATTCTTTATAGCGTTTTTATGCTTTACACCCAGATTCAGTGTTTTACTCGAGGCTTGATAAATATAAATTGTGTTAAAACTTTTACTGTCATCATACTGTGTGAATATTACCCAGTACATTTGCCTGCCCACTTGCACCATTCTTCCATGTTAGCAAAAATTTTGGTTTTTTTACTGGTTTTGGTCCAAGATTTGATCTCTTTAATTCCCATGTTGTATGTGCCTTGAATCTTCTTCCTTGAGAGATTTAATGTCCACACTGACAGTGGCCATGGGCCTTGCCTGCTCTCCAGCCTGTGGAAATAAGGGGCTTTAACATGGAGTTTGATCTGTGTGTTTCAGTTTGTAATGTGGGCAGGGGTTCTCAGGACTTTTTTTTTTTTTCATTTCTTGTAAAATAAAGCTTGAGTTATCAATTAGAAGATATTAACAAGAGGCTACATACTTTACTTCATGGAAATAAAAATTATTGTGTATTCAAAGGTGACCAAATGAGTACAGTTAGTTTTAAGAAACTATTTATTCTTTGAAACCAAACTGTTAGACTTTCTAAAGAGTGTTTGAAGTTTTCAGTGAAAGTTAACATAGATCTCACAGCCTTTTGCCTAATCCGTCACCTCAGTGCCTCCTTCAAAGGAATTTGAGTCTGGCCTCTTGGCTGGCCCGTTTGGCATCATCTGGGCTGGAATCCTTTTCTGCTCATTAGGATCACACTGTGGAATTCACAGTGTGGAATTCCACAGGCTGAGACATCACTAACCCATTTTGGGACAGTGAATGCAGAAAGTCAGAAGGTTTTATTTTGGTTCAGTGAATTTGTCTGTGACGACGGAGCTGAAACATGAAACAAACCAGCTCTGGCGACATGGAGTCTTGGATTTTAGAGGGAACGATTAGATAAGTGGTCTGCTGGTGACATGGACATGATTCATTATCTACTGATGACTAAACTTTCCAAATACTTTCAGTGTACTGATAATACATTTCTTAAATGCTAAATATAGCTAACTGTTAACAGCTAATTGTCCATTGGCCTCATTGTCCGTTACCCTTAAAGGCTAAGGTCATGGTGTCCTTCCAGCTCTGTAGATATAAGAAATTTCCAATTAAGTTCTGTAGATACAAGAAATCTACATGTAAAACTGGGTTAGTTAAAAATTTTGAAAGTAAACATTTTAACTGCCATATTTGTGCTTTATTCTTGTTACTTTCTACTCTTCTTTGTATGGAGCAGAATTGGAGCGCTGCATTTGGGAGGACAAAATCTGAGTGATCGTCTGCCTCACGTGCTTAGTCTTAACATTTTGCTCACCCACATACTGGGCTTAAAAGAGACACATGACTTTTTCAAGTCTCCGAGGTAAGTGACAGGGTTAACCCAAAGTTTGAGACAACTTTAGGATGAACAAGGTTATCTGATCCTTATTTTATTTATAAAATGATAAGTCTTAGATGATTTCTAAAATTTGTTTTTGCCCATTCAAATATAGCAGAGTTCTGTCCTTTTTTAAAAAATGCAGACAGTGATGTGAATATATTGAGTCTTTTAAATAGCCACTTCTGTTTCAGAGTTTTGTTAGTAATAAGATAATAAGTATCCTGCTCTGGTGTGTTCTTCTCTGGCAACATTTGTCTTGCCTGTTTGTTTCTAAGGGCTGTAAATAGGCCTTGGGGGTTGATAAGAAAGCCTTTCTCCTGGAAGCGCTAAGCACAAGGCCCATCTTCTGTCACTTTGCACACATACATTGCTAGATGAGCACTTCTCCCATTCTTAACCTCATTCAGCTTGATCTGCCCCAATGTCCTCCTTTATCTATGAAGTATATTATGGACAGAGTGTGGCTTGGTAAGAGAACTTGCAATTTAGGGAATAACCAAGTGGGTCCTAGAACCAGCTTGCTCTGTATAGCTGTTTGCCCTTAGCCATGTTCTGCCACCCTCTCCAGCCCTGGCTATGGGCCGTATATTCGTGGGATCCTTTATCCTGTGAACTCTTGCTGCAATAAAACTACATTTGCCTTCCTATATATGATTTTCCTTTTTGTGGAAGAAAGGCATCCTCGCTATACATTTCATTTCCCTCTGGCACATAGAGTCATTATCCCTCTCTTGATAACTCCAACTGTTGCTTAGGTGGATTGGCCCAGGAGCTTGCAGTGCAGATTCATTGTTTCAAGCTTGAGGGATAAAGGCCAAGGCTTTTGTGATGGGAAAATGCCCTGGTGACCCTTGCTGTGAGCATTTGGCCATGGTCAGCTGACTCCCTCTCTTGATTCTGTCCTCATTATTGCCTTTTCCTAAGTTAGATTCCAACTGACTTCCTGGGCGAAGTGGCTGCAGAAATTCTCACTCCTCTTGGCCCTAGCTCAGCATTTCACAAAGAGCCCAGGTCAATTCTCAAGAAATAATTTATGCAGTGAAAGAATGTGGCTGACAGAGGGTCCCACGTAGAGAAACAGTAGGTTGTTATTTTAGTCTTTGGCTGCAACTAAAACAAAGCGAATTAACGATGGGACAGTGCTACACAGCAGAGATAACAGCAGAGGTCCCGGTGTGTAATTAGTACAGTGCCGACACATTTTCATTTCATGTGTTAACATGAGCGTACCAAGTTCTTAATTCAGAAGGGGAATCAGCTCCTAAATGTGTCAGGTTATTGCCTCTTATCTCAAGAAAGGACACCATATGGCCCTGTATTTGTATGCTCTGGCCATGATAATTCCTTCTGTCCAGAATGATTTTCTCCAGAAGTTTGGTAACGTCAATTCTTGGCTGGTCATTCGAAAAAGGAAGCGAATAGGATGTGTTAACCAGCATTTTAAAAAATACTATTTTGGCATAGGAAAGAGGAAGCAACAACTTCTGTATGTGTTGACACATCTGTGTCCTTTTAATTATAATAAGGATATATAATTTTATAAACAGAAAGGCTTTCTTCTTTATCTTTAGATTATCTGGACATAAATTTTTATTTTTGAACTTTCATATTCTTAAATAGTAGGGGAAAGCATCAGAGATTTTGACACTAGTTATTTGTGAAATCACCTTGAAGGTCATCCTTAGTCCTATCTTGAATGAGGTTGAAATTTGCAATAATAAATCACTGTCCATTTCTTGAGAGTAGCATTATTATTATTCCTGTATCTTCAAATATTTAAGCATCTCACATGTTTCATCATTCCATATCTAGCTCCCTAATCCGTTATAATACTTAAAAGGAGATGTGACCAAAGAATTTAGTGTAAGTATTCATTACATTCAACGACTTTTTCTCCTTAAATTCTTTGTGAACTATGCAAGAAGGAACCACTACTCTTTACTTTTAAATATTTGAAGATACAGGAATTTATCAACTTAAAATTGGATAGCATTCTTTGTTTATTGGTTCATGCCTTGTGAATTAGTAGAAAAACTTGCTGTCATAACAGTGTTAACATTTTTTAAACAGAAAATAATTACATAGGGTCACAGGCCAGCCTACCAAAATGTATTTATTTTGCATCACTAGGTATCTTATTTCTATGGAAAATCTTCTTAATTAGTATAGAGCATTTAAAGAATGAATATTCTCCTTTGCTCCTGATTAGCTCAAGTAATATGAGTTTGTAGTTACAGTAGTTAGGTCATTAGCAGTCTAATTATTCTCCCATTGCATGGTGGCCATGGTTCAGATGCTGGTTTAATAAGATTAATCATACTGCTTTTAGTACTAGAGAAGGCACTGTTATGTTGTCAAAGTATTATTTAATGTTCAACATGATCAAAGCTAGTGAGGTAGGACTGCACAGGAGTTTCATTATTCTACCTTTCTTGACTGACCAGGTAAATGGAATTCTAGGGAGTAGGAGGTAGAAAGAAGCTTATTTATTTGTTTAGACATTACTTTTGCTTCTAGTTCGGGTTAAGCAAATTTGGGAAAGCCTGTTCTCTTCAAATGGCAGCATTTTTTAAGGATGTTTTTGCAAAGCAGAGTTCACATGGATAGAAATGCCTTCTTAAAAATCTTTTGAGTCATCTGCCTAACAAAAAATAATTGTATCAGAATGAACTAGAATTTGTTAGTTTGTAATTGAAATTTGCATAAATTGGACATGCACAAATGTACTTTTGAAGACTTAGAATAATCTTGATGTTCTGAAATTCCTCGTTGGATGGGTACTGTATTTGACTGTTACAGGGACACAAATGTGTCTTTGAGCAGCTGCTTGATGAAAAGCTGAGCCCCAGTCTGTCAGGGTGAGTTAGACTTGGCCAGGACTCAAGTGTATGTGATTGTATATCATCTCCTTGGCATCTTAACAGATGGATCTGTTTCTTTGAGTATTGTGTCATCTGTCCTTCAGCAGTGACTCTAGAGCCCATGGACTAGAAAGAGTTAATGATGCTTCTCTGCAGAGAGTTATGTTTCCCATAGTAGTTTTAAAATTTATGGATCAAATAAGCAATTGAGGGTTTTCAGCACTTTTTCAGATCTTTGGAAGTTGTCTCCAAAGCCTGATCCAAAGAAAATGAGACCATTTATCTTTCTAGGGGTTTCCGTGCCCTCTCAACACCTACATGTTAATGGGCTAAGTAAGAGTGGTTTTCACTTCTTGAAACCTGGAGGCTATCAAATGAAAAGGAAACAAAACAGAGAAGGTTGCTGCTTCCTGTGTCTACCAGATTTTTATTGTGCAAACTGTTCAGCCACGTAATTGGGTTTAATTTGTGACGGAGAGGAAGGTTTGTATTGGAAAGGAGAAAGTTCTTTGAAGATAAATCTCTTCAGTAGCCTTTGGGAGGATGCTGGAGGAAGCCTTGGATTTTTTTTCAAATGGCCTGGAGTTAGAGGGCATTTTTGTTTTGGTTTTTTGTTTGTTTGTTTTTTGCTGAACCAAAACGTGCTGGTGGGGACTAGAAGGTGATAACTAGTAGTCTTCCCTCAACTCTATTCCTCTTGCTTTTATTTATTTATTTTTGGGGGGGCATGCTGACTAATTAAAATGCATAAAAACATTTCACTGTTTTTCCCAAAGGGAAATACACTTCTTTTGACATTTGCCTGCTTTCTTCACCTTTCCCTGCTATCCTTATTCTATTGGCTGCTTCTTTACATATTAGAGAACTGTAGTATACTTGTTTGTAACTCTTAAAATATGAGGAAAGTGAGTCTTACTTCTAAGTGCAAGGTTTGTACTAATATTTATCAGTATTATATTATGCATATTATATGTAAATTAAGCCATTTATTCTATTCACATATTTTGTACATTGGGCTATTTAATCACTTAGTCTTGTATTATTTTAAGTGACCTGAGGCAATAGTCTGCCCACAGTCTTTTATATTGCAATATATCACTGACAGGATGGTTTCATTTCCATACTCATACCATCTCCCACTACATACTTTATCATCACACTAAAAATCACCGAATTTTTCAACATTTTTAAGCACAGTATTTGTAGGTATTGGGTATAGGGTGTTATCAGTCTAGATTCACTGATTTTAAGTGCCTTGCTTCAAAGAACACATTGGAGTTATGTAAGGGAAAGAGGGATGCCTTAGATCAGTGAAATGATGAACTTTGATTTTGTAATCTGAAGGATACTACAGTAGCAATGTTTTTCAGAGACATTACTACAGCAAGTACAGTACAGTAGTATATTTTAGTTTTGCCTGATTTTAATTGTTGAACTTTTTGCGCTTTTCAGTTTTACTCTTTTCAAGTTGTTCATCATCTCACAAAATATTTATCATGGAATTATTAATGAATGCCTCATGTGTGCATGTGTGTGTGTTTCTCTGTTTAATCAATACCAAATTAATATACTCATTTGGACATAATTTTGATTTTTTTTGCTCATATCCAGAATATTCAAATTTAAAATTTTAAACATTTGTGTAACTAGATAAACTGTGAAAACTTATCTTGTACTATCTGTGATATGAAAAATTAATTAGAGATGCTAAACCAAAATTATACATTATTTGTGGGCTTGATTTTGAATTTTTAAAATACTGACATATATTTATCGTTATGTGGTGAAAGAGTTTTAAAGAACAACTAAGCCAGAATCAAAAGTCTTATTTCAGGAGTGAGAACACTCTAACACTCTAAAGTAGACACATAGCTCATCCTGGAGACTGCCTCACTGTCGAGCAGTTCACATGTGACCTGAGATTTTTAAGTTATACCTAGACCTTTGTCACCCTAATGGACACCTCCCTGTCCTGCCCCACTGCTGAAAAGGTTAGAAGGTCAAACCATCCATCTGGAAGGGAAAAAGAAAGCTGGCTGGCAAGTTGATGCTTCTAACAGAGATGTGACACTTTCCTAGCCCGTGTTTGCCAGTGGTAACTGAATACTGGCAGGAAATTAAAAGTTTTTAAGCATCTCACATTCACAGTCTCAGAACAGAGAACTTGTGAATTAGCTTTGTGAGTAAATTAATATTATGAGAGTATCATTGAAGAGAATACTACTCATTACCCATCAATTACACCTTCTACTTACTGTCTTTACAATAAATCCTCAATTAAGTAAACCCACATTGTGGAGTGATGGGGGTCTAATTAGAAACCCATTTTGACTTCAAGCTTTATTTGTAAGCATTTTTTTAAAAACATAGTAGAACATTGGGCCTATTGTGTAACCCCAATGTAGGGAATTTTATTTTAAAGACTATGCACTGATTTGGTTGATTTTTTTTTTTGCATTAAATTTTATTTTAGAATTTACAGGCCATGATCCAGAAGTTAAAGGAGACTGAATAAGTGTTTGTTGAATAACTGATATAAATTTGTTCTATTGTCAGTATGAACTTTTCTTGGAAAAACTAGTTTTCATATTTATATATAATTAATGGATTCTGCTTGAGATTTTATTTCCTATAGTGAAAAGCTTACTTTGAAAATGATAGCAGGAATTTGAAGTATTCCAGAACTCTAACATTCATGCTTAATAATTTGCTACATTCAGATTTATTTTGATTGGCATGCAATGCCTATGTTGTGTTCTGAAATATCTGAAATCACAACATCTTGATAAGACTCTGCTCTATTTTTGAATTGTTTTAAATAGTAACTTTAAAATTTGCATTAATTGAAAGGTATCTTGTCATAACATTTGCTTTGTGTCATGAAAGGTTATCTATATTTGGAAGTAACATTTTGGTAAAAAGAAGATTATGGAATATTTATGAACTTCCTCTTTCGCAGACTCATAGGTTAGTAGAACAGGAAGGAACTTCAGATCTCTTCAACCATAGCCTTCTCAGTTTATTGTTAAAGGAAATGTGTTCCAGAAAGATGAAATGACATGCCCAAGGACACAAAGTGGTGTAAGAGGAATTGCAACCCAGGACACAGAGTAGTATAAGAGGAATTGTAACTCGGCTCCTGATCATGTCTACCATGAAAAATTGTCTTTGATAAACATAATATTTTTAGCCGGGGGATTTAGCTCAGTGGTTCTGCTGCCTGCCTCGCAAGTGCAAGGTTCTGAGTTTGATCCCCAGTACCAAAAACAACAAAAAAAATCAACATAATATTTTTAAAAGTTCATACTGTGAAGCTAGAATGGCATGAAATATATATATACACATATATATACATATATACACATATATATACATATATACACATATACATATATATACATATGCTTTTTATCATTTTGCCTATTAAAGTATGTTTAATTTTGTTTGTGAATTAATCATATTTGGTAAAGAACCAGCAAAATTTTGATAACGTTGTTTGGAATATTTCCTCTATATAAATCTATCTTAGTAACTAAAATCCATGTTCTAACCAAGTGGTATTAATACTGACTGCTTTCAGGAGCCACAGAGGAAAACGTCACACCCTCTGGCATCAAGAAGTACTGCAGAGCTCAGCGCCACTGGCCACAGCTGATAGTTTGCTAGAAATAGTGCTGTTCCAGTTTCTCCTAGGCCTTTGATGTTCAGAATATGCAGTCTGTTTCCCTATTTTAAGCAGCTAAATTCTTAAACTGCGTTTTAAGTGGAGCTTAAACTCTTACGTTAATTTAGTTCTTTGCTGGGTGTTATCTGTGTACCTGCCTACTTTGCCTACCTGCTATACTAAGTAACTAGGGAAAATAGGGTGCTTTTCATAGGCAAATTCTAGAATTTGATGACTATAATCAGCTCTGATTTATGTATGGGTATATGTAAAAATTACTTCACCTGACTTCAAATTTATACCATAAACTTTTCACAATCTGAAAGGCAGTTTCAGTTGCAATGATGAGTATTCTTAATACATAGTGTCACTCATTCTGTATAATACACTTTATGTTTCATTTTAATTCCATTTCAGTTTTTCAAATAAGTAATTTTAGACCATTTTCCACAAACACTCCCTTGCCATTGGTCCCATAAACAAGCCAAAAAATAAGGCCTCTTACAATAACTAGCTCCAAACTACAAGATAAGTTTTAGGATTTTCTATATTTAATTTACATTAAGTCCCTAAGCTCTTGACTTAAAAGGCAAGGGAACAATTTGCATATTCATTACAAAATAAATACTCTGCTCTGTAATTGCTCTATCCCAAAGTACCAACTACTGTCACTCACTGTTGGATATTCAGTGTGGAATTGGGCCTCGTGTCCTGTACGTGGCCCACAGCCTGGACTGCAGGGCTGGATGTACAGAACCAGGAAGCAAAGATTTTAGTCTGCTGTGCTTCCCCTCTGTTTCCAGTTCAGTAAAAAATATTTAAGAAATGATTCTGCGGAAGTGGATCATAATAGCCCAACTCTGTTGGAAAATTTCATTTCCTAATTCTTTAGGCACTTTGCAGTCAGTCAATTCCAAACACTTGGGATTTCAGTTCTCCTTTTAATAAAATTTTTAAAGAATGTTTTTTCCCCCACTAAAATTAACCCCTGATTTCCTGGCTTCAGGAAAACAGTCGTTTCTTCCAAAGAGAAAAGGGAACCACTTGTGTTTCCTCTTGTTTCTATCTGGTAAACTAGGACACAAGCAAATTTCATAGTAGCAAGTTCCACGCCATGGTCAAAGTGAGTGGATGTGAAATGTGGTCATTTCTTTATAGATGGCCGTACAAAATAGGAATGTACTTGGCTCCCTCTTGATCAATTTGAGAAATGAGAAGCGATACAGTTAGAAATGGGAGGACAGAGAAAAACCAAAACAGATACACAATAGCTAATTTTGGCTTTGATAAGTTTTTCATTATGTCCAAAAGATGCCTTGTAGCGTGAAGTATTTTTTCTTTCTTATATTTCTTAAGTAATCAAGGAAATTAGAAATCCTTTATGCTTAGGTCAGACTTTGGTAACGTAAGTGCTTCAATGTATGCAATTTAGTTTCCTGGATTCCAGAAGTTTATTTTTATACTTCAATCAAGTCTTCCTCTTTTAAAAACTATGGATCCCCAAGAACTGTTATTTCAAGCAAACATAGAATTTTAGGCAGAGTAAATTACACATGGATATTAAATAAATTCCGTGAGATTAAATTCTCAAATGTGTTATGGTGTATTTGTTTATAAATCACAGGTGTGGTTAGATTCAAGCCTCCAGGTGGCTTTTGGAAAAATATAAGTTAATAGGGTGGTGTTAAAGCAATGCTTCCAGGTGCAGATGACTTTGAAAGGCAAGAAAATTCACCACTAACTTCATTATGGTACATTTAAATTAAGTTGCTTTCAGTGGGAAGAGTCATATAAATAGCCACAGGGGTCACATGACCCTGCTAGGGAGGTAGAGGTTATGTGTGTAGTTTACAATTGTGGAACATAGGAAGCTCTGAAATGCCCTTCAAGGATAATTGGGATATGTAAATATTGTGAGGAGCCAACTGCTTAGCTATTCTGAATACAGAGTAGCTGGAGTTACTTGAACTATTAATTTTGGTCACTCACAATGGTTGTGTTGGAAGTTAAATGCTTTTGTTTTTTGTTTTTTGGGTTTTTTTGGTGCCGGGAATCAAACTCAGGTCCTTGAGCTTGCGCAGCAGGCAGCGAAACCACTGAGCTAAATCCCCGGCCCTGGAACTTAAATGTTTTGTTTTAATTCCCCAAATCGTCCTGTCTACTTGATGGTCAGTTCTCTGCTGGGATGTTCTGGGTTTATTGGGAGCAGGGGATCATGTGATAATGGAGGCTGGCAAGCCCGGAGATCTGCAGGGTGAGTCAGCAAGCTGAAGCCCCAAGAGAGCTGATGGTGTAGTTCTAGTCCAAAGGCTGGCAGGCTCAAGACTCAGAAAAAACAATGTTTGAGTTCAAGTCTGGGGGCAGGAAAAAGTTGATATAACAGTTCAAAGGCAGTCAGGCAGGCAGGAGGAATTCTTTCTTATTCGGGGAAAATCAGTGTTTTTGCACTATTTGAGCATTCACCTGACTGGAGGACACTCGCCCATGTCAGTGAGGGCAGTCTGCTCTATCAATCTACAGATTTAAATGTGAATCTCATCCAGAAACACTCTCATAGTAACACCCTGAATAATGCTTGGCTTAATACCTGGACATTGCATGGTCATGTCAGATTGACATATAAAGTTAACCGTGACAAATGGTGTCTGCCCAATATCCAGACAGTGCTTCACAAACATGAGTATTCAACATATATTTGGATGGATGGACAAGAGAATGAATGAATGTTCACTAGAGAAATTAAAGAATCAAATTTTCATGTGGTACATCTAGAATTACATACGGTTTTATTAGTTTAAAATCTACAATTTCCTAGATCCTTGTTTGAAATATAGTATTCAATGTTTTTTATCTAACATGAGTCAAGCTAAAGGTTATACCTACCCTAGAGTGTACTCGAAGAAATTCCAAAGAGATCTAAACATTTTCTTCTCTTAAATTACACATTTTTACTTATCATTCACTTCTGTTAGTATTACATTGTTTCAGTTTTTCTTATACAATGGAGCCTTGACTTACAAAGTGGATCGATTCCGAGGAGGGCTGATTGTAACTCAAGTTGGTAGTAAGTCAATACAGCTGAGATCTGGATGTTTACCTGGGTACGCACTATAGATAACAAGAGGCAGGTGAATCTTCCATTAACCTAATTAATCCAAGTTGTTCATATGTCAGGCCGGTCATAATTTGAAGGTCCACTGTACTTCCATGGCCTTACTTTCATATTTAGATGTATTTAATACTTGTTCTGAATTTCATATTTATTTATCTTTCCATTTAATATTTAGCTTCTCATCTCCATGACTCCTTTTGGTTTTGGTTGATTTTATCCTTATAAATTTCTTCCTTGTGGCTACTTATCAATTACCTTTATTTTTTACTGGGGAGATAATAGCTCTTTAGATTTAAATTGATGCAAAAATACTCAATGAAATAATACAACTGGTAATAACTTTATTATTGTGACTATAAGCATAAAAATGAGACACAACATTAATGTTCTGAATAATAAATTATATATACCACATCTTGAATCTATTTTCTCTTAATCTGGTTTTTTATTACAGAATTTTAAAACGTCCTTTTCACCAACTTTCTAGTTCTTAAAAAAATGAATATTGCTGATGGTTGGAGGAGATGGCTAATGTCAAATAACTTATAAACTAACAGTTTAAGATCTTAAAATATGTTGGAAGCAGCATATGTTTATGGGAGCATTTGTAAAGCAGCACATTTTTATTAATAGTTTTCTTCCCATAATCAAAAAGTTAATACATGTTTGCTGTAGAAAATTAAATAAATTACATTAAAAACAATTATATTTTTAACATAATCAAAGCATGATAAATTTACCTTCAAACAGCAGGTAAATAAAAGAAGAAAATCAGTACCACTTGTAACAGACACACTTAGCTATTTGCTGGAGCTCCTATGTTAGTTATATCCATCCAGGTATTTCCTGTGCTTGTGAATATATATCAATAATCTTCCTTATTTGTTGGTCCTATAGTTGTGAATTCATTTACTAAGATTTATTTGTAACCCCAAAAATAATTCTCTTGGCACTGTCTTGTGTACCTATGCAGAGTGACAAAACATTTGAGTTGCTCAACACAAAGTTTTCTACCTGGAGTTAAACAAGATGACACTTTACTTTTCTTGTTTCTGCTGTGAGACTGTACAAGTGTCCTTTTTTGCAATCTACATGGAGCACCCTGTTAGCATTCTTGTGCTGTTTGCTGGCGATTTTGCTATGTAAAGTGGCCCCTAGCTGTAGTACTGGAATGCTGTCTAGTTTTCCTAAGTGCGAGAAGATTACAAAGTGCCTTACAGAGAAAATATATGTGGTACAGTCATTGGGATTTGTTGAGGTAGTTACAATGCTGTTGGGCATGCATTCACTGTTATGAATCAATATATATATTCAATTAAAGGTGTTCTTAAATAGCAATGCATCTGAAAAAAGATGTTATCAGTTGACATAAATATTATGACCACAGGTTTTCAGGAACCTAACCCTGTATTCTCCCTAGGAACACTAGTTCAGTGTTTGTAAATTCAGGGTTTTCCCAAATTTAACATCATAATTAGCAAGAATAGCAAGAATCACGATTTTTTTTCTTGTTTCAGATACTGAGTCTGATTCTATATTTTATGCATTTTTTCTTAATACTGTATTTTGAATATCTTTGAGTGTCCATAAATCTTTAATATCATTTTAATCTTTATAGCAATAGTCTACAGATGTGCTGTTAGTTTCTTCTATAAAAATCCTTTAATATATCATTTACTACTGCTGCTCTTCAACTTTTTTTGCTATTGTATCCAATTTTTGAAAAAAATATCCCGCAGCTTAATCTTGATCAATTGCATGATTACTTCCCTAGGATACATTTTCTGCAAATGGGTTTTTGGACATAGTATATGCAAATCAAAACTTGCTTTTTGTAAAATTCATCTGTGATCACAAAGTCAACACTCAAAAATCAATAGCCTTCTTGTACACAAATAACAGATTCACTGAGAGGGAGATTGGGAAAATAGTTCCTTTCATAATAGCATCCCCCCAAAAAAGAAATATCTAGGAATCAATCAAACGAAGGAAGTAAAAGATTTCTAACTTGAAAACTACAGCACTCTGAAAAAAGAGATTGAAGAGGATATAAGAAAATGGAAAGACATCCCTTATTCCTGGGTAGCAAGAACCAATATAGTGAAATGGCCATACTTCCAAAAGTGTTATATAAATTCAATGCAATCCTGATTTAAATCCCAACAGTATATTTCACAGAACTAGAAAACAATCCAAAAATTCATTTGGAAGCAGAAGAGACCTAGAATAGCAAAAGCAATTATAGGCAACAAAGACATGATGGGGTATCACAATACCTACTTGAAACTATACTACAAAGCCACTATAATAAAAACAGCATGATACTGGCAAAGAAACAGACCTGAGGATCAGTGGAATATATTAGAAGATGCAGAAACAACTTGAGACATACTCAGCCACCTTATCTTTGACAAAGGACCCAAACACCCTCACTGGAGGAAAGGTAGCCTCTTTAAAAATGGTGCTGGAAAAACTGGTTTTCAACCTCCCAAAGATTAAAACTAGACACCCATATCTTTCACCATGCACTAAACTAAAATCAAAGTGGATCAAAGATATAAATATTCAAACAGAAACACTAAACTTGCTGGAAGATAGGTTATGAAGAACAAGAACACTTGAAGACATTGGAATAGGAAAAGACTTTATGAACAAAACCTCAGTAGCACGGGAACTAGCACCAAGAATCAATAACTGGGATCTCACTTTATTAAAATCTTCTGCACTGCAAGAGAAACCAACAGAGCTAAGAGACAACCTACAGTGTGGGAAAAAATTTATAGCAGCTGTACCTCAGACAAAGGACTACTATATAGAATATATAAAGAACTTAAAAAAAATCAGACCCCCCCCCCAATTTAAAGTCCCAGTTCAAAAATGGGCATCTGAAATGAACAGACATTTCTCAGACAAAGCAAAAGCAGCAAAGAAACATATGAAAAAATGTTCAACATCACTGGTCATTCAAGAGATGCAGATGAAAACAACACTGAGTTTCCACCTCACACCAGAAAGAATGGCTGCTGTCAAGAAATCAAGCAACAACAAATGCTGGTGTGGTTGTGTGGAGAAAGGAATCCTTCTTCATTGCTGGTGGGAGTGCAGACTGGTGCAACCACCGTGGAAATCAGTATGGAGACACCTCAAAAAACTAGGATTAGAAGTCCCATTTGACCCAGCTATTCCCCTGCTGGGTCATCTTCCCAAAAGAATTAAAAGAATCATACCATGGTAATATATGTGCACCCATGTTTATAGTGGCACAGTTTGTAATAGCTACAACTTGGAAACAGCCCAATTGCCCATCAACTGGAGACTGGATAAAGAAGATGTGGATTTTTTATAAAATGGAGTACTACTCAGCCATGAAGAGTGATAAACTAGAGACATTTATAGCTAAATGAATACACATTGAGGCCATACTCTTAAGTGAAATAAACAGGACACATGTAAATACCGAATATTTTCTCCGGTGTGAGAAACTGAAAGTGTAAATAAGGCTCAAAATGTGTAATTGATAATGTGAAATAGGAAGCAAAGGTCTAAAGGGGAAGGGGAACTGGGAAAGGTAGGGGAAAGGAAAAAATATGAGAAAAGGAAAAAAATGGAAACAAAGTCTTTGTAAATAGGGAGGGGTGGAGGGCTTGAAGGAGGGCAGGGGAATGGTGAAAAAATAAGAACCAAGATGCATCATGTAAAGTACAAATCCCCAATGATGAATTGTGTACCTAAAATGTAGCAATAAACTTAATGAAAAATAGATTTATTTGTGATCTTTCTAGTATTTTTTATTCTACATAGAAATTAACAAGAACTCCATTTTATTAAATTTTGAAAACCTTCATAGGAATATGAAAAATTATAAAAGTTATTTTTGCCTCTTTTTTAGCAGGCATTTATAGTAAATTTCTTCTAATGTATTTAAGGCAGAGTACTTTAGGAGTGGAGAGAATCCTAGATTAGATATGAATGCTGCTTCTGAAAGAACTATTACTGTTTTTTAGTCAACTCTCACTTTTTATTGAGACTGATTTGACTGTTTTTTGTGTGAATTCCAATTTCTTAAAAAGAACAAAATTATGTAGCTTTATTTGGGGGGGAATATTACAACCATAGATGTGCAGGAGGACTCAAGACTATTCATCATCAACTTTGGCACTTTCTTTGATTTTTTTCCTAGCTGATTTTAGATATCTGAATTCAAGAAACACAAATCCCCTACATCTATGCCGTGTAGGTACAGGTGCAGAAATGAAGGTGTCCCCTCCCTTCCGTGCTGCAAGGCAGAGCAGGAGCCCTGCACCTTTCCTGTGAGGGAAATCCTGAGATGCCTAGGGGACTGCAGAATGGACTGAAGTGCAGAGGTCAGGGCAAATACTACTCTGCTGTGAGAACTCAGTGGCCGGATGAGGCGGTGTGTGCGTGTTAGACACTGCAGGATGACTTGAAAGTTATCATTGGAAACATTATCTAATGCCCTAAATTTGCATATTTCTACTACATTGGCAAATTTCTAATTTTGCATGAAGTCTTCCTGAAGTAGTGAGCATGCCTAACTTGTCATTATTTTAAGCACTGGTGGTTCATACAGAAGAGCAAATGTTGATTTTTGCTACTTAACGCTTACTGATGAAGTGCATGTGATATTTCATATTTTTTACATCTCAGAACGGTATTCTGGATTATTTCCCCAGTGCCTTCATGATCACAAATTATTGACTGCATAATATTAGATATATTATTGTGTCAATACATTCTAATTTAAAATTGTTCCCTAATTTGATCATTTTGGATCTGACTCCATTTTTTATTATAGATAATCTCAAATGAATAACTTAATGCTGATGTTTTTATTGCTCGTGAATATTTTTTGAGAATATATTCCTCCGAGTGAAATTACGTGAAACTACATAATAGGTTTTGTTATATATTTTCAGATTGCTTTTTAAAATTGTCTTGCTAATTAATAGCATTCTCTACCATAGTTACATCATCACTGTATGTTATGTGTTATTCAAAAAAATCCTACTTTCTATTAGTCATAAAATGACTTCTCAGAGTCACTTAAATTATTAAAAGGCAGTTGTATAATCAATCACTAAGCAAGGTTCAATTTTTGTCTAATATTTAATACTAGAATTTTGTCTCGTATAAATTTGTTGTTCATAATCTCTGCACAAATATTTGCCTGGCGTAGCCTTTCTTGGCCTCACTTAAGATCATTCCATCCTGTGTGGAGTTATTCCAAGTTAAATATTTCTATGTTTGTAAAATTTAGTCTGCAACGTATACCTTTATATGTGTAGAGGGAATAACACCTCATGTTACTGGGTTCTCACTTGGCACCAGACAGGTTATGGAAGAAAAATCCATCTGTACCACCCTCACGGTGACCTGTAAAGGAAACAGGGGTTGTTCAAACTGTTTTATTCCCAGATAGTTTATTCTTGACATTGGAATGCATCCAGTTATTCATAGTAATAACCTCTGTATCTTATGCCAATTCCTGCATCTCTCTTCAGTGTTTTTATTGTACTTTGTATATATTCTGCATTGTAAACCTCGGCCACAGAACTTTGTAATTAATTCTTTTTTACCTGTCCCCTCTATTAGATGCTTTCTGAGGAGTGGAAACTCATAGTCAGATTCTTTTTTATTTTTTAATTCCTCCTGCCTAATGCATAACAGTGCAGTCCATCCTTAGTTTGTACTTTCATTTAGCAAGATTTTATTGGATGTCCGAGTGCTCTCCTAAGCTTTATTGGGCATGGAGTATATAAAGATGAAAAGGCCCTGGTCCCTGACGTCTGGCCAGACAATTTACAGGGAAAAAAAAACCTGAGTCTCCAGATAATTGACAGAGTATGAAATCTAATTTTAGAGTTTAGAATCGTCTTTGAGTGCTAAAAAATATGAGTCGAGACATTTTATTAAAGCAGCAATGAACAGAAGTCACTGGAAAAAAATGTTATAACATACATTCTTTCAAAGTTTATTTTCTCAAGCTTTATAGATTTTGAGCTAAATTGGCCTGGCCACCTGTGAAGCCCCACCCTCATTCATTATAAACCTTGAGACACAGAAATGTAGTATTTTGAGGAGGCAGGAATCTTAGTATTTGTCTGTTTCAACTCCTTTTTTTTTTTAACAGTTGAGGAAATTAGAATGTAAAGGTGTTTTAACTTTTACCAGCCTGGCTGAGGTATTTTTTCCGAAAGATTATTTCTGAATTGTAGAAAGATACATATTTTTTAATAAATGTGATGATGAATGTTCCATGCATCCTTTTACATTTGAGTCTCAGAGATTTTAATCAGATCCAAAAATCACTTAGTTCCACACGTAGGTAGGCTGTGTTCGGTTAGCAGTGCTATCAACTCACCATCCATGACCCTTAGTTCTTACTCTAAAACTGTCTCAGGGATCTGAACTGTGATATTTTTTATATTTTTATACTCTCTGCTTTTAAAAAGTGAGATTAAAGTCTACTTTTGAGGTTTAGTTAGAGCTTGCTATGACAAAGACATGTAGACATCAGTACTCGGTTTCAACTTTTAGTTTTTCAGTACAATGCATAATAAGTAAAGGACTGAGAAAATGTGTCAAGGAAAATGTAAAATACCATTTGGCTGGCAGTAATAATGTTTTTCACAGTGTTTTATCTGAATTTTAGGAAGCAGTCAAGTGTTTTATTGTTCTCCAGAACAGCTCAACCTTTTGTTATCTGCTGCCCCTCCCCCCCCAACACACTTGGCTTTGGTTAGACTTTTAAAGATAAGGACGTATCTCTTGCAATCTGCCAGATAAAGCTAACAAAGTGGCCTCCATGTGGAATTAGTATGGCAGAAAGGACAAAAGTTACACCTTAAGGAAAAATTTAAAACTTGGCTGTGGGCTTCCATTGACTTCTTTATTACATGGGACCAGGCCTTCAGTGAAGATGAGGGGTCAGGAGCAAGCAAGAGACTTCACTTGGCATCTTCCAGCTTGGACTTTGCTTCTTTTTAGATTCAAATGAGAAGTTTTTACTTTAGAGTACTTTCCAAGTCCATATTTCACCCCTTCTATTGCCAATTTTTCTTGGTATATACGCATGTTTGTGTGTTTTTCTGCAGAAGGGGGTTCATAGCATCATCAACTGTATTCTCAAAGGTGTTCTTGAGCAAAAGATGAGGAAAATGGTCCACACTTTTACGTGGTGGGTGACTGCTAGATTGTGATAATTTATGAAATGACAAGCAACTATATTGTCACTGTCCTTTTGAAGAACTCATTCAGAGTGGCAGTAGTAATAGCTCAGTGTTACTTGCCATTCTGATTCCTGCAATAACATGAAAAGTAACCCAATGCACTGGCTCTCTTTGGAAAGGGCTTATAACATAGACGTAGGAGATGGTGTAGGCTTGAATGTTGACTGATTCCATCTAGTTGTCAAAAATATAATTTCTTCTTAATGGACTCCATCCTTCCCTGTTAAAAGGAGAGGACAGAGGTGAAAGTTCCTATAATTCCATCTTTCTCATAGTTTCCCTGATCCAATGATAGATAAATAAGAAATAACTATGAGAAATGTGATTGACTGGATACCACCTCTGAATGATAGACTTTTTCTTCCTATGATTTCTTCAAGCTTTTTTGTTTTACAAAATAGCATTGCATATTATTTTTTAAACTGGTAAGTTTTTGTGAGGCTTTTACAAGTTTAGATTATTTTCATGTTGATTTTTCTCATCTGATCAGTATTTTGTTTTGATTTCTTAAAATGTGGCTAAGTTTAAGGAATTTTAATAATTAGACTAAGTTATGTGTATTGGGCTTCTGAGGGATGACAACTAGAATTCATCTGTCCTACTGTTTGTCTGGCTTATATTTCATTTTATAAATAATCATTTCAAAGTTATATATAAAATTAACCATTCCTGGGCCAGGGATTTAGCTCAGTGGTTCTGGCACCTACTTGGTAAGCCCAAGGTCCCAAGTTTGATCCCCTGTACCAAAAAAAAAAAAAAAAAAAGGTAACCATTCTTTCAATAAAAAGGGCTGCGTTTAGGCCACTCCTAGCACTAACTTCTTGGTTCGATATCATGGTCATATAATTGGTTGATATAATTGCTTTGACTTACCCAGTTTTCCTTTTTTTGACCTTGAAAATAAAGAAGTGAGAATTTTGTTAAAGGTTGGGCCATGAAAAACATTCTGAGTTCATATTTGCTTAGTGAGGGTGCTATAGATTGACTTGTGTCCTCCTGAAAGTCATAGTTTGAAATTCTAACCCTTAGAACCATAGAATGTGAGTATATTTGGAAAATAAGATCTTCACAGAACTCTAGTGAGGTTGGCAGGGCGGGCCCTAACCCAACAACTGCTATTGTTGGGAGAAGAGAGACACGAATGCAGATAGACTCAAAGAAGACCATTTCAGAAGACCAGGGAGAAAGCCATGCACAAGCTAATGGGAAAGGCTCCAGAAGAAACCAACCCTGTTAGCACCTTAATTTTATACATTTAGTCCCTGGAACTATGGGAGAATTCATTTCTCCTGCCATGTTACCCAGTCTGCATTAGTTTGTTATAGCAAGCTAATATGGGGAGGGGCGGGTAGTTTCAAGACTGATTTAAATAGCTCCACTAATCAAATGAAAAGCTAAATTTAAGGCAGACATGCTGTCATTCACTGAGAGGCTGAGGCAGGAGAATCTTAATTTTGAGTCTTAGCAACTTAGGACCCTATCTCACAATAAAATTAAATTAAATTAAATTAGGACTGGGGCTGTAGCCCAGTACTGGAGTAGGGGAAGGGATGATAAGTCAATCATTCTTTGGAAACAGAATTTGTTTGTTTTTTTAATGTTGGCTTCATATAACCCCTGTGAGGATGTCCCAAAACCATTACTGTTTTGTAAATTAATTTTCCAATGGTAGCTTCTTCAAATAACATATCAGTAGGTTGTTTTTAAAATATTTTTCTCTGTGAATGTTCAGGGTATCTACATGCTGAAAAATAATTTGAGTTAAACATTAGGATTAATTGCTTAATTCTTAACAAATTTTTAAATCTTATTTTATGGTAAGAAAAATGAATGGAAAATTTTTTGAGAAGGTATTACTTTTGCCACTTTATTTAATAGACATAAGGAAAGAATTATGAAATATTTGCCAGATGGACTGAAGGACAAAGTCTGTTAGCTGACTGAACTAAAGGGAGATAAACTCAATTAGTTACAGAGTAGATGAAAGTTATTTATGTTTCAGAGGGTGGTTTTCATTTTCTTATTTCTCAAAGTCATTTAAGAACAGGAGTAAGAAGATGAATAAGGAAAGGGGAGAAAGTACAATTTTATCACCTCAGCTCTCAATTTGGCTTATGATCCTTGGTGTTGATTTTCAGTAAGGGAATGGGGCAAAATTCCTTGCAATTATATAGGTTTTATAGAAACCAGGACTCTTACATTTACTTTCTTTTTTTGACTTCGTATCAGAGTCTATCTAGATCCTTTCATTTTTACAACTTTGTCCTAGAAAATATGGGAAAGTCAGCCTATGCAATTAAATGCAAAATCAATGTAAACTGCCCAGAGGAGCAACATATTGGGTATTAGCTTGTAGAGACAAATGCTTTTTCAGTTCTCTTGTGATTCAACCACTATTGGATGTAGAAATTTAAGGCTTAATCTCTATTATCTCAATGTTCCAGTTGTAGGCAGGGTGAAAAGGAATAAAAGGATTTTTTTTCTTCCAACCAGGAAGATACATGTTATGTTAGAAATACTATACTGACTTCTGGGTAACTTTAGGCCATGATAAATATAGCATTCCACAGTACAGTAAAGAAAATTTGTCTTTTGCCCTAAAGTTATGTTTTAACTTTGGTTAAGTTCTTACCCAGCATAAGATTGGAAGGGGAAAGCATTTATATCATTGTCAAGGGTTCTGTGGAATACAGTGAACTCTAATAAGTGTTTGTGGAGATTATTTTGATTTTGTAGCTGAAGAATTGTGCTCGGTGGGGGAATGGTTGTAGGTAGCACTTAAGCAGATAGCTGTGGACACTTCTTGGGTGGAAGCTATTGCTGCCGCGTTCTTGGGAGCCTGTGGTATGACCTTGGGAAGATGGCTCAGTCATTTCTGACCTTCGCTTATACTTCAGTGGTGACATAATGCAGATGGATGGCTTTTGGTTCTTGCCTTTCAGGAGCCTCGGGATTATTACCCAGTACAGATCCATATGTCAACTAGTACCACATATTCGTCACTGTTCTTCAAATTAATTTGTTGTTGAAATTAATGTAATACACATGTATTTAAAAGTGTATTGATCGCAAAGTAGTTTTTTCACTATGTATTTTCTTAACAGTGCAATGTGTTTGTGTGTTTTGTTTTGTGTATAAATTAAAATTTGATTCTTGTATTTATGATAGAAAGGAACAGCCAGATTCATTGATCTCCACATTCCTTTCATCTATGACATTCAACAATTTTTTGAAGCTAACTATACATTGATTTCTCCTTATTATAACCTCAAAGAATTACTGACAGGATATAACCAAAGAGGTTTTAACAGCACAGTTCATTGTGTTACTGAAGGTGCTCTATGTGCTCAACGTAGATCTGAGGTGCGGAAAGCTCCATTATTGCCTCAGGAATCCGGCCTTCCCTCGGTTCCAGCTATATATATGCTTTGTACCTTTTACGTATCTGTAGGTAGAAGGTGCTGCAGTATTTGTTGCTGAATATATCTCTTGCAATAAGATCTGGTAAGAATGCTAATCATGAATTTTGCTACTTATTCTAATCTTGAAGCTTTAAGAAAACCAGTTACAGATACAACCAGTTAGGAAACCAATAAGTAGATGGAATGATGGGCTTTAAAAAAGATTGTTAAACTTGGACAAATTTATGACTGAAATTGCTTTAAATCATTTAAATTATTTGAAGATAAAGTGTGACCTTTATTTATAGACTATAACAGAAAACCTCCCACCTCTGACCCTCAAAATTCATGTTCTTTTCACGATACAGAGTTCATTAACTCCCTCTATGTTCCCCAAAATCTCAGTTTGTTCAAGCATTAACTGTACAGTTCAAAGTCCAGAGTCTCATCTAAATTAGATACAAGTGAAACTCAAGGTATGCTCATCACAAGACAAATTCCTCTCTGGCTATAAGCCTGTGAGATTAACTAGTCATGGGCTTCCAAAATACAATGATGGCACAGGCGTTGGACAGATTCTCATTCTAAAAGAGACAAATGCGAAAGCCTGAAAGCTGGATAACAGTGTGCTTGGGCTCCAGATCCCATATCCTGGGCACACTGGGGGGACATGGCATCCTCCACCTGGTTTTTGAGTTCTATGTGCCTTCAAAATTAGCATGCAGTGGACACCACCAGTGGTTTATGGCTTACACTTGTAGAGTGGTGGATGAAACCACACCTGGATTGGTTTGAGTCCTGGCTGAGTGGCTGAGGCCCACCGTGCTGGAGCTCAAGGAGCAGAGATCCTGAGCCCATAAAAGGTGCTCCCTGCAACTATTTTGCCGCCCTCGAGCTGTGGGTCTGTGACGGGAGGGAGGGGAAACCTTAAATATTTTGAAATGTCCTTGGTATCATTCTCCCATCCTCTGAATTATCCTTTCCATCCAGCTTAATCCTTCTGGAGAAAGGTTGTTTGGTCACAACCTTGCTCTGCTCTTTTCACTCTTTACAGAGCCAGGCCTGTGATAGTTTTTCAAATCTTTCTGCTCTGCTTCCTTTTTAATAATTTCTTAAATAATATATTTTAAATGTTTTAAGTAGTATTTTTACTTTCTCATTGTACTGAAAGTGGTCAAAAGTAGTCATATAGCTCCTTCAGTATTTTTCTTAGAATTTTTTTTTCCAAGATACCCTAATTCACACTCTTAAATTTCATTTGCCATAAAGCCCTCAGGCATAAATACAATTCGGCCAAGCTCTTTTTAACAAGGACAGACTTCCTTCAGATTTTCAGTGCCTTGTTCCTCTTCCACCTGAGACCTTAATAGAATTGCTTTTGCTGTCCAGATTTCTACCAGCACTGTGGTCATCAGCAGTTGAGGAATCTCCAAGAAGTTGCAGAGTTTTGCTACAGCTCTTCTCTTTGTCTGAGCCATAACCAGAATTGCCCTTACCACTCCATTTATGGCAATCTACAGTTTTTCTAGCCTGCTCCTCCAAATTCTTCCAGTTCCAAAGCTATTTTCATATTTTAGATATTTGTTAAATAGTGGCAAACTCACTTCTCATTAGAAATTTTTTTTTTGCCTTTGCCCATTTTATATTTTTACCTGAGGGTGAGTAACTTACGAACAATAGAAATTATTTGTAACATGGTTCCGTAGACCAGGAAGTTCAGCAGCATGCCACTGGCACTTGATGATGGCTTTCATGCTGCATCATCCTGTGGAAGAAGGACGAGAGAAAGAGGAAGAGTGGGAGAGAGGCCAGACTTGCTTTATAACAAGCCCATATTTAGGACAAGGAACTCACTGTCATGATAAGTACAGTAATCCGTGCAGGAGAACAGAGCACTCTAATCACCTGTCAAACCCTACCTCCCGATGCATTGAGAGTTCTTTCTACCATATGGAATTTTGAGCATACATTCAAGCCAGAGCATTATTATTAGCTGGAGAGACTTTCATTACTGATTTCTTTATTTGGGCTCCTAAAAACTTTTTTTTCCCAAAATGTTATCAGTTCATATTGTCATTATCTGGCTTAGAGTCAGAGGTTGGTTTGGCTTTTTGTGAAATTTCTTTGAAGTTGTTCTCTATAATAAAACTGTCTTCTGAAGCATGAATAGATTTAAATCACTGATGAAGGGAGCTTACTTCTGATCTGTTGTACTCTGTACCTGTCTCTTTTCTATTCTACTTCTATTCAGTTAGGTGAAAGAAGAAATGAGTAAAATTAAATCAGGCATGTGTACGTTTTTGTTTCTTTAATTTTAAAACGATTGTTTTGTAAGTTAGAGTTAAGAGAATTAATCTAGGCATTAACATTTTTAAAGTGAAGATGGATTTACCTTGGTACTGCAGTTCTTACCTGGAGCCACACACATTACAGTGTGTGCTTTTTTTTGATGAGAGGGGTATCTTTTCTTGCTCGCCCTGTACTTGCACTGTTTTACATCATGGCTGTCTGCTGCTGTGGACAGGCAGCCCCCAGTTAGAAACACTTGACTTGCTGTGAAGGTGTCTGCCAGCGAACATGCCCTGCTCCCTCAGGAACCCTAACTAACACAGTCTGCAGCGGCTGTCGGTGCTGGAAACCTTACTCTCTCTTGCCTGCCTCCTTTGGCAGGTTCCCAGCTCCCTAGACCCCTCCAGGCCAGACCTGCACCCCGAGTTATTTCCTCCCATCATGTTGAGAGGCTGCAGGTCTTCCAGGACATGGAAAGCAAGTGCTTCAGTTGAGGAAGGATATCTCAGCTAATTTAGAGGTTTCCACCGTATTTTCAATTCAGTTTGAATGAAAAGAAATGTAGTTTTAGTGTCAGGTTTATAAATTAACATTCAAGTCCATTTGGATGTTTGGGGCTTCTTATGTATCTTATTTCTTACCTTAGATTTCAGTCACTAGAGGCAAATACAGTTGTTTAAAAGTGTCTATAGTGATTTTTGTTTATTCTTACACATGTAGTTGATTCTGTATCAATATATTCCTCATCTATCCCACCCCCAAAATAAAAAAAAAAATTGTGTGTTAACCTGATGCGAAACAGTCTCCTTTCTCTTTAACCTATTTTTGTCAATTTAATGTAGTAAATGGGTTGCTTCTCACTCATTAAGGCTAATTAATCAAGGTAGTATATAATTTTCTCTGACTTACTGTCTGGTTTAATATTTTCATCAAGCAGCCTGATTACTGAAGGGTCATCTTTCCATTTTGACAAACCAAGTGTATCTATGGAAAAGCTGGCATTAACGAATTCTACTTCTCTTTTTGAGGAGGAAAAAAATTAGGCAAGACACTAAAATTCTAAGCATGCATAGCTGCATCTGTGTGTCCTTCTGTATAATACGACACAGCTATGATTTCCATCTCTGTCTCCAGACTTCCATGGTGAAAGTTGTGGTCAACCTTGCTTTTGCTGTTTTGTCTTTTGTATTTTCTTCTTTCTAATTTTTTTTTTTTTGAGTTGCTGAGCCTGTGCAGATTGGACCAGAGGTGAATGTGTAGCTCAGCAGAATGTGATGGCAGTTCAGTGGTCTTATCACAACTTTTTTATAAAAAGTATATATATTATATATATATATTTATATATAAAACAATCCCCTGAAGAATACATATTTGAATTTTGAGGTATTTGAGATGTAGACAGAAGGGAGTGTTCTTTTCTTCTTAACCCATTGTAATGAAAAGCATGGATGAAGATAGTCCCAGGAGTGAAAACCCAGTGTATCTAACTGAAGTTTGCAAGAGGTCAAGATGCCACAGGAACTAGACCCTGAGGTTTGTTTGTGTTGGCGTGTGGCATGTATAGAGGCCATTTTCAAATGCCCTGGCATGTGAGAGAGCCCCACGATGCTTTTAGTACTCGCACCTGGTTATTGTTTCTATTCAGACATGTGTCTTTGCTTTCTCTGGGCAGGCCTGGTGTGTTTACATCATTCCATCGTGATCGTCCTCATGGCGTGGAGTGACTGGCTCTGTGCTTTATCGTGCTTCTCTTCACAGGGACGCGCAGCTTTCTGTGCAAGCTGCATCAAACTCGTCTTTCATCCTGTCTTTTGTGTCTTTTGCAAGGAAATTGATCTCATAAAGAATCCTATCAAATTCATCAATGGGCAAAGGATACCATTTCAAAGTCTAAGTCAGAGACACAAAAAGGATCCAATCGTAAGTTTGACTATTTCAACAGTGCTGCTTAGCAGAAAATATTAAATCAGCCTGCTTGCTATTCAATCACTCCGGGGCATAACTAGCCAAAGAATTTCACAATGTGGATAACCTCCAGCCCTCTGACTGTATGCAAAGTAGGAGGCCTGAATGAGAGCATTGTGTTAGAAAACCTTAAGCTGGAGCTAGTCTAAAAAGCCCAATCTTGCTGGTTATTTGGGAGATTCAAATGCTGTCTAAGAGAAGAGAACTCATTATGACTCAGTTCCGTTAATTAGACGTAAATTACCATCTTTTGTTTGATACAAAAGAAGGTAAAGCGAACTCTGCAAGACCAGAGGATACAGAAATTCTAATGAGATGAGAGCATAGGCTGGGAAACTTGAGTGAATACAAGAAGCCATTCAATGTGCGGCAAGCCCCTGGTGTGTCTTGTGTATGAACAAGAGGCAAAAACATACATTTATTGTCCAGATTCATATACTATTTAGAACCATGGGCAGTGTCCCCACAGAGCTCAGAGGGCCCTGATTTGGTCAGGATATGAGGCTGACCCAGGAAATACTTGCTTCTTTTCCATCCTTGATTACACTGTGAAGATTTTGTTATGTACCCAGTCATTCTCAGTGGGATACAAAAGGCCCCTAACATGGCTGAATGATAAGCAAATAAACCTTTTACTTAAAAACAATGACGCCTTAATAAGTGAAGGAAATTAGCAAAGTTTGAGCAGGAGATTTAAGGAAGGAAACAGAGATAGAGGAATTGTTTAAGTACGAGATAACAGGAATGATAGACTCTGGTCATTCTGGAACTGAAAGAAAATTGTATCCCCATTTATGCCTTCTTTAGAACTCTGTAAACACATTTTCTTAATTCTGTCAAATTCTCAGTTACAAACCAGGTTGTTCCAGAGTAAATTTAGCTGCACCATTTCTGCCTGGTAGGAGGTAGAGTTCTCCCCTGTGGCAGGCAGAAATAAATGTGGTCTCAAAGGTTCTATATTCTGGTCAGTGTCATTCCTTCTTAAAACAAGTTTATAATTCAGTGTTGAACATGATTCTAGATGGATAATATTCTTATTCTTTTTCAGAGGAGATGGGTGCAGTGGGAGTTGATAACTTTTATCCTATGGCATTGATGATGCTGTTGTTAATCAGTAGCATCAAAGCCCTAATTTCATAGAAAATTATAATGAGTGTATTACAAGTAATTAATCAGTTCATTCATTCAGCACTTGAAGCACCTCTCAACATATTGTTATCCACTAGGGATTCAGAGATTATTGTGACTCTGGTGCTGGGAAAGAAGATTAGAGAATGTATGACCAGATAGGGCCTGGAAGAATGATCGTTTTTAACACATTTATGGCCTGTGTACAGAAAAATTTAAAGACAGAAGTTGAAAAAAAAGAAGAGGCTGAAGATACCTTATGCTTGTAGAAGGACTAGGACCTCCTCCAACCAGAGTACTGGAGTTGGAGGGTGAGTGTAGAAGTTTCTACTTTGTAGTACAAGTGTGGAGAATTGGATTTTCACCATGAATCATGGGCCTCAAAAGCCCAGGTAACCTGTGAGTTGAGCCAGGGCTTAATGCGAGATCAGAATAGTCCCAGAGGAGACTAGAGAAAGATCTCTAGCAAGGATGACAAAAAATTTCATGGTTACTGATTATCCAAGGCAAGCACTGAAAGAAGCATACAGCTGGGAGTTTTTCCTCCAGAAGCTTCCAGCCACCTCATCTGAAGAAGAGTTGGTGGTTTGCTGTATTGATCCCAATGTGGAGGATTTGCAGGTGGATGGGTTGAAGAAACAGGACAACATGGAAGCAATAGTTGTTTAGCTGGGCAGGGTCCATGAAGGGATGATATGGGTGTGTGTCCTCCTGTGCTGTCTTGTTTTTTGCATTTCCACATTGCTTTGCACTACTGTTCCTTCTTTACTCCTACAGGAAATAGAGTTGCAGTTGCTCTTCTTCTTCATGTGATTTGGAGAAAGTGGGTAAAGAGAAGGGTCTCTGGTCATTTCTAAGATTCTTGACCACAGATGAAGACACAAAGGGCCTCTTTTGAAATGTTGGCATTTCTTACCATTCTTATTATTATTTTGTACTCTTTAGTCTTCTTTAAAAACAAAATGGCAAAGAAATAAAAAATGAAATGGGGACAGCACTCTCCCTGTTGCTAGACCTCAGTGGCTTTTTTGCAGTCTCTGCCCCATTGAATTATGGCTTCAGTATTGCTTAGTTCTCAGGCAACATAAGAATGGTAAGCCATTGAGTAACTAGGTGTAAAAGATCAGAGACCAGGAAGTATACGGAGAATTAAACACAGAGGATTCCTGCATGCTAGCTCCTAGCACGGAGTGCTCTATTGTTGGTGCTTGGTCATTTGAATTTGTCAGACAAAAGTCTTCATGGCTGATTTGCTTACCGGCTACCCAGAAAGGCTTCAGATTCTGTTTGAGCAAAGCTGGGCACAACTCTATAAACTCAGCAAAACTGCTCCCTGCCGAGCTCAGCAAGGGAAAGGTAGGACTCACTAAACCCAAACACTTATCCTCCCACCACAGCCATGTGAAAATGTGGATATGCGCAGTGTGGCATCAAAATACTGACTTCCGGTCAGTGATTGCCCCTTGTCCTGTTGGCTCCTCTTTCCGTTGGACTCAATAAACCTGCTTTCTTTCATTTGACTGTCATGGGTATTTACATTTGCAATCAGCCTTAAACTTGTCATACCCTTGTGGATGACAGACTGTATTCAGATCACACTTCAGAGCCGTGTTGGGAGTCTGTGGTACATTTTGGCCTTACCAATATATAAGAAGAAAACTCTTGAGTGTTGACTTCTCTTCAGCTTTGTGACTTTGAGCACCTCACTTACTTCTGAGGTCTTAGTTTCCTGGGCCACAAAATGATCACCAAGGCTTTTCCAGCTTTCAGTACTTTGTGATTTTTTTTGAAGGGTTTTTAAAATAGTTTACTTTCCTTGCTGTACTTTACTGTATTCAGTATGTATTCAGTACTGTATCCAGCTTTTTCCTGGTACAACAGTGCTTAAGGTCAAATGTAGACGATCCATATTTCTGCTGCATCAAAGCCCTTCTTTTCTTCTTCGTCTTCTATTTACCAGGTGACTTCATTTGCCTATTCATTAGTACTTCCAGCGTTAGGTGGACTCGGATAATAAAATATGGAATTCAGGCAAGATACTGCTGTAGTATTGGCCCGGATGCTGAAAATGAGTTTCCTGGGGGTTTTATCTTCAGTTACTTAATTATGCACCCATGTCTCCAGGAGGTAATGGAGGGAATGGCTCTGCAGCCAGCCGATCAGCAGCAACCATCATGTTTCCCCAAGCCTCTCCCCAAGGAAGTCTACAGTCAGAAAATTTAATATCAACATTCTTTTCTGCTCGGTTGGCATAAATTGTTCCTTGCTTTGAGGCTGCTCAAAGATGTTTTTAGGTCCCGTTAGATTAGTTCACTGTGAAGATCAACTAACCCTAACCTTGTGGTCATGGTTAACCATAACAGGATCTAAAAACACCCTAAATTGGCTGTGCTCCTTACAACAAAGAGAAATATTCCAGTCAGTAATTTAGTCACAGTAATCTTGTGAGCATTGTATAGTAAGATTTTGTAAGGCTGTGAATTTAATTTTGGACTTGATTCTATGATATGAAGAGCTGATACTGAAAAAGATGGAACTAAAGAGAAGACAAGGAGGAAGATGCTAGGCTATTGCTTCTTTACCTGCTTATGCTATGCATTTAGAACAAATCAAATATCTCATTCAAAAATGTTTCACCTTTAGCAAGCATTACTCACTTTCATTTCCTTATTGTAATGGTAAGTTGTATATGAGGTCCAGCAGCAACTGAGCTAACCATTTAACCATTGTCAACTTGTGAGGACATGTGTAGCATAGAAAAATCACCAATTTTATAACTGCATCATAATCATTAGTCAGCAAAATTTTATGAACCACATGAAGTCAGGTGATTTTTCTCCCATGAAGCATTGCTACACATGATAAATGAAACAACATAATTAATAGTGTACTTTATTCATATCCTGGAGAAAATTTATTTTTGTAGGAAGATCTGAGAACTTAAAGATTGATAATATCAAACTTTGAGATGTGACAGATAAAATATTACAATGAGTTTTTATGGCTTTTACAAAACAGACCTGTTTAGACAAGATTCTTTGTAATTTCAAAGTGTTTTCTACAAGTTGATATTAATATGTAGCTTTTCTTTTCCTTTTTTAAGTAGCTTTTCTCAGGTCTTCAACAGTAAGGGAATCAATATTTATTTTGTCTAGTACTTTACAGGTGTAAGGTAGGGATCTGTCATGTGTCCTAAGGGTGTGAAATATAGCAAGGGGGAATAACTATCCTAAATAAACAACTAAAAAGTACTTAAAGGCTAACCTGTTATAATTAAAGGAATCTGGAAAAGATCTTATGCTGACTCATAAATAAATAACATATCTTGAGCTGGGTCATCTTTTTTTTTGTTTTTGTTGTATTGAGAATGGAGCTCAGAGCCTCCTGCATGCTAGGCAAGTGCTCCACCACTGAGCTATAAACCCAGCTCATTTTATGTATTTGTTTATTTTTATTTAGTTTGAGACAGGGTCTCTGTAAGCTGCCTAGGCTGATCTTCCTGCCTCAGCCTCCCCAAGTAGCTGTGATTACAGGTGTGCAGTGCCATGCCCTACTTTGAGCTGCTATTAAATGATAAGACTACGGGTCACACATCCTGTGGTGCCCAAGAAATCATGCTAGGCTCTCTGATTAGCAATCACAGCAGCCTTTCCTTTTTTTTTTTTTTTTTTTTTGGTACCGGGGATCGAGCTTGGATCCTTGCGCTTGTGAGGCAGGCGGCAGGACCACTGAGCTAAATCCCTGGCCCACAGCAGCCTTTTCTAGATGAGGAAGGCAAGGCACAAGGTTTAGCCCTTCACTGTTGATGGCATTGCTGTTCAGGGGGCTTCTCACTTCTGGGAGAGTAGCCTTTCTAGGTGGAAGCAGTGCTTGAAAAAAGGTACCAATATAGGCCCAGCTATAAGCCATGTGTTACAGGAAATCTGGTGAAAGGATGAGGCAAGGGCCTTTTTGAGTTTGCTGAGTATTTTTCCTTGTGTTATAAGGGATGGAATAGCCTACATCCTCAGTAGTATGAGTTGACTGAGTGAAAGAATGTTGCATCTTCCCAATTTCCTTATAATATTTAAACTAGGTTGATCATTTAGTTAAATTTTACTGAGTACGGTTTCACAGATAAGTTGTAAGCATTATACAAACAAAATAAGCTTAAACTCTGTTAAGATTTATGATAATTTGTTGCATCATTTTTGGATAATCAAAGCTTTCAGGTTCTTAGTTTTAGAAGTATTTCTTTTTCCTCTGTTGTCTTATACTTCCATTAGTTTTGGGGAGACAGAATTATTAAATTTTTGTGCTATGATACCGCAGTTTAAAATTTTAGAAGTTGCATCTTTATAACAGGCACCAATTATGACTGTAAACTTGTGTTTTAACATAATTTGTGTGGATTTTAATTTATTTTTAAAAGGTAATAAGGGATATTTCAAGTTGCTTTATTAGATGTGAAGTGAAAACACAGATTTCTATATTCTGGTGTCATTTCTGGTTTTCAGAAATTATGCTGTAAGATCTCTAGGCTTGTGTTAGGTTAGTGACCTCCTCTGTACATTGCTAATTCTCTTTTTGGCCTTAGAGTCAGTGTCTTTTAGCTTTGCCTTCAAAGTCTTCCTTCACCTTCAAGTAAATTAATTACCAGGACATTATCATTTCTCTTTTGAATATAAACTCAGTCCTCTTCTTGAGGAATCTGTCATTAGTTACTGAAAGCTCCTCAGGGTCCTGGAGTCATATTCTGGTAAAGCCATTATAGAGATTTTCAATTTATTGTTTGATGTAATAAGACATTTTTCTGGTCTCAAGTTTCCCTTTGCTAAGATTTGATTTTGCGGCTGAATTTTTTTCCTCCCTAAATAAGAATACAGTTTTTATGAATCAGTTAAGTCCCTATGATCATATGACACTTTTTCTCAAGAAAAAAAGATTACTTTAATAAACGACTACCGAGTCTGTGTGCTAGAATAAGGTCTGTATCACATGGCATTGGCACCACGATGCACATGTGGTTGCAGGATGGTGCCTGTGACCTGTCAACTTGCCTCTGATTTGATAGTAGCATGGGGAACTGGGAATCTTTACCAGTTTAAACTATTGGCCATCAGAACCTTTCTTTTCTTTGCTCTTTTAAAAAAATTATCCTGCAAAGGCAAAAATATTTTTTGGAATCTCTTAAGAAGCAGAATAGGAGCCAGGGATTTAGCTCAGTGGTTCCGCCGCCTGCCTCACAAGCGCAAGGACCTGAGTTTGATCCCCGGCACCAAAAAAAAACAAAAGAAGAAGCAGAATAATTTACATCAAGGGAAAGTAGACAGCTATAGAATAACAAATGGAAGAGACTCAAACACATCTGAAAACATACTCTGAAGACAAGACAGGATGGGCATCGTGCATACCTTCCACTATGCCTGTATTGTAAAATACGTTTTCCAGAAAGTGCTGTAAGACCAAGGGCCTTACCAAATGCTCCGAGGAGCTGACTGCAGCGAAGAACACCCGGGAAGGAACACACCGGACAAGTTGGAAAGTAAAACAGACCTTGATTAGTCTGGCCAAACGGCACTCCCAAAGCAAAGTAGCTTAGAGAGGCAACTGGCTCAGAGTCCGAGGCTGTTCTTATAGGGGGTTGAGGGGGAAATTAACATATAGAATTAAAGAAAAGGGACAAAGGTTAGTGGTCGACTGTCACATATTGATGGTCAGCAGACATTTGCAGATTGTTCTATAGATTGTGGTGTCCGGAACATCAGTTCCAGGCAAACAAGGGGTTGAGTAGTTTACTTTGGGACTTTAGGTCTGTTACAGATTTTATCTAGTGTCCCAAAACTAACAAGCATCTTTATCCATTAACTCACATTCAATCACAGTTGGGGCTAGGAGGTTTTATGATTACAGAGTTATGCAGTCCCACAGTGCCATATTTTAAAAATTAGAGGAGAAGTTATAGAAAGGAATTGAGAAAATGACTATAGGACAGAGGGTTTTTGTAATAAGTATGGGGAGTAAGACATACTAGTTGCCCCCATCTTATTTATGAAGATGAAGGGAATTGCCTTTTAATTGTAGCTTTATTTTGAGAAATTAAACTAAGCAAAGGAAGGGAATCATGGGCAATTAAAATAGCCAAACATTAGACTATTTTTTATATAACAAACATTTGTTGAGCACCTACTAATTTCCTAGATGCAGAAGAAACATTCCTGGAGGCTTAAGGAACTGAAAATGCATGAGTAAAACAAAATACGCCAATAATTGCAACTCCAAGTCAGTTTTTCTGATTAGTGTGCACAGGAATGATGTTACTAGTGTCCAAAAGAAAAGTCCTTGTGTCTAAGAATCTCCAAGTAGGCCTCACTTTGTAAAGATTCACCACCTCCCAAAAAAGCCACCATGAGGACCAAGCCTTTGAGGTACAGTTAACATCCAAAGTGTAACAGGAAGTCAAGCTAACTTTCATAAAATAGGAAACAATACAAGACTGAAATACGAAGGCAAGAGAGTGTAAGTGCCATTGGAATTCAGAAGACAGTGATGAATGGGGATTGAAATGGCCTAAGCCCTTACTACTCAAACTGTCCCTGGGCCAGCAGAATTAGCCTGACTGGGAAGTTGTAAGAGATGCAAAATCTCAGGTCTATTTGGATTTCCATGGATTAGATTCTACATTTTAACAGCATCTTCGTTTGTAGTATACACCTTAAAGTTTGGGAATCACTGTTTTAAGACACTCAGTTCATAAATTTAAGGGATGGCCAAGATATGGAGAAGCTTAGTGTTTATTAATGTTAAATGTCTTTAGATCAGTAGTTCTAGCTCAGATTTAACAAATGGAATCCTCCGTGTTGCCTTGGCATTGAAAGTCTTCTAATTTGTAAGAGAAAGCCTGGATAAAATGTGAGGAGGAAGAAGGTGGAATTCCAAATAGTGACATCATTTAGAACAAATATTTATTTCGATAAGAAAAATGAAAATACTCACAAGAATAAACTCTACCTGCTTTTCTGAATGTAAACTCCTGTGGGAAAGCATACATATAAATGTACGTATGTGTGTACATATAAAATCATCTTGCTGTGTACTTGATAACCCCAAAAATATTCTTGTTAGGATATATACATGTACACCCGCACATATGGAGCCTTCTTGGAAAATCTGCACATCTTGAATCTAATTTCATTTTTCACTTTTTTGCAGTGCTGGGGATTGAAGCCAGGACCTCAAGCATGCTAGGCAAAGAATAGATAGGTATTTAAATAAATCATTGTTCAATAAATTAATAATGGTATTATAAAGAAGAGCAGTAGAGATTCTTGACAAGGTGAAAAGGTGAACTTGGACACAAATGTTGAGGGAAGTGGGAGGTGATGGTTTGACATGTATTTAGACCAGGGTTGGCAAGTATTTGCTGTAAAGGACTAGATAGTAAATATTTTAGGTTTTGTGGGCCATACTGTGTGAGCCTCACCCTCAGCCCACTAATCTTGTTTATATGGAATGTGCCAGTTCATCTCAAAGACTTGCATGAGAAGAAATACTTCACACAGTTAACTAATAGGCATCTAACTCCTGAAGTCTTGTACAGCATGGATTCTTTTTTTGGGCAGAAGAACATAAAATTTTTATCTTTTTCTTATCAGCCTTTGGCCAAAGGAAAGTAAAAATATGGACAATTTTGGTAGCTACTTAAACATTTAAAGAGGCTTTTTTTTATTGGGCCCACATCAAGTCACCTCCCTCCATAGCTGTCTAAGCTTGCCTCTCCCCTCAGCTTCCTCCTTGCCCCTCCCCCACCCCATCTCCATCTTTGTTCTCATCTCCCCCCCTCCATCTGGTCTCCCACTGTGGCTTCTTGACCATCTCTAATGCAGTCACACTGTCCCACACACATACTGAAGTCTCTCATCTCCTGTCTTTGTTCGTGCTCTACTTGTTTTGTCTACTGGGACTGATCTTTCCTTTGGTTCTTTGAATCTCAAATGTTATATTCTCAGGTGCTAGAAGTTAATCTGCATCTGGACCTGAAGGCATTTCTTCTGTGCCTCTCTAATGCTTCATGGAACATTTTTACCCCAGTGCTTGGGATTGAGCCCAGGGTCCTGTACATGCTAGGCAAGCTTTCTACCATTGCACTACATCCCTAGCCGAGGACTCCCAAACTCTGCTTTGAACGTCCTGTCAAACTGTAAACTCCTTGAAAGCAAGGATTTTTGCTTTATTTAGCCTTAATATCTCACACACCTTCTACAAAGAATAGTCAGGTATTTAAACAAATCATTGTTCAGTAAATTAATAATGATATTACAAAGATGAACAGTAGAGATTCTTGACAAGGTGAAAAGGAGGTGAACTTGGACACAAATGTTGAGGGAAGTGGGAGGTGGTTTGATATGTATTTAGGCCAGGGTTGGCAAGTATTTGCTGTAAAGGACTAGATAGTAAATATTTTAGGTTTTGTGGGCCATACTGTCTCTGTCTCAGCCAATCAACTCTGCCCTTGTAGTGTGAATAGTCACAGATAAAATGTAAGTGATGGGTGTGGCTGTGTTCTAATACTACTTTATTTATGGACATTGAATTTCATGTAATTTCACAGAATATTCTTTTAAAATTTTTCTTTGGGCATCTAAATCTTTAAAACTATCATTAGCTCACAGGCAGTAGAAAAATGGGGTAGGTGGATTTGGCTCTCAGGCCAGAGTTTTCCAACCCCTTATTTAGGACAATAATTAAAATGTTCCAGTTAAGGAAGATTCACATCAAAGTTTTTATATTGGTCAAAGGACAGTGATTGAGTAAATTATAGTACAGTTAGTTGAGAAATTCTTTACAGCCAATTAAAATAGTACAAAGATTATGTAGCAACATAGAAAATGCTATGATAAATTGGAAGTTGAAAAGGCAAACTCCAAAATTATGTCCGCTCGATTCTAACTATGTTGAATGAATCTTGAATAAACTCTGTGCAAATTATGTATGCACAAGTATTGAAAGGGAAAAAAGAAAAGTCCTTGTGGAATTTGATTGTTCGACCCAATGTGAAATAAAGCTGCTCGCCATGGATGGAAAAGGGAGCAGTGGGATTTGGATGCATAAAAGACTGGGATTAATCTGCTGGGGGAAAGGGTATAGAAAGCTTCTGATGTGTGGAAATGTTTTCCTAGGGTCTTAAAACCTAAGTAGGTGTTTTTCAGCTAGAGAAGGATATTTCAGGCAGAAAATTCAATGTGTGAATGCCTGAGTGCTTCAAGGAATAATGTATTACAAGGGAGAATTTAGTTTAGTGGCAGAATCGAATATGGGACAGAAGAGGGTTGGGGTGAGGCAGGCAGTTAAAGTTCAGAAAAGTGCCTGTCCTGATGTTCTCAGAGTTAATACTTTGAGAGCGTCATTCACTCAGTTGTCCGCATATCTCAGTTAGTCACCATCAATGTCTTGTGCTTACTAAAGTTTTTGTTAAAACCTGGCACTCTACCTTCCCCATCTGTGAAGTTCAGATATTCCTCTATTTTCAAACATTAATGAATCGCCACTTTCATTTTTATGTGCACTTTCTATATATGCATTAAATCAGCACAGTATATTGTTTGACCAAGACACGATGCTCAGCCAGCTCATCTGGAAAGCTCTCTCATGTTTGGAGGAGCCATTCAGTTAATTTGGAGAGTCGTATGGCACAGAAATGGTCTTGAAAACGCATTGAAAGATTTGAATTCTTTTTCATGTCAAGTGGTAATGCAAAAAGAATGCGTAAGTCCTACATGCAAGGAAATTCTGCAAGTATTAGAATATATGCTGTGAGACAGATGTCTTCTAGTACAAAGTCTATGTCCAACAGAGAATAATCAGTCTTGAACTTAATAACCACACATTGTCTTCCCTGAAATAGCCATAGATTTGATTTGGTGTCTAGAATTTTGCAGAGCTTCTACTTTATAGAAGACGAGTAAATATTAGTGACAACCACTGTTTGTGTGTGTGTGTGTGTGTGAATGTGTGTAGAATAGTGTGTGAGTGTATAGAATAGCATGATTTTTTAAAATTTATTTTAATTTTTATTGATTTTTGGAGGACTTCTAGAGTTTAAAAAATGACATTTCCAAGTTTTCAGATAGCAGTGAGGAATACTTTGATCTAATATAAGCAGGAATGCTTGTATGTTCTAGTACTGGTGATTTCATTTATTAAGGATTTATTTCAATATTGTTTTAAGTTTTGATCAGATAATATGTTCTTTCATATTTTTATTTTCTTGAATTGAGAAATTCTATAAATCTCTGATACAATTCATTCACTGACTACTCCAAAGATTATGATTTCTGCTAGTATAAACAAGCAGAATAGTGTTCTGCTACTTACTTATTGGTCTTTTCTAATTTTTGTAGATTTAAAACAACAAATACTTTGGCCAACTAGAACAGTAATTATTTAAAACATGAGGAGTAAAATTAATATTTGTTGTTGTTTGTTTTTTCATGCGAACTATGCAGCACCCAGATATTTTTTCTTAGTTGATGATGATAACTGATGATTAGGATAATGATGATAATCATAAAGGCAAACTTTTATTAAAGGCAAGTGACAGGAACTATTTAGAGTATTTCCCATACTGTCATTTAATTTTTACCCTTACTCTATCTCTCCACACTTTAAAAGATTTTTTTTAAACTGTAACGATTCATTGTAAGGGATGATTCATTAAAAACAGAATTTATAATAGTATTTTGATATTCTACTGCTTGATTTATAATTTTTTAAACAGTCAACTAAAATACCTTGTATTTACATTGATTCTTTGAAAATAAACACTGAAAATAGCCCTGTTAAAGGATTTTGTGGGATGTGAACTTTGACAAAGGATATGACATGAATGTCTTGTGAAATGAACTTCTGTACATTAAAAACATTTCTGGTCAGCAATTTTGTGGCAAATTTATTGATGCAGTAAATATTTCATTTACTAATAGGGCTATTTGGGAGAAGATTTGTTTACACTAGAGGACCAAGGAAAATGTAATCCAAATTATAGGCATAATGATTCTCATTGACATTCTTTTAGTTCTCTTTGGCGTATGTGCATCCATAAAATAATGGGTTTTTTGAAAAAGTACTTTGTGTTATCTAAGTAATTTATGTGACATTATTGACAATTTACATACATCAGTAGGGACTCTAGGAAGATGTATATGTATGCATATATTTGTATGTGCATGTAGGTATACTGGCTGAGTATCTCTTATCCAAAATGCTTGGGAACAGAAGTGTTTCAGATATTAAAGAATTTTTAGTTTTAACATATTTGCATTCGGATATATATATGTATATTATATATGTATGTATATGTGTGTATATATGGGTGTGTGTGTATGTATGTGTATGTACGTATGTATATATATATATATTACTGATTGAACATTCCAGATCAAGTATCATGTCAGTGCTCAAAAATTTTGGGATTTTGAAGCATTTAGATTTTTTAATTGAGATGCTCAGCCTGTATGCATGACAGTGAACCTTTTAGAGCTTTCAGTGATACAAATAGCCTGCTGCGGCATACATGCCGTAGGTTTGCCACCACTGGATATAGATTTACTTATAGGCATGTGTGGGACCCATGAGTCCAACTAGGGTTCATGTACTTTTGAATATTGATGGCTGTACTATTTTGAATATATGATACTACTCATATTCAAATAATACACTGCATGAAGCAGAAATCATCACCTTGTCTTTGAACAACTATGTAAGGTCTTTGAATTGATTACTGTTATTTGAAGAATAACATGTTTTACTAGTCAATATATCATGAAGACCACAAAGTCTCCCTATGTTTCTCCCATATAAAAGTTTCATGGAACTTTGTTCGTTTGTTTTGCTTCTAGTCTCTATCATTTGGATTTGACCTTCTAGTTTATTTTATTACTCAGAATTCTGTTGATTACTTGCTAATTTTTAGACGAAAACAATAGTTAGCAAGAGGAACAGAGACCTTGATCTGGTGGAACTAGAGGGATATTTGATCACTAACAAGTATATAATCACAAATTGTGGTAAGGATGAAAATCAGTGCCTGTTGTGGACTTCCAGGTTGAGAAGACCTTTGTCAGGTGGGTACAAGGGGACTGAAGAGGAAAGGAGAGCCCAGGTGCAGCTGCTATGAGGCAAGACAAGGTTGCTTAGAAGCAGAAAGGCATCTGGTATGGTAGCCTCATAAGGGTGGTGTTGGGGACAAGTAGATGATTAGCTTGGATAGGAAAAGGCTCTTTATATCACTTAAGAGAGACTCAGCCTGGGAGCCTTGGGACACACCCATACAGGAGAGAAGTTAAAGGAAGCGATTGATAAGGAAAAGGTACATAGCTGGGAAGGGTTAAAACCTTTAAGCTGTCCTGCGGAAGGGGCAGAGCTTCAAAGCAGGGAGAATAAACGATTCAGTGTCAGATGTCACTAGGCTTTTCAAGACAAGCATTCTACAGAATATTTGACTCTAGCAGGGGTCATTGGTGACCTTATCAAGAGCAATATCATCTTCTGTATTGTATGTGGAATTTCTAGGATCTGAGAAGAGGAATTTGATACTAAGAAAGTCTCATAAACCTAATGAGGTTGAAACTATTGTAAGCATATTATTGTCATCACTAGGGTTAATAGTGTAATTGTGAGTGTGAAGAACCACAGTGAGACTAGAAGGAAGAGCAAAGGGGGAGAAAACATAACTTAAGCTGCTTCAAAGAAATGGATACTGGCACATAGGCTCATCTAGAATATTTAAGTGAAACTGTTATCTTAAGTAGCTTAAAAACAAAATTACTTGGGTTACTGATTACGAAAATGCATGCCAAATTGTCAGAATGCCAGTCAATTGTTAATTATTTAGCAATAAAATAGATTCAATTCTTTCCCTGCTTTCTGGCTAATGGGCAGATAAGAGATGGGGCTTGGAGTCATGTGGCTCAGGAAGGCAGATGTCTGCCTCCTGTCCCCAGTGCTCTGATGATTGTGACGGTGGTGGGCAGATTGTCCCTCCCACCTGCATTCTCTCAGCTGCTTGCACTCACTCACACTTTTCCTTCCTCTCCAAGGAGCAGAAAGTGACCTCCCGATGTATACACACCTGCTTTTTTGCTTAGTAGCACTTTTAGTCTATCTCTTTAGGAACTGTCACATACGTATTTTTCCAACTTCTTCGTCTTACTTAAAGGAAAGGCAAAAAATACTGGGAGACAGAGGGAGGAAGGGAGGTAAAATTGGCAGAAACCCCTGAAAGAAAATGAATTGGACAGATTTGTTCAGTTCTGGGTTCCTGTCTTCCTGTTTCCTAAATCTGTCAGGAAAACAGAGGCCCTGCCCCCCACAATGAATAAAATCCCTAAGGCCACTGTCTGAAAAGAGGCGAGATGCACATCATTTTTCCTCCAGATTATCAGAGGGAGATCCGTACAGGGAGAACCCAGACACAAATCATGATCTCTGAATTATTGGCAAGAAATCAGATTAATGTTTAGAGCTTTAAAAATGAGTGGCCTAATATAGAGGAGGAAAAAAATAATTGAAAAACAAACCGTGTCTTGAATAATAAGCCAAATCTAGTCATAATTTTATGGAAACCCTACCATTAAGGGGATTGCTCAAGACTCCTGCTTGATAGGACATGTGTGCTTTTTTTTTTTTTATCGTTTCCTGACATGTTCACCTGTGCTGCCTCCCTACCTGTGCTGTCTCTTTTACAACATTTATTTTGGAACTTTCACTGCTTGTTGATGCTATGTTGCTCCCAGTTAGGTCATGAGATCTGTGAGTTCTGGGACCAGCCAGCACATCATCCACTGTCTAACTCAGGAGGTATTCCAGCCAGGCTGCTGCAGGTATTGCAGAAATCATCCAGCTGCTGCTTTTGGCAGAGCTTTTCTGATCAAGTGAGGAGTCCAGCCCCAGGACAGATACACAGGCTGGGCACTGGTCCCTGCATCCTTTCCTCGGCTTTTTTTTTGTGCTGTTTAATGTATCTCATACTACAAGAGGCACAAGGTGCTGTAGAATTAGCATATGGCTTGGAGTCAGTGAAACCCCCCAGGAAATCCTGCCTCTGCTCCTTAGCAAGTTTCATTCTGTTGTCCAACACCTAGCAGTTAAAATATGGATAATTATACCTACCTCATGAGATTGTGACATAGCTCAAATGAGATCGTAACTGTAAAAGCATCTTATAAATTATAAAGGTGATAGTTGTAATTGGGCTTTTAAAACAATTGTTGAAAAGACTATACTTTCTATGCAAGTTTTACTCTTGGCTACGTACCTTATGTACAGAGGGTAGGATATTTATAAGTTTAGCATTAGTTTCTTGGCCTGAAGAATTCCAGCCTTCTTCAAAGGCAAGTTCCTAAACTGCACTCACAGTTTTCACCCTATGTATGATTCTACAAAGATGGATGAACTGCAATGTTTCCTGTTCTCTTGGGACACCTCTGCCCACCAGGTGGATATTGATACACTGTAGGTGTTAAAAGAGACTTCCACTTTTTTCCCGTTATCCTCTTGGAGCTACTTATACTACATGTTTTTATAGAGTGCTCAGGGAGGTAGTGCTTTGACAGAGTTGGTGGTCAGTGGGAAGCTGGGCAACCAGTTCCCAAGACTCATCCAGATAAGTTGAAACATCAGTATTCAAAACAGCTCAGGATCATTATGTTGGTGACTACATCCTCCACGTAAGATCTGGCTGAGGTCTTTGTGTGTCTTACTACGCTGTGTTGGGTGTCACCTTTTCTCTGTATGCACTAATGAGATGAGTATCAAGCCTACAAATGAGATATCAAATATTTTTGATTTTGTTGTCTTTTACTTTCAATTATTTCAGCTCCCTGAAAAGTCATGTTTAAATGTTTTCTGTCAGTGAGTCTTCTGGATACATGAAAAGTGGAATGGAATGAAGAATGGAGTTAGTCTTATCAAAGGAGTAAAAAACAAGGAGAGAAGTTCCTTGGATCTTCTCCTTTCTTTCGAGAGGGAGTGATCATAGAGACTTGGAATAATATTCATTCCTTTTTCCCCTTAGTCACATAGGCCTTTACAGAGTTTTGTCTCAAAGAAATTTTGAAGAAGTATATCAAATTATACATAAACAAGCCAAGGAAAGATTAGGATTACAGTGAAAGCAAGTTTCCAAAATTGAAAATATTGTCATAGAAATAGATGTGCGAGACTTCGTGTAGAAATTTTCAAAATCATGTGCATCTCCCCAAATAAAAAATGTGTCAAGATTTACTATGATTTTAAAGTAGTTGAAATGAATTAACTTTCGTAGTGGTTCCACTTCATGCGATTTTTCTTAATCCTTTGTCAAGCTAGTCTTGAGTTAAGGGAGAATTCCAAGATATGCCCCTGTGTAATATGTGACAAGGTTATGCCTTTGTAGTCTCCAAAAATAACAAAAGAGAGAGAAAAGGAATAAGAATGACTTGTTTGTTTTTTTCTTTAATCTGAGGTTTTTCTACTATGAAGTGGATTTGAGATTGAATAGTTTAGCTTTTCACCAGCACCATGCCAATCAAATTGTGTCAAATTAGTTACTAGTTAATGAAATAATGTAAGACCTAGTTTACCATGATGAGTTAGTCCCTGGCTGTGCAACTCCATAGCTAGAGGGCATTTCTTGTCAGTCTTCTGAAGACCAAGCTTACTGATTGATAGTAGCTAATGTCATCTTCATGTAGGAACATCAGGCGTCGGGACCACGTAAGACTTAAGAAGCTATTTTTGTCATGCTGTTAACACTTCCAGTTTTAATACTGAGTGTCTGCATTATCTGCAATATGAATAAATTTGGTTTATTTTTAATTTGTTGATAAGTTCTATACTCGTTGGGAACATTCTTGTATGTTCCTTCTCACAATGTTAAAAGTGGTCTTGAGAGTCATGTGATGAGCATTAATTGTGTTTAATTTAGTCTCACTGAGTTTCAGAAATACACAACAGACTACTTACTTTTTGGACTCCCTGGAACATTCTTTGTATTTATAAACAACAATTGAGCATGCTAGTAATGTTGACACCTTCTCACAAGCAGCTCTGATATTTTTATGTCCTCTTTCACCCTTTGCTTCAAGATGTCCAGTCAGTGCTGTTTGAAATGTTGGGTATCAGGGTTCTTCCCCAAAAGGCTGACCCATGTGGAATTATCAGTTTGCTCCTTGGCTCTATGTTTTGATGGATCTAGCCAGTGATGTTCTTGGCAGAGATTGGATGAGGAGAAGGGGAATCAGGACAACAATCTCTCTGTTTTTCTGGTCTGTAGAGTGATGTTAGGCTAGTGTAACTCTAGAACATTTGAGTTTCTGTTTAGCTTTTATAATTCTTTCCACTGATTTATAACTGTCTACTTCTAGATTTCTAAAACTTTCAACTCAAATAGTCGTACATTTCCTATAAATAATCCATCATTTTATAAGTGAGAGAATTGAGGCCCACTTAAGATGGTAGACCTTACTTATGAATATTTAAATGTGACTGTCAGGGAAATTTAGTGCATTTGATCATAATCTTCCATGAAAAGTAAATTATTTTACTTTGAGAAGATGTTTTGTAGAGCTTAATAAGATAAATATCTTTTGTGAAGAAGGTCAAGCTGGATAAGAAATGCTGTTTTATGAAAGCAATCGATTAGTAACAACTCAAATGTCTGTCTGTTGATGAATAAATACACAAAATGTGATTTATCCATTCCATGGAATATTATGTAACCATAAAAGAGCATGAAGTAGCAATTCATTGGGGCTGATCATAATCCCCAAAGATACAATCTCAAATGTCATAATCCCTAATACTGAAATTTTGAAAAATCAAATCTCTATAACCTTAAAATCCCCAAAATCACATTTCTAAGGGGCTGAAGTTCTTGAAGTTGAGTGCTGAAGACCACAATTCCCACTGTGGGGCAAAAGGCAATTTAAGATGTAGCAACAACAAAAACTTGACTTTAAAATTGTTTCATTTGGCTGCATTAGCATTCCTGCCAACTGATGAATTACAGTGATATTTGCCTAAAGAAGCCAGTGAAAGGACTGGCTGGTTGGAAAACAGTTATGTGCAAACTAGGATGAGAAGTCAAACAATGATACTGCTGAGTGATCACCACTGTTGTTTCTGCCGAATTTGTGTTCTTTGTAGGAGTTCATGAGAGATGCATTTTCCCATACCAGATGAAATAGAGGGAAGGCAGGAACAAGGTAGGAACATTTAATAGGGAATGTTCATGTTGGTGTATATTGAATCATGGAAGAATTTCAGAAAGAGCAAGAGCACAGAAAATGATTGTGAACATATTCTCCAAAGAGAATTAAAAAAAAATAAACTTAACAAAAACAGCTGGAGTATTCATCTTCATGTGAGATATCAAAATAAAATTAATGATTGTGACTGCTGGCCAGCTCTTCAGAACTACCTCGATACCATTGCTTGTAGTCTATCCCTGTAATACACTTTTCATATGCTGAATTTTCTTTTTAGTTTTTTCTCCATGGTTTTCAATGCTCAACATTTTTTTTTCTTTTTTACAGTTCACTGTGTTATTTATTCATCCATCATTTCCATTTTGGGAGTTCTAAATTGTTGAAGGACTTTTAGAGTGTTCTAATTTGTTCTATGCTTTTTTTTTTTTGGCAAATTCAACTTCAAGAAAGTCCACTAACACACCAGTGATTTTGCATTGTGCTTGTAAAGAAAAACACTGAAACTTCTTCAGTAAATTAAGAGATTCCTTTTTGCTCTACTGTGTTTGTAAATGGTAACATTTCTTGAAGTCTTGGCTTTTTTGGGCCAACTACATATGTGGTGGTGACCCTTCACAGTTTTTGATATGTCCAAAATTAGTATATCACGGTATTTCAGGTGACAGCAGTTAATAAAGCTGGATACAATTACCACGCATAGTAATACATACTTATGCATTTAGCTTTATTACTTATTTCTTTTTTTATTACTTTTTTTTTATGAATTGAAGTTGTTTGCTCATAACTGTTATACCCATTTGATTGTCTTTATATACCTGAATATTGTGCTGGCAAAAATATGTATATTATTCTTGCCCATCTTATTGTATAAAGTGGCCCCTGAAGTGTTCAGTCATGGTCTAATGCTTCTCGAATAAATCCTCTTTTAAAAATGTACATAGATATATTTTAAATAATGTTAAAATATTTCTTACAGAACTACATTTTGGGGATTTTTATCTTAGGAATTTTAGAATTTAGAGACTTAGATCTTTTGCAATTTCAACAGGTGAGAGTTATAGTGTTTGGGACTCTATTTTTCAGGGTTATGGCCCAAATCTCTGATACATATATTACATGGATAAACCTTGAAAATATAATATGTAGAAAATATTAGTCACAAAAGATCACATTATATGAAATCTCTAAAATAGGTAACTCCATCGAGAGAAAGTACATTTGTGGTTGCCTTGGGTTGGCCAGTGGGGGTTTGGGGTGGGGGAGTCGAATGGGGAGGTGTTGGAAATGGGGTAATGACTAATAGGTGCAAAGTTTCTTTTGGGGTAAAACAGTTTTAGAAATTATGATACCAGATGGCCAACTGTTAGCATGTTAAAAGCCATTGAACTGCGTAGTTTAAATGGGCCAGTTTTGTGATACATGGATTGTATCGCAGTAAGAATAGAAAATAAAAAACAAACAAACCCAAAGCCACAAAACTATATATTCTGTAGTCAGTGAGTGTGCAAATATTTGCTTTCAGATTTTGTGAAGATTTTCATGAGTTGCTGATTATTAGCATTATGACCAAGGGTATAAATCCATGCAAACTATTAGTATATTTGTAGAGTTTGTTTTCCTCTCCATTTTATGAAGTTTTATTTTTATAGGTTGGTTAGTTTATGAGAAGAAAGATCCAAGTAGAAAACTAAATTTCTGTGATGTTCTCAGTTTAGGGCTCTTATTTGGAGTTTTACTTAAAATTTACTTTTGGTTTTTATATTGTGTGTTTTGCCAGTTTTTTCACATTGAAGGAGCATACACATAAATGCCGCAGGAATTGAGATTTCTGAATGTGAAATGGGCTCATATCGTGGGTGTGAAATTCTAACAATAAACATTTTTGTAAGTTACAGATTAAAGTTTTTTTCTGTCCAATTCACTCGTAAAACTTCTCCTTTATACCATTTGGATTCAGCTTGACTATAATAGAAATCATTATTCAAACAGTGGGGTACTACCAGCTTTTCAGTGGCATCTAAACCAAAAAGAGAATTAGTAAAATGGTTTTAATTACATGCTTGTCTCTTTGATGGGCAGTAAGAAAAGCAGAGTTTTGCCTTTGAAAAATGAAAAAGGGTCTATTAGGAGAAGGGGGTTGTCAATACAATTCCATGCGTTCTTATCAAGAATTAGTCGCAGAAATTCTTGATGCATTAAACATAAGTGCCTTTGTTCACACTCTTACTCTAAAGATGGCAACCCTAAAATCTAAAAATACTCTGACTAGAAGCCCAAGGTATATTTTAATAATGTAAAGTCAGTATTTGACCTTACATTTTGAAGTTCATCTGTAATTAATTTTTGAATGTAATTTTTAAAAAAAATTTTGTAAACATGTACTTTGACGCGTCTTTTCTTTTTCCAGTGTGCAAGAAATAGGCCCTCTAGTTCAGCTCAGTTGAGATATATTTTTTGGATAAATGTTTTGAATTTAGGAACAGCTTTTTGGGGGGGGGGGTACCAGGGATCGAACTCGGGTCCTTGCACTTGTGCAGCAGGCAAGGAAACCACTGAGCTAAATCCCAGGCCCAGGAACAACTTTTAAAAGCCAGTGGTTGACTAGTTTTCAAATGCTTATTATCAAGACAGTTGTGACATAAATTGACATACAAATCCTAAAACATAGCAAGCTCTTGAATATTTAATGAAAAAAAGACCCTAGGAATGTACCCCAAGCCTGTCCTTAACTGGAAAGCTCTGGGATGCCTTCTTTGACAGTTTCGGTGCATATCCTGTGGATAATCATCAAAGCTAACAAGAGTGCTATTTAATTTTGCCATCTCTGGATTCCTAGAGTGTAAGTCTACTATTCTCTATAAGAAATAAAGTGTGATGACTGTCCTGCATTTCTGAGTCATTAATCATCTTATAACTTAGAGGACTACTAAGATCATTCCATACCTCTCAGATTTCCTTGGTTAAGATCTTCTGCAGAATTTAATATGGAGAATTAGACATCCTGTTGCTGCTGATGATGATGATGATTATGATAATGATGATGATGATGATGATGAACAGGACAATGACGATGGCAACAACAGCCTAGAACAGAATGATGTTATCATGCCAGCACCACGGGCAAACAAGAAACCAATTATATAGCAAGTGACCGTGGATTTCCTTGGAGGTTGACAATGACTGGATTATCAGTGTAGCCAGCATTCTTGGCACTTGACCCAGTGTCTGAGACTGTCACAGTGATCCCTCTTTCATGTTAGGAGTTAGAAGCATATAGAATTGAAAAGAGCAGTCCTTTTGAAAGAGCCCTCTCTGACAATTGCTCTACACTGGACTCTTCTTAACATATGACCTAGGTGCCTCTTTTGGTAAGACATATTTGGTAAATAAATTTCTGTTTCTGATACTCATCACTCAACCTACTTTCTGTGTCTCAGTGTTTGGGCATTAGCAGTTGTGAAGCTTCATCAGCTGTTACTCTGGTTCAGAACTTAGCTTAGACCTTGTCATCTCTCTGAACAGTGAGGTGTCAACGGGAGATAAAACTCTTTGGTGATTGAGCTTCTGGCTCAGCTCCCAAGAGTTGTCTTTTGTAAGAGGGCATGAAAAGTGTTGAAGTGCGCTCCAAGTTGGAAGTACAGGCACTGTGAATTTAGAGTTCCTTTTAGTAGCCACTCAGCGTGACACCTGGGTTGTAATATAACTTCATTTGGGACATTTCTGGGTAGGAGAGATCTTACTGCGATTGCCAGCTGCTGGGAAGAAGGTAGCTGAGTTAATATTCATGGTTCTTGGAAAGAACAAGCTGAGACAATAGAAAGTACCCGAAGCAGTTTTATTGTGAAGTGCTAGGAGTTACTATTTGAGAGTGTCCTTGCAGAGGAGCAGAGACCAGGTTATCACTGGAAAAATTTTGGATAAATAGCCTAAAGGCTCTAAAAGAAAGGTACCTAGTGGGCCTGGGATTTAGCTCAGTGGTGCCACCGCCTGTCTTACAAGCACAAGGTCCTGAGTTCAGTCCCTGGTACCAGAAAAAAAAAAATTAAAAACATAATAAAAGAAAGGTACCGAGATCTCTCAAAGCTCTAGTAAGTGTAGGGATATGTTATTTATGCAAATTTTTCTTTATTATATGTTTTATACTTTTGTGAGCTAAAACTTTAGGTTTCTGGCTACGTTGGATTTTTCGCTTGGTATCCTTTTCCTTTAGATCCCCTTGAAACTGAGGGAAGATAGCCAACTTCTGTGTCGCTGCCTTTCTGCCTTAGTACCTTTTTGCTTCATTTATGTAATTGTTTTCCTTTTTCTTATTTTTCCATCTTACTTTTTCTTTGTTTTGCCCTGAAATGTCCCCATATGCTCTGCCTGTATCTTATGGAAATTAACTTTAGGAAACCAGGGCAAAAAAGGGGAGAACTAAAGGACAGTTGTAATGCCCCGGGATTACTTCCATCCAGTTGCTGTGTGCAGGATGGGCCTCCTTTTGAGACTGGAGAGAGAGAATCGCCCCCCAGCCCCCCACCCAACCTCCTTTGAAGAGTTCCTAGTTTTAAGAGATTTCCAGGTGTTTCTTATCCAGACATGTCTGGAGCAATAAATGAAGGACAGCATATATTTTATTGTGTTTTGGTTGTTAACGCCTCTCAGGCAGGTGATAAATATTATATTACTTTTTCCTGTGCCTTAGTCCACCTTAATGATAGAATAAGTTGGGCCTGGTTATGTGCAATATACTGTGCTGGTGGTGATTTTGAATACTGTAAAATATAAATGCAAAACAGTCACAATATGCAGTTCCTTTAGGAAGAAAATGTAGAAAAGCCTATTACTACTTTTTGAAGCATATAGGAGGATACTTTGGTCTACAAATCCCAGGAACGTGTAGCTTACGTGATGTGAAGCTTGACGTACACACAGTTATGCTGTGAGCTCATCCCAGCCAAGTAAATTCTTCTCTGTAGACACCCTGCTGCCCATCATTACTGGGCTCAAGCTTCACTTTATTGCCTCCCGAAGCTGAAGGACTCCTGCTGACATTTGGTTTTGCATGTGGATTGGAAAAGAGTCCCTGTGAAAAGTTTTTATTAGGACCTGATAATGATGCTTTAGTGCTGCATACAATGGGCCAGAGACCTGCTCAAGTGGTGGGCGGCTTCCTCCATCAATAAATTGCCCCAATTCTACATTTTTCTTTGCTCTGGAGGAGAGAGACTGTCAAAGTCTTCACCAAGAAATCCCAAAAGGATGCTCCTCCCCCTATTCTCCAAACAATGGGAAATCCTCCTGCCTTTCCAGTGTGCTCTTCCCTCTTGGTGGTTATTGGTTGTTGGCTTCCCTGCCCACTCTGTTTTTTCAGATTCCAAATTATGAATACATTTTAGTAGTAATGAAATGTTCAGTAAAGTGGTTAAGATTCAAGATGTGACCAAAGGAGTATAAAGATTGCTGTTGTTCAATAATAATTTCTGCATGTATGACTTTTTTTTCTAAATAGTAATTAATGAAACAGGATTTTGCAAAGCTGTAGACTTTTTAAAAATATCACTATAAATAAGGACTTAAAAAAGCATACACTGCCACCTAATCTTTCATTAAAGTAGCTTCCTTTAAAAGCATTGTATACTTTTTTGTGATATTATGAGTTTAACAATTTGATAACCTTTTAGGCTTTTATGTCATGTATGCTGCTCAATTTGTGATGTTTTTCATTCTATTTTTCTTAATGTAGTGTCATTAAGATTTGGAGAGTTTTCATATATGCAGCCCCCTGATTTCACATGGTTAGAATTTGTATCATGAACTGAGTGTGACATGTGGATTTCTTGATTTACAGTATTGGGACTAATGTAAAAATAGTTTCATTTTATTTTAAAAAGCCTAAGAATACTAACTTCTTATCTGTAGTATGCTACAGAAATAATGAAGATAGGCAAAAACTGAGGATCTATTTTCAACCACTTTAAATTGAATATGTTAGGTTATAAATTATGTTTAATTAGTTGAATAAGTTATGTAATTTTGGAATGAATATTTGCCAGTACACTATCCTGCATTACATAGCCACTTTAAAAAAATAATTTTAGCCACTTTTTAATTTTTAAAGAGAAATAAATGGGTAGGAAACATATGTCTCACCAGGCTGTTTGTTCATTGCATCTGTTTGTAAAATTTAAAGAGTGGGACAAACCAAATGACTATGAATCAGGGATTGGTTGATTGGATGATGGTACATCCACCTAGGGAAGTACTCTGCAGCTGTACAAAAGAGCAAGGGGCCACTATAAACTGCTACACAGAGATCCCTGTAATAAAGTGCTAAATGGAAATAGCTTGGCAGGGTAAAGTGCATTTAATAAGCTGCTAACATTTTTATCAAAGGAGGGTGTTTTGTAGATTTAACTTTGGAACCATTCATATTTTTGCCTTAATATAAAACAACCAGTAAAAATGAAATAAATAAACTTCATTGTATGTCTAACTGGTACATCCAGTCAACAGAGAAGACCCATTTCAAATGCTGTTAAGACCCAGAAATTTGATTATTCATTCTCAGTGGAATATAGCCCTGAGGTTTTAGAAACAGGGCAAATAAAATTCTTAGCTTTTCTCACAATAATATTCGGGGGTTTTGTTAGTTTTGGAAACTTGTATGTGTGTATGCACAGGTATATGTACACATGTGGTGTGACATAAGGCAGTATTCAGTTAGAAAAAGACAAGTGGAAGTGCAAGATCACTGTGAAAAATAACATCTGAATTTCTGAATTTCAGTGGGAAATATCAAAATGAATTTATTTAAAACAATATTGATTCCATAGATTTCTCCTGTAAAGATACCTGAAAACCCTGACCATCCAAGAACAATGAATACCTTTGGGGGTCCTAAAGAGATTCCCTAGAAGGATCCAGGACTCTTTGAGTAAACAGATCTAGTATTCTGAATGATGGCTAGGAGGGCAAGAAGTATGAGATGACTGGAAATATCACTGTGGCCTGCCACATAGCAAGGGCCAAGTCATATTGGAAGTTATCCCAAAGTTGATCAACATGATCATTAAAAAGGTTACTAAGGGCAGTGATGAAGGAAAGGGAGGGAGGGAGGGAGGGAGGGAAAGAAAAAAGACCTACCCTATTTTGTTCAGTGTTTTGAAAATTATTAATAAAGGAAAACAAGTGCTTTATTTGCTTTTTCTGTAGTGACTATCTTTTAGGGTCACCATTTAGAAAGACAAATCTCTCTTCATAGAAGTATTACAGTCATAATCAATGAATAAAGAATGGTAGATCACGTTAATCAGTTTTCCATTACTATAACAAATGGAAGAAATATCACCTTATAAAGAGAAAAGGTTTAAGCCAGGTATGGTGGCGCATGTCTGTAGTCCCAGAACTCAGGAGGCTAAGATAAGAAGATACTATGAGTTTGAGGCCAGCCTAGACTACATAGTGGGTTCAAGGCTAGCCTGGACTACATAGTGAGACCCTGTTTCAAAAAAAAAGGGAGGGGGTGCTCAATTGCAGAAGTTTGAGTTCAGTCCATGGTTGAATGGCCATGTTGCTTTAGGCCTGTGGTAAAACAAGCACATCGTGGTGGGATTGTGTGGGAAGGCAGAAACACTGGTCAAAAAGTGGTTGGGAAGCAAAGAGAAGAGAGGGAATGGGGAACCATAATCCCCTTCAAGGACATACTCCCAAAACCTAAGACCCACCATTGGCCTCCGCCTCTTAAAATTCCTACTATCCCCTAGCACCACCAATTGGATTCCAAGCCTTTAAGCACATAGACCTCTAGGGAACTCTTAAGGCATAAGCTATAGAGGAGGCCTATCATCCAATCTCCTGTAATTTAATTCAAACAAATTGCATTGTGCATATATAAAACTTACACACACATGCATACACACACATTTATGTCTATATGCCACTGAGAAATTACTGAGTGGATATTTGATAGTTTTAATGAATTCTAGTTACCTTTTTAGCCATAATAGATACTGTCTTTAAAATATCTTTAAACACGTTTAATACTTAACCTTAAAATCATTACAGTTGTACTAACTCGCCTGGTTATAAATGAAGTCACTGATAAATTTTTGGAGCTTGAAGATTCTTTTTCAACATCTCATTGTTTCTTGGTGGGCTCATGATGCCATAACACGATACTGCTGGCTGGGAGGAAGCAAGGACAGGAGTTGATTTCTCACACTTGAAGAGGCTGGAAGTCAGGTGAAGGTATTGGCAGCTTTCGTTTCCTGTGAGGCTTCTTTCTGGCTGAATCTCCTGCGGTCTTTCCTTGGGGCACAGGCCTTGATCACGTTTCCTGTTCATGTAAGGATGCCTGTCATGCTGAATCAGGGCCTCCATTTTCCTTACTACTTTAAAGGCCTTAGCTCCAAATAGAGTCACCTTCTGAGGGACCACGAGTTAGGACTCGAGTGTATAATTTCAGGAGGGCAGAGTTCAGCCCACAACATGTGTAGTTTCTTTGTTGGGTGAGTTACAGCTGACAGATTAATTCTTTTAAATTTCAAAAATGAAGTTGGTGAGTTTCATTGAATTCTTTCTTGATGCTGAGCAGTTAGATTGTACCCAGAGCACTTCTGGCTCCTTGGTCAGGACGTACACTTAACCTTGTCAGGCCTCCTCCAGCAGTTTGTGCTTTATTTCCATTCTGCTCTCCTTCTTTCCTCTCCAGGACTAATAATTTTTTTTTTTTTTTTTTGTCCCGGGATTGAACTCTGGTCCTTGTGCTTGCGCAGCAGGCAGTGAAACCACTAAGCTAAATCCCCGGCAGGACTGATAATTTTGATGCCTCTGCAACATGAGGTTACAGCATTCTTTAATGACTTTGAGACTCTTCTCTGTGGTCTGAAATGGCTCTAGCTTTCCAAACAAACACGAGTGAGTGACACCTTCACTCTACATATCCATGAACCCCAAGAAAGGAGGTACCACAGAGCTCACTTTTAGGTACTTCTTAGCGACAAAGCTGACTTAGTTTTTCATTCGCTCTTCTTATAGCTTAAGTGTAAACTAACATTTCAGGAATGACTTCTCTTCTTTCATCTGTTTAATTGTAAATTTGATATGCATACTGATCCCATGTCTTAGATCAAGACTTGGCATAATCTCTGTCCTACAGAAGTCACCTAAATTACTTTCTGTGTGTAATAAATTGAAAATTAAAATTATAATTTATAACTCCTATTTTTCATTTCTTTATTTTTCCATTTGGAAAAATATTGTAGAACTGGGAAATACAACACTTTTCTTTGTAAAATATACTATGATAGGGAAGAAAACTTGCTTAACTTTATAGATTGATTTTTCCACAATCACAGGAGGTTATCATTAATTGTGTTAGGGTTCTAATAGCATTGCAGTTCTCTAAGGAAGTGTTCACATTTTTAAAGATGTATAACAATAAGATCCTGGATTTTCTTTAAACTACTAAAGCAACTACAATAAAAGGAATAGATGAAACAAATGTGGTGAAATTCTCGTAACTGTCCAATCTGGTGATTGGTATGGCGTCATTGTACTATGTGTGATCACTTTTCGTGTACTTTGTAATCATTTTCAGTAAAACTTAATACAGTGACAAAATTATTACCACTACATAGTCGTTTCATGGGAAAAGATATAATAGTAGATATTTACCACATTCAAGAGGTTGATTCATGTGGGTAGTTATTCTATAGAGAGAGACATTCCCAACTGCTGGGAAATTTATTCATAAACAGTCTTGTATTCAGAGCAGAGTACTTTTGCTGTTGATAGGCATTTTTTGAGTATGATCTATTTGTATAAATGAGTCAATTATTTTATTTTAAAAAATACTTGGCACTTAGTAGCTTAGTTTTTAAAATTCAGTCACTCCTGTTGGAAGTAAGAATACTTCTGGCCATATCCTGGATTTCTCAGGATGAGCAGGCACTTTTAGCTACAAGTCTAATATTACAGACTGTAGAGGCCTCATCCTATTAATTATGCAAGGGTTGTATTTTAGTGCCTTTGTCATTTTTCCAAGGTCATTGTTACTTCTAATCATTATATCTAGTTTGTGATTTTACAAAATCCTAAGAGTTTTAAAAGATTTTTGCCTACTGTCATTTTAGCTATGTTTTAGATTCCATTGTAAAATAGTAGCTCAACTTCCTTAAGATATTAAGAAATATATCTAATAAAACTTATATGAGAATATTAATATTAATTTGATGTAATGCTTAGAAAGACTTAATCTCTATATTGGTTTCTTTCAAAAACTACCCCAAGAAAAATGTTCATGGTTTCCAATGTTTTATATGGATTAGACTTTGGAATAGAAACTTGTTGGAAAGAATTAGGTCTTTTTTAGTCCTTCGTATGGATTCATTAGAAATATGTCTGGTTAGGGAAATGTATGTTAAAAAAAACCTAATTTTTCCTCTGGGTACCCCTTATCAGGACTGAATTATCTTAATGATCATAGATGAAAAGACTAAACATTTTAGAAAGAGTCTCCTGAACTGAAACTATGGCTGTCCTAGGAATTTTCTAGACGGTACTTCTCCTCTTCAAGAAGAGAGCTTTCAAGCATCCCCAGGGGCCTCTCCTTGTCAAGTGGACCATCTGGGGGTGGGAATGGGAGAGCTATTTCAATGCTGGATGAGTCCCCACAGAGCAACAAAAGTGAAAAAGACATGATATCTCCTCTGTGAAGCCTGCTCGTTCCCTCTTTAAACATTTTTAAATAAAAAAAAAGTCTTACTGAAATATGGTAAGTATTAAGGATGCATTTTTCTGAACCCGGGAGCTGCAGCCTTTTAGCTCAGGATCTAAGAAATGACTGTCCATCTAGATTTCCTCCTCAGGAAAGGGGATGATCCTTTACATTAGAGGAATTGTTTTAAGAATAAAAGGAATAGAGAGCCACTGGTTTTGTACCAGAGGCATGGAGGCATAATCAAGGGCAGCAGCTACTTAGAGGGGTGTAGAAAAATCAGAGGGGGTAAAACTGAGACAGTCCAGAGTACCAAGGCTTATTAACACTATGCGTTATCAGAAATCCTGAAATGTCTGCATTTTAATTTTACCCTGAACTTTTATATGACATAGGCATTATTTATTAAGATACAGTAATTGTATCATTACTAATATTGGTACCTCAATTAGCTGTTGCTGTAGTGATGCTGCAAACAAACCACCCCAAAGCTCAGTGCTTATGAACAGCAGTCCCTGTACTTGTTTTCCTAATTGTAGGCTGGATGGGACTCTGCCGGTCCCAGGTGGGCTTAAGATCCACACTGCAGATTGCGTGGAGATATGCGCCACATAACTTTATCCTTCTTAACTCAGGGTTTGAGCAAAACCCACGCCTTTTCATGATGAGAGTGTCCTTCAGGAACCTGAGCCCCACAGTGGAGCACATCTCGCATTGACTGATATCACATCCACTGACATCCCAGTGGCCAAAGCAAGGTATGTGACCAAGCCAGGCACTGGTGAAATGGGCAAGTATATTTCACTTGTAGCAAGGGGAATAGATGAGTGAATATTTGCTGGCATTAATCCAAACTATTGCAATGATTCTTGGCATCATAATTATTACTAGTTGTGTCCAGCTCCAGTGGTTTTAAAAGTTTCTAGAAGCCAGACATGGCTGAGGTTGATTCTGTTGTGGTGGTGGCTGGTTGATTTTTGACACTCCTTGTGCACATGCCCTGGTCACAGATATCAGTCATCTGTAAATTAAGCCAGTTCCTCTGCTTCCTCAAGGTCAGTAGGCCGTCCCTGATGAACACGTGCTTACAAAAGTTGTAAAGCACACTGGTACCTCTCTGGAGGCATTAATAATCCAGTCTGACTGAGGATGTCCTCCACCTGTTTTATCAATCTGCTTTATTAAGTCAAAATTTCCCACCAGTACTATCACAGTGTATATTTGTACTGTTCATTTCATCTCTGCATGAGGGTTTCATCTCACATGGAAGGTGGAGAGTTTCAGGCGCGTGTTCAGCATAGTAACAGGTGCATTGGAAATGGCTGCATAGCACCCAAAGGCTGTTGTTTTGGCTCAAGTATTTCATGTCCAAAGAACATTTTCGTGTAGTCATCACAGAGGAAGCTTTTGAAATGCATTCACCTTGCTGGTTGAAATTGCCACTCACCACTTTTAAGTGCTTGTTTTTTCAAACTTTTCCTTTTACCTCTCCATGACCTCAAACAAATCAATCAGAAGCTTTCTGGTAGAAAAGTTTCCTAATAGATGATGTGACACTGGCAGAATCTTTTTAAAAAATCACTGTGTGTTCCTCTGAATATACAACAACTTGGAATTATCAGTTAGGTTCAAGGAATGAAATAGACCCTAAGTAGGCTTTGGGCTGCTGTGGACTTCGTGCCGGAAGCCAGCAAGCAGACTAACAAGGTTTGTTCTCCTACTTGCATGCAGATGGCATTGTCTACTTTATTTATTTTTTTTTTTCATACAGAAGTGGGAGGAGAGGGCTGTTGCAGCTGCCACTGATGAAAATCAAACTCCCGATGTCTGATGGCAAGCTGCTGTTTCACTCTTGTTTTTTTTTTATTTCAAGGGAAATATAATTTGTTGTTTTTGCTGGTGGAGTTTGCGTGTTCTGAAGTAGAAGAGCCACTGCATTTAGTTAGGGGTTCTGCATTCTTTGCTTACATTCAAATTTGTGTCCTGGTTATGGTGCCTCAGATTTATTAAATAGAAACCCCTTCACTTGGGCTGGGAAACAGCATTGTGAATAACAATGCAGTCTTTAAGAAAGGCCAGCAAACTTTAACTATGGTCTTTAGGCACCCAGTGTATATGCTTTGAGAACATTTGAACCACATTACATATCAAATACAGTTATTCTTTATACTAGCTAGGTTTATTACTTATCACCCATGTCAACTGCATTTTTGTGGGGTTCTTTCTAAGTATACACTTAACACAATAAAGTCTTTGCTCATAATTGCAAATGAAATAAATTATATATATATATATATATGAAGAAAAAACATAGAAAAGCTTACTTCAGCTCCCCTCCCTTTTATTTTTTTTTACCACAAAACGCTAAATAGAATTAAAAATGTGTCACTATTCAAAGTTATTGTGGCTTATTCTTCATATGGACATAAACTCTTTTCATCAATTTGAAGTCATATAAAGTCCAAATTTGAAAGATCTGATGCAAACTTCTTTCTTTTCTTCTGTGATACCTGCTAACCTAAGTCCAGAATGGCTTCAGAAGGCAAATTTTTTCCTTTATTTTAAATGGTAAAATGGTAAATAATGCTATCTTTGACTAAAAGCCTGGCAGGCCAATTCCATGGACCCTGTGGTTTTAAAACATCTGGATATAGAAAATGAAGAGTTTTTTTTATGTATTTTCTTGCTCAGCCATGAATATAGAAGGCCAAGGCTTTCAATGATAGATGTCTGACTTTTATCAGTATCTCATTTCTTCTTGACTTCTAGCAAGCTTCTAGGTATTCAAATCTTGTAGTGCTTTCTTGTAACATAGTTCTCTAGAAAGCAGAATCCACTTCCTGTGGAATTGGAATTTGTTTGTGAAGTGCCTAGAGCCTAGAAGATCACTAGCCCATAGAAGATTTGAAGTGTAAAAGCATTCCTTTAAGAAATCACATGAAATACAATCATTTGGTTTCCAGCATATCCCAGTAATGCATGATTCTTGAAATTCATGGTCTTTCTCTACTGTCCACTAGATTTGACAAAGGTAATGGTATATACCTGCCTTAAGGCTGCTTCAAAAGGAAAAATTTACTTCTGCTTAATCAGTCATGGCACTTGTCATTTTTACCCATTACTCCAACTCAACATAAGTAAAATCTTCAATGCAAAATTATGGCTTTTTCTCTAAGTGCAGTTCATTGGAAAGTCTGCCAAATTTTTTAAAAGAGTGTGTATAAAACTTTGAGTAGGTAGCACATCTATAAGCCTATCAAAATGTCCATTCATTTCCTTTAGTTTTTAATTGACTGGGCAAAATCTTTATGAATTACATCAGTTTTACTAAACTTGGTGACAAAATTTCATACATTTGTTATCTAGGATGCATTAAAGGAATTTGCAGAGCACTTTTGCCCATCATTGCATACTATATTATTTTTATAATCCCTCACATTGTCATTTAAGGTCTCTATATAACATTTAAGGTGCCATGGGGCCTTTTCTTGTGCTATGCCTGAACTGGGCTACAGAGCTCCTGAAAGAATAAGCCACGGCTCTGATCTTTAGTTTGAGAACATAAGAGAATAAGTGAAATTCAATTTAAATTGTGAAATTATACTTTAAGTGGAGTGATAGGAGTATTTAAGGGATACAGTTGGATACAAATATGGGGGAAGGCTTTATCAGTGGCTGGCGCTTCATTAACAAGTGATCCTTGGGACTGGGGATTTACCTCAGTGGTTTTGTCGCCTGCTGCGCAAGCTTAAGGACCCGAGTTCAATCCCTGGTACCAAAAAAAAAAAAAGTGATCTTTGAAGTATGCATGGCCATTTGCCCACACCATCTAAGTAACGGTATTCCATTCAGATGGACCAGTATACACAAAGCTACCGAAGCCTGACTCATCAGACGTATTGCAGAAAGTATAAGCAGTTGAATATGACTTCAGTGGAGCTCACTAAAGGCATGATGAGAGAATTGACTTCAGGCCAAGGCTACGTTGCTGAAGGACATGTGCAACAATCCAAGGAGTAGATCTTTTTTCTCTAATCAATGGGGAGCTATTAATAGATTTAAACCTGATCAGCTTTGAGTTTTACAAAGTCTCACTCATCAGCTCTGGGGAGGGTAAATTAGGTGAACATAACAAGGGCAAACTATCAGTCAGGAAGCTCTTACTGGAGGCCTGCTGAGAGGTGTGGAGGATTTATGTGCAGGGAGGAGTGGAAGAGATGGAGCTAGAAGATGTTAAAGGGCTGAAGCCCTGGAGGCCAGTTAGATGTGGAAGAACTCTGAGATTATACTTAGGGCTTGATGAATGGTAGATGGGGTAGCATTGTTCTTCAGAGTAAGGGAGAGGCAATTGTGGATGTTAATTTTCCTTTTTGAAATTCTAATCTGAGCTCTGTCCATATGCAAAAGTTGTATAGTTGCTTAGACTTGTAGCTCTGAATCTCAAGAATTCTGGCTTAGAGATACACATTTAAGTCAAAATGAAAAAAACATGACTCACTTACTAAAAAACATTTTATGTTCTAGGCCCTGTTATTATTTATATTTATATATTATTTATATATTTATAGTACATGAAAGAATATGTAAGTGTGATAAAAAATAATGGTGAATACTTAAATTTTAAAAATTATTAAAGTAAAAGACACATTGCCATTCATCCCCCTCAAAATACTCCCCCTTACTTGGAACACACTTAGGCCATCATTCTTGCTACTTTCTGAAGCAGTTCTGCAAGTTCTCTTCCATGAATGAAGATCTTTAGCTGTGTTGTCATGGCTGCCTCAGTATCCTGGATTGATTCAAAGCATTTACCTTTCATGGTCTCTTTGACTTTGAAGAAGAGCAAGAAGTCATATGATGCCAGATATGACAAATGAGGTGATGAGGAAACACTATAATATTTTTATGAGCCTGACTTTCCTTTGGATGATACTCAGCAGCAGTGTTTGCTGTGTTTTAGATCACACTAGTAAAGACACTCATGAAAGAGGTCTTCCAGAACTGCTTCAGAAAATGCCAAAAATGATGGGATAAGTTTTTCAAAGCAAGGGTGATTAATGGCAATGTGTATTTAATTGTAATACATTTTTAAAACATTCACCATATATTTTGATCACCCTCTTTATGTCACACGTTGATTATCTCCTATGCAAAATGTTTAACGTATTTTGGATTTCAGATTTTTCAAGTTTTGGAATATTTGCATATACTCAGATGGTTTGACAATGAGACCTCAATCCTAACAGAAAGTTCATTTGTGTTTTATACATACCTTACACATACAACCTGAAGTGGATTTTATACAGTATTGTTAGCAAACCTGTATTTGGCCTGCAAGCTGTCACATGCGATCAGGTTTGGGATTTCTCACATGTAATGTTTTGTCGATACTCAAAAAATTTCAGATTTTGAATTTTCAGACTGGGCTATTCAATCTGTGTGATATGATATATATGTGATATTTCATTGCTCATCAGTGTAACTGTAAGAATCAGATATTATCTTTTTTTTTTAATAAGTAACCAAAGCTTAGAGAGGTTCAAATATCTGTGCAAGATTCTACACTTAATAATTATCTGGTCTAGCATTTGAATTCAAGTGTATTATTAAAATAATGTTCACCGTCCTTTCCATTATCATTTGTAGTAGTGTTTTAGGAAAAGTGGAAAGCAAGGCAATGTTTACACTTTGCTTGACAGTGAGTAGGTGGTCAAATTTGGATGTGAAAATTTACAGGAGCCGTAAGAAAGGATACATGTCGGAATATCAGTACATTTAGATTTATCTTATTGGCAGTAAGAAGCACGGGAAGTTTTCAGGAAGATAGTTAGAAAAAGAGAATAAATTCAAAGGAGGCATTCAAAGTACTAGAGAGAGTAATATTCTTTTGGTTGCAAGTAATAGAACTAACTAAACCAAAGAGATTGTTAATTAGAAGCATACAGGGAGATTTTACAGAGAAAGAAAATAAGTTAACAGTCAAGAATTGGAGCAGTTTGTAGAATTTCACCTTCAGGGTACAGCTGGCAAATTAACACAACAACCAACAGGTCCCAGTCTTTATTTATCTCTGTTAGAAAGTCCAGGAGCCTGAGAAGGGTGAGGCTGAGACAGTGGCCCAGCCTGAGGATGACTGCTCTGGCAGAGCCAGTCCATTGCAGTTATTCAATGAAAACACGGATTTTTCAGATCTCCCATCCAACTGCTGACCTTAGGAAAATCATTTCTTCTATTGTTACTTGCTAAGGTGGGACAGAAATGATATTTTGATGGGATATGTATTCCACAAGGAAAAGCTGCTAAGCTTGTAGTAAAATGAGATGGAATGAAACTTAGGGTGTCCTCAACTGAAGAACTTGTTTAGGTGCCCTTGAACTGCCCAAGTCTCTGACACCTTCACACCACACCTGCTCTTCACTTATCATCATTTTCTCTCCTCATTAGGAAGGACCTCTAGCCTTCCCTCCATCCCAGTGTTAAACCACGTTTCCTGCTACTAGCAGATGCTCCTCGAAGTTTTGTTACTCTTTTTCTTTAATGGCATGTAATGAAATCCCTTCATGTTACTGATTTCAAACAGAAAGAAGAAGACTAGCACTGTACTTCTAAATGCTTGATTTCCTATAGTAACTTGTTTCACCAAGGCAAAGACCACCTTAATTTTTTCTTCAACAGTCTATCTGTGTATTCCTGTTTGGTTTTGTTCACTGTTGTTACACTGTGGTTCAAAATAGTCCCCCATCCCCAGGTCCACAAGATGTCATTGTCAGATGAATCCACGATTTTATAAAACAAGTTAAAGTGAAGCAATTTGCCTCTTTGTTTTCAACATGAAAAATAGAACAGAGTTTATCAAAGTTTAAGATTTATAAATGCTTTGGGAATGAAATGTCAGACCATTAAGGCAGAGATGCCAATTGTAGTACCATTCCATAAAAAGTGGATTTAGGTATCAAGCAAAGCACTTTAGATATTATCTGAGGGCAGGTTAATCATGGAATTACAAAAAAACCTCTAATGCAGAATGCTCTTAAAGTAAGATGAAAAAGTATTATTCCAATAATTTATATGCTATATTTTGGGGCATTATAAAAATAGAAAAGCTTGTCTAAGAGTAACCAGGAAAAAAATGTTCTAAGTACACTCTAGTCCCATTTTGTTTCCTATATTTACATTGTCAGAAATTATAAAAAGTAAAATGCAGTAGTAAGATATAAAAACACATACACTTTAAAGTATTTCTAGGAGTTTTTTAATTTCAAATATACTGAGCTCAACTCTCTTATTTGCTGTTTTTGTGACGATGATTGTCTTCCTAGTATTGGGCACTTTCTCAGTTGCAACTAGAAAGACATAGTAAAGATTAAGCACAGCTATTTAGAGGGAAACTTATTTCTTGGTGTTAATTTATTTCTTTCATAAAGAAATTATATTTCAGTGAAATAAAAGTAAAAATTCTTCAGATGATTAGAAACATTTCATTGGAATGGTATACTTGTCATTTTTTGAAATACAATAATATTTTTATTCACTTATTCTGTTTATGCAGTTGAAGAAAATATTTAAAGTGTGAAATTGTTGAACAGTGGCAGCACTTAGAGCACAGTCCTCTATCAGCTCAGGAGTGGTATAAAAATGCCATTGCAGTAGGTCCACGCTTCCAGCAATGCCTCTTCATTCTGATCAGGATGATTCATCTGTAAGAAGGGAGGGGAAGAAATAGATTGATCGCTAGGCTAATTCTATCCCTGATCTCTTCGAGTGTGCTGACAGCGGTGCCTGCACTGCTGTGGCATTTTTTCCTGTTGTCATGGACACTTACCCATTGAAAGCAACAGATGCCTGCTGACTGTCCCTCTTTGCACATTGCCTGGTGGGACTTGAATCTGATTTCAGGCTTTGATTAAAGCAGAAAGTATTCAGTAGAAATCTATTCTTCTTATTTCATACAAAACTCAATGTGTGATTTCCATTAAGAAATTAAATGAAGTCTGATTACTTTTTGAGAGAAGTCAAGATTTATTTGTGTAACCTAGGTGCCTATGGGTACCATATTTTAAAGTAAAATTGACAGAATTTTACTTCAGAAATCTTTACAAACATGCTAATTAAGAGAGATTACTTCAAGGATCTGTCAAATGATTAAGATTTCATTATTTTATAAATTTTTAATTGCTATCCTAAGGAAAATACATTTTTATTCATAAAGATATTATATCACGGCTCATTTCTTAACCCTCCAGTTATGCTCACAGAGTTTTCTCCCAGGAACTGAAGAGCAGTGAAGTGTAGAGGTTCTTTTTTGGGTTTGGGGGTTTTTTGGTACAGGGGATTGAACTCCGGCCCTTGTGCTTGCGAGGCAGGTGGCAGGCAGCGGAACCACAGTTTTATTTTTTTTTAAGCATACTCCGTTTTGGAATCACACAGCTATATCCAAATATCTGTCCCACCTCTGTGTGACCTTGGGGCTGCTTGTTCCCACGACTCAGATATTTTTCATCTCTATCAACCACCTTTCAGAGTTGTTCTTAGGATTATATGAAATGGTATATACAGCGTGTCTGGCATAATCACAGGATCAGGGGACCACAGATCTTTCAATGTGAGAATAATGAGCTAGAGTCCTTGGTATCTGTTGTTTTCTCACTTAACTGTGAGTCTCTAGAGGGCTCCAAGTAGACTTACTCATTTTGGTATTCTGTATTTAACATTACTGCACTGTCTAGGGCAACATTTACAGAGGAAGGTTCTGCATCAAAGCTTGGCTGGTGTCTGATGGTTCAGTTCCTACTTCATGGTGTTTTCTTTGCTCTCTGCATCTAATAGTGGTCAAGCAGTTTTATTTTCACCACTTACGGATAATCTTTCTCCCAGTACTTCTGTTAACAGGAGGCAAACCTAAGATCTTTGTGTGTTGAATGCAGATTGTAGGAACACAGCTTTTATCCCAGCACTGACCTAAGTAAATGAACACTGTTCATCATGGAATTTTAACTGCTTGCAAGTGAGTTAATTACTTTTCTGAAACTTCCATGACCTTTAGTTTTTGGAGTACCACATCGGTGATCCTAAGAGGTGTGATCAAAAACATATCATCTGTACTTAATTTTTTAAAAATTATAATACTCAAAGACATTGCCATTAATCTCCCCCAAAATAATTTTGCTTGCATTGAACACATTTATCCCATCATTCTTGTCCCTTTTGAAGCAGTTCTAGAAGTCCTCTTTTGTGTCTTTGCAATGTCATAGTTGCCTTGATGTCTTAAATTGATGCAAAGCGTTTACCCTTCCTTGTCATTTTGACTTTGGGGAAGAGTCAGAACTTAGACAGTGCCAGATCTGGTGAATAAGGTGGATGAGGACACACCTTAATGTTTTCAATAGACAAATTGTAAATTTTTTTAAGTGATTCAGGACATTGAGCCAAGCACAACAGGACATCTAAAGATACTCATGAAAGAGGACTTCCAGAACTGCTTCAGAGACAAGAACCATGGGATAAATATGTTCAAACAAAAGGAGAGTATTTTGAGGAAAATTAATGATAATGTATGTTTTTCTGTAAATTTTAAAAATGTTAACTCTGACCATATTTTTGTTTACTCCCTGTAATTTCCCTTCTGCTTATATGAAGGCCGTCATCTAACTGTTAAAGTGCTACAGAACTACAAGTTAGAGGAACCATTCCTGTATTCCTCAGCCTGTAAAACTGCAGTAATTTCTCTTACTGAAGAGCAGCAAATTAAGCAAATTGTAGAGACCACAGCATGCGACACACTTGCTCAGAGATTTAATCTAAACCTGTACACGAAGGTTCAGATACAATAAGCATCTTTGGCTCTAAACAAATACTTACTTGTAACTCCATTTAAAGATATTATGCTAATACAACTACTTGAGAATTTTATTTGTAGTCAAATAGTAAAGAAGAGATAGGTGCGTGCTTTTGACATTGCTGGTCAGTTGTTGGAGATTAAAGCGTGCATTCTTGGCAATGTATAGCTTAGAAAGCATCCACTATCTGTTGGCTGTCCAGTAACTTCCTTTTCATGAACCGTAATTGGTGGCTAACCCTAACTTTGCTCTCTTTGTGCCCATACTCTCACTGTAAAATATCAGTTGCTGTTTTACAGCCACCAATTCAGAGCTCTGAATTTTTTGGGAATTACCTAACTGTACAACTGCTAAAACTGGAAAAAACTATCGTTACAAATTAGGAGTGAGATAAACTTGACAACAAAGCACATCCTAAGGACTGTGAAATCCTGACTTGGCACTGGTAGAGCAGAAAATAGGTAATTATAGCAAGCCATAAACTAAGCGTAAGCTAGAAACCTATCATTATTTGTAGTTCATTTGGTCCCTAATAATGGCAGTTTGTTCTGTTTGACAGTTATGGGACCTGGGGCAAGTTGCTTAATCTCCCTGAGCCATAATTAATTCATTTATAACATGGAAATATGAGTTTTGCTGCCTATTCAGGCTGGAGTTGTAATGATCCAATCTGATTATGTATGTGAAATCACTGAAATATCAGTGCAACCTTCTACTTCCAAGGACAGACTGGAGAAAGCACGGGAAGAATGGATCAGAACAGAGCAATACAATGTGCCTGAGTGCCCTGATGCCCAGACATTCATCAGCACATCCATTGTAAGCCCAGCCCTCCCTTCTGTGGCAGATCTTTAGATGCCAGAAATATGGACTCACACAGCAGCCAGGTAGTGTGTAGGTTAAGAGTTTGCTAGGAGACAATTTTCAGTGGCTTATGGAGGAAGAAATGAAGGGACACCACATGGCATTTGATCTAGCCTGGTGACATTGTTAAGCAAGGAACCAGAATCTAAAGAGGGATTCATAGAGACCACTGATCTGTTTCCAACCCAAGAAATGGGATGTGGATTGTTTAACTACTTCATGAGAAATTGCAGAATTTCATAGGAGTTACAAAAGTTGGAAAGTACTTGGTATTCAGTAGGTACTCATATGTTATGATGGCAATAATTGATACCAGCAGTGATGCTATTAAGGAATTTAGCTTTGTTTTACATTTGAAAAATGATTGTAGCACATAAGAATATTTGCAGAGGAAAGGGATGAATTATCAAAGACCCAACAGGGGAAAAAAAACTAATAAATGTAATAAAGACTGAAAGGAAAGGCTGACATCAGAACATTTTTAATATGTTTTTGAAGAGAAGTCTGTGTATGAGATGGTTATCATATGTTTTCTGTCAATAAGACTACTAAACAGGATAATCTCAGCAGGAAAATGTTAGATTAGACATGACTTTCTCCCTGCGAGATTTCACCTCATTCCTGAGACTTCAACTATGTAAATAATTTGTGTCTGTTGCTATATTCGGACTGCTACATGCTCCTGCTGGGTAAAGTCTGCATGATAATTTATGAATTCTCTATACCTAGCATAATGTCAAACACTCAGAAGAGGCACATTTCATATATTTTTTAACGCTAATTAAATCAGTGCTTCTGAAAAGCAGTTTTATATAAAACTATTTCCCCCCTTCAGATTTAACCATTTCTGTTCATCATTCCACCAGTCAACTAGACACAAAATATTGGAATCCTTTTGGACTTTCTGTAGCCATTATACATCCCTGCTTCCAAATAGTTATCAATTCTGGTGTATTCTTTCCTTACCACCTCTTTATGTTTCTTCTTCAGAGATTCTGGTTCCCATCACTTGGGCTTAGATCCTTCCTTCTGTTCAACAGGAACCTCTGTGGTACTTGGCTACTCTGTGAGATTTCATTCACAATTTCAGCCTGGGTATTTAAGTTAGATCATTTGTCCCCGAACACTGGTTTCGTTTCCCCTGATCTACAGTGTTTTGGCATTTGAATCCCAAGTTTTTGCAAGTTCTCAGTGAATTCTCATACTTGATCTATGGATGTATCATTCTACAATCTGTCTGTATGGAATCTTTGTCCTAGGCAGTGTTCAGCTTTGCTTTTCCTTGGGCGTGTCGTTACCTGCTTTGTTTGGCTGTGCTGTTTCTGGTACTTAGTGGGAACCCTGCCTTTCTTCAACACTGTAAGATTCAGCATTGCCTCGAAGTACTTCTGTTAGGCTTTCTCATTGCTTCCCACAATATTCTTAGGCTTCTCCAAACAGTTGAGCTTATGGTGTGAACAGAAAGTTGATTGTTGAAGGCGGGATGTTTAAAAATAAGACATCCTACAAGCCATTGTTAAAAGTAGTTCTATTTTCAAGCTGACAGCCTATCTGGAACTTCATAAAGTTTCATAGTGTGTTTAATGTCTGTAAAAGTCTGGAAAAAAAGGCACTCTTGGAGCATCTTTTAACTGTCCATTAGCAAAATTGGTTTTTGGCATGGTTTGCACTTAGAGTATCTTTCATTTTACATGGAGTGTATTTGTTTAATTATGAAATTTTATATTTTAACACATCTCAGATATATTCTTTTTGACATAAATCTTGGATTCATACCCAATTTAGGGTATAAAACCAACAACTCTTTACCATTCTTAATTATCTTATAAGCACTTTGAGTGCTGATGGATTCACAAAACACATTTATTATTATTGACTTTTCACCAAAGTTGCTTCTTTACCAAAAGCTAGGAGAGCTTTTGAAGTTTTTTTTTTTTAATTTAGATTGCTAAATGACAAGTGACAGATCATTAATAGCTGCCAAAACTAGATAGAACAAGTGTCTGAGAAAATCAGACAGGAGAGATTTGCCCAAATATAAATGCTGTTTTACCCCCTCAAAGTTTATTCTTATGTTGTATTTTGTTTTGCAAACAGACAAAAGAACCGGCAGGGCTCAGGAAGGTTTTGTGTAGCGCCCAAGGTTAGGGGTAAGAATTTGAAAGGGATCAGTGAATCAGATGTAATATGGGCTCTATTTGAGCCACCCAACCTTTGTTTTGCTGAGGTCAGTATTCCAGTTATAAAAAGCTGCATAGGCATTTCCGCCAGCTCAAAAGAACTTTATCCCTGTTTTCAATTCTGACATACCTATTATGACTTTGTTCACTAAGCAGAAAGAATTATGGGAAATGGAAACTCCATGGCATGTTTTTATGAAGGAGCTATGGACGTATCCTCACTAAGAAATTAAAGAACCAATCAAAGTTGTATGTTTTCTTTTCAGGTAAAAAAAAAAAATTGCTATATTCATTCCCTATAATATAGTGATTTAGTTAACTTGGAAAACAAAGTAGCATAAAATGAGAAGGGCTTATGTTCAAAATGCATTTTGTATTTTAAACAAGGAATTCAACGAGCCTACGAATTTCTGTTATTCTAAAATCAAACGAAGGCAAAACCACAAAAACCTTGCAAATTTATTCTGTGAAGGCCGCCAAAGGAAGGGGGGAGTGTTAAGAAAAGAATGTTAAAAAGCTGTATTTCTCTCATTTGCCTCCTTTAGAGTCCTAAGATTAAACAATTGCATGTTTGTATTTCAAAACAAGGTACACATTTTCAAATCTGCCTGATAATACTCAGTAACAAACTGTATTTCCCCCTTTTTCTATAAAAAACATTTTCTTGCAAACTGCAGGTAAATTATCATTCCAAGTAGGTAAATTTAATACTTTTTGAGGTACATTTAATATTTTTTATGATACTCTACTGAATTGTGTTATAAAATGTCAACTTCAGATTTCTTGGCTCAGTATTCCTAATACTAAGTAGATCTTCATTTTAATGTACATAATTTGCTAAAGAAATTCATAAGTAAGATCATGATGTCCCTAAGTAAGATGCTGGCTACCTTCATGTTTATATTCCCAGCTACCTTGTAGGAAGACATACACATTCAGCCATGGAAAGAACTGGGAAGCCAGATGCCACGAAGCTAGAAAAAGGAACCCTGCAAAATGAAAAACACATTAGTATCTTTTTAAATTTTGGTTCAGAGGTCTTTATTTTTTTTTAAATCTAATTTATTTTAAATGGGATTAACCTATATTTAGCTGCCTATTAAATGTGTTGAAGATTAAGAAAGTGTTTTATACTTCTCTCCTTTTTAAGTATCTACTTTGAGCTTAGGAAATTTTCCTTAGAAAAGTCAAACTTAAAAGCCCTTGAGTATGAGTCCTCTTTAAATGAGAGGCCTGTGATAACATAAAGTAACTTTGGAAGTCTCAAAACTGAAGGTTAACCTCATTAATTTTGTAGAAATTTGCCAAACATCAAGGGGTTTGAACCCGCCTAGAAAAACAATAAGATATTTGGCAAAGTTGCTTGTTTTAAAGTCTAAACTGTAGTCCATGAAAGAATTATCAAAAGGTAGTGTGTGCATAAAAAATAGGCTGTTAAAGCAAATGACTTTGAACTGGAGAAAAAGAATGCTGCTCATTAGAAATGAAAACCTACAGTGGAATGTCTATGTATGGCCATTATGATAAGAAAAATGAATATAGAATGGCTCTTTTATAGCAAATACTGAGATTATATAATTAGAATTTCCTGAAAGGAAATAAAGTTGCATAAAAGTTAAAGGAGTACTTTTTCTTTCATAACTTAAACCCAAAATAGTCATGTTGGTTTTCTTGCCGTCTGTCTCCCAGGGAGCATTATAGGTCTTTGTTTTATCTTTGCTGAAGAGCTTGTATCCTATCACTGGAGAAGTTAATTGTATCCTTTGGTGTCTCCAAGCATAATTTTATTTTTCCATAATTACATTTGTTTTGTATTCCTTCTTAAAATAGTTCTAAAGAACTCTTTCGGAGAAGTGGGGTCAAAAGAAGTTTGATTCTTACCTTTTCCATTTGACATCCACTCTTTAAGGGTTTGAGGCACAGAAGTGTGGGTGATATTTGATCTTCAGGGAGGTAAACTCACTGTGTCATCTCTGCCTCAACGACTGAAATCTGTTTCATGCTCCAAAGGTGACCGGTCTACTCTAGGAAGAGTTGTGTTTCAAGCTAGAACAGTTTCTTTTGCTTTTTTTGATGACATGAATTCAGCAAAGAAAAGCAGCTAGATTGTAAGTTATTCATTAATGCCTGTGTTTTTTAACCTATTTTCTAACCTATGGAAAGGAGGAGTGACAATTGAATAATTACTACAATTTTTACTGCTGGAACAATAGCTACCACTTTGTAATTACTTAAGATGTGATATTTGGATTTTAACACTGGGGATCTATTACTTTTTAAAAGACAGAGAAAAATACATTTAAAGCAACTTTATTCCTATAGGTTTTCTTCTGTGCTTTTTGTTCCAGAAGAACCATTATATTCTTCATGGTCTGCTCAGTAGTAACAAAGCTAACAAACCCTGGAGTCCAGCTTTGTGGGTTATTTGCTCTTAGACTGTTAAGATATGGAATTTTAAATTTTGGGGTATGCAGACTTTTAGTGCCATAAAAGATACTAACAGGATACTCATGTAGGAGAATCTTACAACCACTGAAGAAATGCAGATTGAGAATTGTTCAGAGATTATTCAGTATTGGTAGAACTATACTAGATCTAAGTTTACCAGCTTGGGGCCCATTGCTTTCTAAACTTTTTGCACCAAATAATAAGGAAAAGCTAAATTAGTTACGCATTATGTGTAACTTATTCCAACTTAGAAAAAGTACACTAGAATAGACTAGTTGAGGGTGTGGTTCAATTGAATATAAAATTATTGTGGCGTATTGAGGATTACTTATAAAGTACATGAGATTATGTTGGCCTTTATACAAGCAGAGACTTTTATTATCTTTTAGCATTTATTGATAACGCATCTCATTAGATAGTGAGGTTACTTCTGTACTGTACTCCAAATTAAAGTGCATATTTAGTGCCCCTGCTGGCTGAACTATAATTTATACCAGGCGTGACTGATACATAATGAATCTGATATTTCTGTGTGACTTGTGAAATCAATCTCATTTCTTTATGGTCACATCTTACATATTATATTGTGTATTTTTGAATAATTCTTGTGTTTAAAAAGTGCCACTAATGGCTTTTCTAATTTAATAAGGTTAAATCCATGGGATCAGGAAATGGGGAAGTGCTAAACCTTTTTACAGAAAAGACAGGACAGTGGCATTTAAATTTTAGCTCTTCATTCTACTCTCAGAAGTATGTTGCACACACACATACCCAGAACCCTCAAATTCTGTGAACCAATCCATGTGCATCTGTAATTAAATCTGTAGTTTGTGCTTATGTTGTCATTTTTTTTCTTTTATTCTAATGGATTTCAGTCTACCCAGAGATTACTTTCCTCAATAAGAGAATTTAGTCCATAAAAATCCAACCCCTATGAAGATAATGTGTCCTTAAGAATGCTGTGTCAAACAAATTTTCCCTAGAAAAAAATACTTCCCGACTTCTCATCATTAACAAAGGCATTGAGGGAGAAGCAGTTGTGCTGACTCAACTCCATCTTTCTGTAGGTTCTGATACTCCCAATCCACTGTCACTGCCCTGCTCCCAGCCTCTGTTGGTGCTGAAACTGCCATCTGTCCCCTGTCCCCTCCCGGGATCATATAAAAAAGCAGCTGCCATGTCTGTTGCATCTCTAGGATTCCCTTCCACCCTTTAAACATAATCGTAATACACTAGTTTTACCTATTGTGTTATACAGTATTTACTCTTAGTTATTGAAGGCTTTTTATCCCAAATTTGCTGTTTGTTTGGTTTTGGGGGGGGGCGTTGTTTCTGGTTTTTTGGTACCGGGGATCGAACTCAGGACCTTGCTCTTGGGAGGCAGGCGGCAGCACCACTGAGCTATCCTAAATTTAAAGTCTTAGAGGCTAGGTATATTCCCATATCCATCTCTTTATTTACCCTAAATGGTAGATTAGGAATCATTTGCTTAATTTTCACTGAGTATAAGCAATTCAACAAGAATGTAAATTACTCTTGGTCTTGAAATTTACTGAATGCTTCACAGGATGCCCCCAAGAGCTTTGGGCAGTGCAGCTGGGTAATTTAACAACCTGTGACCTAGTATTTTCCTGCGTGTAAAAGTAGGAAACCATTGTATGAGCACAGACATGGAAAAAGTACTTGAAAGTATTTGATCATTATAGGTGAAATCAAAATGAAGTATTATATCACAAACATTCTGAACCCTGAATTCCTAAGTTAAAGACAGTAGTATGATAATAATGTATGATTACTAATTCTGTTTATAGTGTTAAAATGCTTCACCTTTAAACATAGCTGAATTTACACATACATACAAAGCAAGGTAATATTCACAACCGCTCTTGAATCTCAGAAAGGTGATACAAACTCTACCTTTTTTCTTTGTTTCCGTGTGTGTGTGTGTGTGTGTGTGTGTGTTGTCACTGAAGCAGGGTTATAATTGCTGTTGCAATGTTGATCCCATAAGTTTCCTTATGCTTATTTTTATTAGACCCCAATTTTAAGGAGGCTTAGTGCATATATCACTGAGCACTGGCCAAACCCTACACTTCCGCTGTTGTTGTTTGCCTTATATACTCCTGCTGAGGAGCTACCTGGAATTTGTTCAGGTTCAGTGTTGCATGAGAGATGGCACACAGTTGGAGCCCGTGTTTTCATGTTCTGTGGCACCTCAGCTGTGGCTACACATCGTGGTCACTAGACCAATAACTAGATCTCAAGCATAAAAACAGTGTCTGTTTAGCTCTTAGAAAAGTCTGTACTTTATGACACACACACACACACACACACACACACATCTCCATGGATTTTTTGGAATTGTGTCACTCATTTCTAGTCAAACCAACTAATAAAAAGAGAGTCTGAATTCCTTTTACTCATTCTCTGGTTCAAATAAAAAGGTCAACTCTCATCGTCCACTGAATATTTATGCCACTTAAGAGAAAGGCAGAAAACCAGAAGAATTAAGGAAGAACACTTTTAAGTATAAAGCCTATAAAAGACAAAAAGGAACCATTGCCTAGACAGCTGATTCCATCTTCAGTCTGATTTTCCAAGTTTTCTTGCTTTCTCTCCAACTCTATCTCTCCCTACTCATCCAGTGCATACTATTTCACATTGACAGACAAGGACCTGAGGCAGGAACCAATGTGACTTGGAGGAATCGTTAAAAAGCTTCCATGATGGGTGAGCCAGTGAGCTGGAAGAATGCAGTTTCGGGGCCCCAGGCTTAGGTGAGGATTTGGATCTGTGTGTGATGGGGACTTTTGAACATGGTCCAACTTAGGACTTCAAGGCTACTGTAGATGTCATGAGGGGTTGAAATGGGGCACAAGATAGAAGCTCTGTCCGTGACTTAGCCTGGGTAATTGATGGACAGTATGGTGGTCACTGTGGAGGTAATGAGAAGTGGCCATACTGGAGACATATGTTGAAAGTAGAGCAGACAGGACTTGCATAGAGAGTACATTTAGAATAAGACAGGAGTCGAACTCACCGCTGAGACTTAGGACCTGAGAGAGCGAACGACGAAACTCATAGTTATACAGTTGGCTGGAACATGGAATCAAGAGTTGGCTTTGCGTCTGCTGAACTCAAGTTACTTAGTAGATATCCAAATAAGGATGGCAAAGAGGCAGCTGGATGTAGGATTCTAGATCTCAGCAGAATGGTCAAAGTTTAGACATCCATATTCATCTGGACCATGTTGGGCTTTTTGGTTTGTTTTGTTTTGGGCTGTCCTTAGCACTAGATTCTGGTCTGCAGAGATAGCTTGTTTTAAACCAAGCTACCTGCTGCTGCTGCTGCTTTTCTCCCTCCTCTTCCTTTTCCTCTTTTCCTCTTCCTCTTCTTCTTTCTCTTTTCCTCATCTTCCTCCTCATTGCTATGGATTTGGATTTACTCTGTTATGCAGTGCTATCAGAAAGTCTTCATGTTTTGAGATTTTAGGCAAAAAAATCATCACAATTTATACTTCTGATTTGGGGTGTGTGTGTGTGTGTGTGTGTGTGTGTGTGTGTGTGTGTGTGTGTGTGTGTTTCCTGTCATGGTCCCAGTTAGTCACATCTCTTGTTTTTCTGTATATATATCCTTCTGGAAATTAATTGCCTACTGTAAATTTTATATATTCATGTATATGGAGCATAATATATAGCTATATCTATGGCATAATATGCTAAAACAGTATTGCTGGGGCTTTTAGGCAAAAGAGTGTAATTTAGTCTGCTTATTGCATCTATGTATCAGTACAGGATAAAGTTATTATTTTAGGTTACTTCGGGTTATTGTAGCCTGTAGTTATTGCAGATTGGGAAATGATAAGTTGGAAGCCAATAACATGGGTACAGGATACTTGTTGTGACATCATCTTAGTTAATATAATGAAAATCCTTAATACATGCCTGTGTATTTACACAGAGTAAATTAAGTGTGAACAACCCTTACCTGTAAAATTTAAAGATACCTTGACCCTTCATAAGTACACGAAAGCTGGGCTGAGAGCACCATAGTGGTATAGCAGGGGGGAAGAGCCGATTGTGTTCTCATAGGCAGAGCACTCCTGCGCCTGAGATGTTTCCCAGAGAGATCCCCTGGCATGGAGCTGGACCATGCATGAGATGGCCGTAGTCTTACAGTGTGTGACAGCTAATCTGACTCACTTTGACATAATGAATGAAAATGGTGAAAGAGGAGCACAATAATTTCTGCAAGAGGAAATGTCACTCCATTAATGAGGATAAGGCTTATTATTGTCTGTTGAAGCAGCAGATTTCTGAAGCAGCAGCTATTGAAATTGCTGAGTTGGTGTGTTCACAAAGGTAAGTGTTCATTTCAGCCAGTAACAAAAGGAGGAACTTTTCTGAAGGAGATTTTTATGTTGTTGTTTTTTCTTTTTTTAAACCAGTGATAACATCTTGATACAACTGCACTTGTAAGACACAATAATAAAAAATTTGTAAGCATAAAATATAATTTCTAAATATAACTGGCATTTAAATAGCACGTTATCCAACTTATGCATTTATACATGTGTGTAAAATCAAATAATTTTAAATAGACTTTTATTACTATCATGGTTATGCATTAAAATACATTCCATTTCTTATTATGTGCCATAGATTATTTGTCCATGTTTTCCTTGTGACTGTGTGTTAGAACAGAGTTGAATGGATCTAAAAGATATTATACCTTTAGGGTATTAGAGCAATACCTTCTGCTACCGGGGCAGCTTTCTAGTTTTTATGCAATAATCCTTCAAAAAGTTGGGAAGTGGTGAGCAGAGACAGTTATAAAAAAATGTACTGGGAGGTCATGGGTTTTTCCCAGGCTATATGATTAGAGTTTTTATGTAATTACTTTGAATAGCTTCATTGCCTTCATGAAAGAAGTAGTAACATTGGTGAAATTTTTATGGAATACTGCATATATTAAACATTTAATACAGATCATGATGCCAATGTTCAAAAAATGTGGACAGCTTTTAGAAATAATGGGACTTTTGTGCTGCTTTTGCTAAATGTTCACTGTCCAACTTGGGTACTTACAAAAGTCTTTGCAGCACTTAGTAACCTGATTTGTCTTTCTAGACGATTGGCAGTAAAAACTGGGAATGTACCTTTTATTTATTTATTTTTTGGGGGGGAATGTACCTTTTAAATGGTGAGTTATATATTATGACAAATTTGCAAGAGATGTTTTATTATATGCATTGTTACTTCTTCATAAAGGATCACGATTGTTTTTCTTCCACTAGCAGTTAAGGGAATAAAAATTTCTCAAAGTTTTGTGTTTAGGATAAAATTTTACCCATTTTTATAATCTTACTATCAGGAATTAATTTGGATATAATAGTTTAATATTTCAAGGGACTTAATTGTGTGATATTATATCGTGCCAGCAGGGCTAATTCGCTTAACTAACAACAGTATGTTCTATGTACTTTTTAAAAATTCAAGTTTCCTAAAACACGTAACAGCCTCTTGATCCTTGGTGTACCTGTGAGTCGTTCGCTTTGGGGACATTCTTGTTCTTTTGGTCTCAGTGTCACATTGTTGAAACTGATTGAGAACCAGGTTTAGTTCAATTGTTTTTCCTTTTCTAATGGTGTTTTTTTAAAAAAATCTAATTATTAAGAATTTCTGTTTTGAGTCAAGTTCACATTTAAAAGTTTTTTATTCAAAAGTTAACAAAAATCTATTATAAAAATTAGGACACTTTCTTTGTTGACATAAATAGCCTGAAATATGGAGCTAGCTAAATTGCATCAAATTTCAGACACTAATAACCATACAACTGGGGACAAGGAGGTCCTACAACCTGTACACTGTGAGCATAATTTAATTAGAAATAGTGATATTTCAGCACAGTATATTAATGGGCATGTTCTATCAATACAAAAATGAAAGGAAAGAAAGAAAAGACAATAATTCTGCCTGAGCACTGATAATTTTATATGTTTGTAGCTAGATTTTTGTCAAAAGAATGGGTTTTCATTGAATTTCATAGCAGAGATACCTGGAGGAAAAATATCAATGAAGTGAAGACCCTTAAATTGTTGAGTTATTACAGTGCATATGAAGGGAAACGCAATAATCCTACTGCTTTTCTAGATTTTAATATATGAAATTGAATGCATAACATTATTAGCCTAGTGAAAATCTAAATTTCATATTTTGATGTCATAATCATTTTCTCATCTCTACTGCTTGATTGTTTTTTCAATTTCATATTGCAGAAGAATATCATAACATGCTATTCCTTTCTTTTACTTGTGGCAGCTTGTATACAGATGTTTGTTAAATACTGCATGACTTTCCCTGGAAGTAAAAGAAATAACACATTATCAGATTTCATAACATTTTCATGACTTGTGAAAAACTTTTTTGGCTGGAGAAATATCAAGACTTTCTCGGGGCCAGGGATTTAGCTCAGTGGTTCTGCTGCCTGCCTTGCAAGCACAAGGTCCCGAGTTCAATCCCCGGTACCAAAGAAAAAAAACCAAAACTTTCTGAAACAAATGTATTTTTGTTTTATGAATTTAACCTATAATGTTTGATTCTGATTTGTTTCACTTTTATAAACATTCAATCCTAATTTTCCTGTGGTGGGACTTAGCTAGGCCACTCAAGTGGAGGCCTGATCAGACATGATTGGCTGGCATGCTCGTGCAGGTAATTACCTACTGCCAGGGTTTGAGCTTACCTCCGCAATACTGAGTTCTCATTCATTCAGAGTCCACTGTGGGTGGGATGACCCTCCAGGCAGCTCTTCATGGTGGCTCACTGATCCCCAGCTTTGATCTTGCATTGCTCCATCTGACATGTTCTTTCCTAATCACCACAGCAGGGGAAGAGGGCAGCAACTTTTGAAAGGATTCTGCTGGGAAGAGACATTGTCATTTCAGCCCCCTGATTTTATTGGCCCTATGCTCTTGCCCAATGTCAAGAGAGATAAGTGTAATCTTTCTGGATGTGTAGGAAGGAGAGGAAAAGTAAAGACATTCCTGTACACCACCCCCGCCTACGTGAAGCTGGGTATTTCAGCAGTGGGCAAAACTGACCAGCATATCCCACCTGCAGTGTCATGAATGATACAGGTGTATTACCGATACTTCTTTCACCTGTTTCTGTACATTTTCCTCTGGCCACTAGAATCAGTCAGATAACATTACATGTCTTCTGGACTCCTGCCCTCCAGGCTATTAATCTGTAGCTCCGCGTGCCGAGAGAGCACAATTCCCAAGTATCAGAAAGACGATCTCCGGGAAGGAACAGAAGGCTGGCGACCTCAGAATGTGGATGTTCCATCCAGAACTTGGCCCGCCTGTCCCTGTCGCTCTGACACTCTGGCGAGACCCCTGCAAGGCTCTCTGCAATCACATTCATTCCCCACCTTTGCTCCCATTTGCAAAAGACAACAGCAAGATTTCTTAGCTGATTCAATTCACTGTTGTATGTTGATCCGGTAGCCACTGACCTGTTAATAGACAAGAAGGAGGGAAAGGTAATTGACAATAAAAGAACAAAAGTGGGAAAGGATTTTGGCTAGCAGTTTAGTAAATTCATTTTCAGACCCAGTTAGAGCCCTGGTTTTATCTCTTGACCTTCCTGAGCAGTAGAACAATCAGAAGAAGATGAAATTACTTTATTAAACATGCTTCATGGGTCAAACAAAGCGTGTCTGAAGACTAGACTGAGCCTACCATCTGGGGATGGCTTCTTTACCATTTAAGGTTTCACACAGATATCCAAGTTCCTACCTTTTGGATAAAGCTGTTTAGTAGCCAGTGGTATTTATTGCTCAGTGAAGACTAATGACTTGAGAGTCAGTGGAATCCACCAACCCCTCAATGATTGAGTAATGCAATAATGATCCCCTCAAATTGAAATTCATGTACGTTGGACATTGTAAAAATAAAAATAGTACATATTTTTTACCATTAAACAGTTAAATTATATTTCATTGCTTTTTATGGCTGTCTCTAAAATCTTCTTGCATTTGGAAGTTTTTATTGTTTTGTGTTATTTGTCTGAGTAAGGCTAGTGTAGGCCAATTGCTGGAAACAGTGTATCCCCAAGCAAGCCCTCTAACCAAGAACTCGGCCAGGAAGCAAGAACCAAAATTTCTCCACTTTCCCACCAAATCCCCCAAGTTATTACCTAACTATCAATGTATGAAACCTAAGTGAACTATTAATTGTATTAATCTTTTGATTTAATTTGATTTCAATTTATTTTTAATTTAATTTTGTTCATATTTTTCATTATTTAATTCTAAACTTTAAGATGTATTCAGTTCATCATTTAATGTTTTCATCAGGTATCAAAGAATTTTTAATTTTGTTAATGTCAGTGTTTTCTTTTTCTATTTTTATGCACTTTGAGACTATAATGTTAAATGAAATAAATCAAGACATGCAAACTTAAATATCACATGGTTTCTCTCATACAAAAAATCCAAAATAATGTCAGTGATTTATTTCTTCCTTCTTCCTTTTTTCCTGATTTGCTTTCATTCTTTCCATTAGATTTAGGGTTAGCAATTAGAAGTTTTATTGCTTATGGAAATCAATAATAATGTGTGTTGATATCAACTTTTAGAAATGAATTCCTTAGAATTAAATTAGTTTTACTAGATATGAAATTTGACAAGTTACTAAAGATTGTTAGCCCTAGATATTGCTTTCAAAATATTTTTACCTAAGAACTAATAAATTAGTATATTTTGTATGTTTTTAGAATTATAGCTATTAAAATTATCAGTTTTTCAGTTTAGTTTCCTGTATGCTTAGTTTTCAAACTTTTCATATGCTTTCTTTTAAAGCATTTAAAAATGTAAATGTTTCTGAATTTTTATAGATATTATCTTTATATATTTCGTATTATCTGTATATAGTATGTTATTTACAGACAGAGTTTCTGAAGTTACACTTGCCAACAATCATTTTTTTCTTTAAATTTCAGTTTTACATGCTTACTTTCCCAACACAATGATAACTGAGGAATGAAAGCTAGAAAGACTTTTTAGTGTTTTGCTAGTGCCCAGGCTGGTCTCCAGCTCTTGGGCTCAAGCAATCCTCCTGCCTCAGCCTCTTAAGTTCTGCTAGATCTGGCTTGCAAAGAGTAGAATGCATTCCCAAGAGATTTAGTACTACAGTAATTGAGTAATATAATAATAATCTCAAATTCTGCTCATAATTATTTTCACATATAGGTCAAACATTTTTTGCACGCAAAAGTGATCAAGTGAAACTACATGCATGACAAATTTTTTGTGGGCACTGTACTTTTAAACAGCCATTTTAGGCAAAAGTAGTTTTGGAGTCCTTAAGCAGAAAGTAGGAAATTTTCTATATGATCAAGCTTTAAAAGCTATTTACAAGGTTTTACATTTAATACTTTAAGCCAAAATACCTCAAACATTTGCAGAGTTCTTTACTAACCTACATATCCCTTGTACATGGTTAACTGGGAAGCAGTGATACAGAAGAAATCAACAAAGGAGCCACATGTGCATAATGCTGTCAAGATAGTCAGTGGTAGCATGTCACAAATCACAGTGACACGATAATCAAAAAGAATATTCAATTAAAAAGTTATCATTGGAGAGCAGTGACTTTAAGGCATGAGTAAATGTGCTAGATAATAGCACTGGATAGAATCCTTGAAAATCATTAGTTATTCTGACAAAGAAATCACAGCAAACTTCTGTAGATTATGTATGCAAAGAGGCCAATGAATACTTTGAAACAAGATGTTGAGCAGACATTACATGCAGCTGATGCTCCGGCCCTAGTAGCATGAAGTAAAAAGGCTATAAATGGCATGAAGGTATAAACCTCAAGAGTTTAATCTTAAAATTTTATTCACATAAATCTCTTGTACATGGAAGTTTGCTCATAAATTTTAATCCCACATAAATAGAGATGAAAATATGAATCTAAATAAATGGATATGCTTTATGCAAAGATAAGGAATCAGAATACCATATTTATTGGTATTTCCCAAGCTTCACAAGCTATCCAAAAGACACCCCCCCACACACACACAGAGTTTATCAGCTAATAGAAAAATGGATTCCAAGTGTGGCTGTTATTGCTGATTTGTTAGAGGAGAGTTATTCACTTGAAAAAATAGCTACCTTGCTCAACATTTTTGAGCACCTGAATGAACTTAATTGAAAACTGCAAAGCCCTGTAAAGAATATTACATGTACAGACCTTGAAAATTTGAAGCAAAAACTCTGCTTTGAAAACAGGATGAAAATGACTTATTTGTGATATTTAGAGGGTGTTACATTTTATATCCTGAAACAAAATTAAGACTATTAGAGCAATACCTGTGAATACATGAGGTGAAACTCCACCCACTCTTCGGAAACACTTAATAGGAAAATTTTTGAAAACTATGTTCATTTCTGCAAGGAAATTCAACATTAACCTTGTCAATGTGAGAAAAAGAAAGATGAAATGGAATAAATTTATCCTTCATGGAACATGACAAGAAAGAACTTTCTGTTATTTGGAGAAAAACCGCTAAGTACTATGCTGCCCTGTGCTGCCCCTAACTTCTGTGAATAAAGATTTCATCGCTGGTAATTATACAGAATTTGATATTTTGGTCACAAAACTTGTTTAAAAATGTATTTGTTGAACACAAGCTCAGATGTCTCATTAACCATGGCTCTAATCCTGGCTATTCAGGAGGCTGAAGCAGAAGGATCACAAGTTCTAGGCCACCCCTGGCATTATAGGGGGAGAGATCTTGTCTGGAAGGAATGGAGGGGTTGAAGGGAGGGCTGGGCAATGGTGAAAAATAAGAACCAAGAGAGACTATGTAAAGGTGCAAATTTCCAATGATGAATGTCATTATATTGTATACTTAAAATGTACCAATGATTAGAATGAATAATCGATAATGCAAAATAGGAAGAAAAGGTCCAAAGGGGTAGGGGTAGTGGGAGGGGCAGGGGAAAGGAAAGAAGAGAAAGGAAAAATGATGAGAAATGGAAAAAATGGAAGCAAAGTCTTTGTAAATAGAGAAGGGTGGAGGGGGTGAAGGGAGGGCTAGGAATGGGGAAAAAATAAGAACCAAGATGCATTATGTAAAGGTACAATTCCCAATGAGAAATGTAATTGTGTTGTGTACCTAAAATGTACCAATAAAATAATTTAATTAAAAAAAAAGAAGGCATTCAAAAAAAAAGTGAAAAGGACTAGTGATGAAGCTTATAGTGAGGTTGTGGATTCAACCCCTCCAGTACTAGAAAAAAGAAAAGACAATTTTTAATATGTTTCTGTTGAAAGTTTTGTGCATATTAAATAGTGAAAGTATTCCCCCAAAGTCCATATTTCATTTTTCTTAACATAAATTATATGGTACAAAGAAAATGTAACAATTTGTCTTTCCAGCAAGCTCCCTATAGGCTTTTCCAAACTATCTCAAATTTTTTCCCATTGTACTTATGTGAAAAGGATTGGAGGGTCATGGAACAGCTACTAAGAACATCTGGAAAATAAATTGTTTCTCAAATTGCAAGTTAGTCAGGGCCTAAGTTACCAAAGGAAATTTCAGCAGTTTTCATGTGGGTTTTTTATTTTCTAGTGCTGTGCTATATCTCTAGCCCTTTCCAGTTTTGTTTTGTGTTTTTGTTAGTGTTGCTGTTTGTTTTGGGTTTTTCCAGAAGAGTCTCACTAAGTTGTCCAGACTGATCTTGAATTTGAGATTCCCCCTGCCTCAGTCTTCCAGAGTGGTGGAATTATACCACTACGCCCTGCAGATATTTGTAGATTTCTGAGCAATACCCATCATTATAACTTTTGTCCAGTTGACCCTACATGTAAACCCATGAAATCCTTACAGCTCCCCCACACTTCCTCGCTCCTATCTCTTCATTAGTTGATACCAAATTTATTAATAAATATTACTTTGTGCCTGTGGAAGGGGAACTTTGGGTAATACTGTGAACCTCTTCAAATTTTCCCAATACGTCCTTGCCTTAGTTATTTTCTCATTGCTAAGTCAAAATACCTGACATGCAAAGGTAAAGGAGGAAAGGTTTACTGTAGTTCACAGTTTGTAGAGGTTTCAGTCCATAGTCAGCTGGCTCCAAAGTAGGGTGGCTTGGCAGAGGGACACCACAGAGGAGAAACAGTGAAGCGGAGCAGGCAGAAGGTAACAAAAGCACCAAGTGACCTCAGCAGCCCTCTCTCTGTCCCTTGTATTTATTTTATCCAGACTACATACCCTTAAGGCAGGTAGCACTCACATACAGGGTGGGCCTTCCCATTATCTACCCCCAGAACTATGCCAAACCAATCAGTGGACTAATCTAGTAATCACACACCCTTAATGCCAGCATCACACACTCTAGATCCAGCCACCTCTGAAAAGCGCCACCTGTGACCACTTTGGGAGGACATCTAGATACAAGCCATAGCAGCCCTCAAAATAGCGATTAAGGTGGAAAGAATAATAAGTCAAAGTCATAGTTAGGCACAAAAATACTTTCCTAATTGCTTCTAAATATGGTTCTATGTTACTTGAACAAAAACATATAAACCACATGTATTTGCAAATTTTCTTTCATATGGTTTATGTAGTACTATTAATTGCTAATACATTTAATATATAAGATCTGTGGTTTCCTGTTAATACTTTATAAGGATATTATGGTTTTATGGTTAACATTAATTTGAGGTATTTCTTTAAGACTAAAAATGTACTTTAAAATAATTATTTCCCTGGTGTTTCATTTTGTATTAATCATATTAATAAAGTTTTATGCAGGCTGGAACACAGTAACTGCATATTATTATGTAAACTATTCAGTAGTCCAATAAACATTCCTTGCTTAATATTATAATGTCTTAGATACAAATATTTAATTGGGTGTAGACTTGTTTTAAGTTTGATTTATCCTGCGGGCCAACCTTGTTCTTCCTGTTGTCCTAGTGAACTCATTTCCTTTCATTCCACATTACAAAATTCTGAAGTTTATACTTTGGGGTTATCTGAGCACTTAAGCAAAATTAGTGTTTTAGTGTAAGGAAGATTGTTCTGTCAGAATAAGTTTGTAAGTTCTTTGATTATTTGTAAAATAATAGAATTTCAAAGTTATTACATGTATGTGATAAAAAATGACTTTCATTAAACAACAGCTCAGTACTTCCATAACTAGGGTACTGATTCAATTATATTTTCCAGCTCCAAATAATTCCATTGTAATATGAAACTACTATAATACTAGCTTGAGGCAATTCACTGAAGTGTTTGAGAAAGACTGAAGTTATCAACAACCGTCCATTCCTTTTGTGTATTTAATAATATAGCAGGTTAGACCATCAACCGTAAGGAAGCATTTTTTTAAAAAATACACTTTTTAGACAAGTTTTATGTTTACAGAAAAACTGAGCAAAAATTACTGAGTTCCTTATATATGGTTCCCTGTCCAAATTTCTTAATTACTAACATCTTGATTAATATGATAGTTTTGTTACAACTGATGAACCAATAATGATGCATTATTGTTAACTAAAGTGCAAAGTTTACAAGTTTATTCTGTGTTGTACATTTTGATAAGTTTTGCTGGAAACATGATGTTACGTTTATCGTGATAATGTCATACAGAATAATATCATTTATAAGATTATATTTTAAGGTACATTTTTCATCACTGTTTCTTGAAAACCCCCATCAATATTAAATTATATTAAAAAAACCCATCAATATTAAAAATTATAAAACTGCTTCATGTTTTGAAAAATAAAAGTTGAAAATCTTGTTCATTGTGGTTTTTACCTACTATCCATAAGGAAGTTGTTTTAATAACAGAAACAAGTTGGCTGCAGCAACCTATATATTTCTTTTTACAAGAGGCAAAGTTCCATTATGTTTATTTTCATCATCAAAATTAAAATTTAAGTCTAATTATAAAAATTAAACCACATGTCTTAGATGTCTCTCTCTTCCTCTGAAAGGTTGCTGGTCTACTCTGACTTTTATTTTTAACTTGAAAATGTTTAATTGCTATAAGCTATAAATTATGAATATACTCTAAAGGTATACTCAAGATTCTGTAGCAGCAGATTTCCCCTTTTCCACATCAACTTTTAAGTTTCTTTAAGAGAAAAATCCTTTCCTATAAGTTCATACCTTGGTCCCAGGGCAGACTCGATTGTTGGCAAATTTGAGAAAATATTCCTAGCTACATTGAAGACAGGTGATCAAGACAACAGAAACTCAATATTGCTCAGTAGAAAATAAATGGAATGCACATGATACCCATTGAAAATAGTAAGCATTTTAATTTATGTGACTTGAAAATAAGGCACTGTTTATTCTAGGCACTATCTGGAATAAATACCAGGGTGAAGTCAGGACTAATATTTCACTAAGGAGAACTTCCTTGGTTGACAGTTGACTAATTTTTATCTGAAGTATTGATTCATACTACTTCTTTAACATACAAAAGGAATTATACAATAGAATATATTCTTTAAATCTGAATATGGCCCCGATGTTTGCTTTTTCAATATTAGATTGCATGAGAATTAGCATTTGTTTTTAAAATTCGGAGAAAATTAACAGATATATAAACCAATTCATATTAGTTATAGATCAGAGCCAAAGGTGGAACAACTAATTAATGGGAAGTAACGGGTCTTCAGAGTTTCCCTCAAAGTGTTTCTCTGGTGTCAGACCTCTGAGTCACCCTCTCCTCATTCATAAGATGTCCAGTGACTCTTGGCAGAAAAAAAGCACATTTTCTTCATCTTCTTTTTTTTTTTTTAATCAAATGCCTTCTTTCCCTACCCAAAACACTTTTAACACATAAAGACAAACAAGTAACTTGAGTGCCAGATTAACAGAACAGGCAGCTGGAGTAACCAAAAAGGAATTCTCTTCGGCTGCTCCTCACACCATCACCCACCTTTAGGGGCCCGAGCTACTGCCCTCTTAAGGGTCTTTCCAAGTAGATTGCAATTTAAGAATAACTTTTTAGTACGCTTTATACCATGATACTCTCAGAGGTCTGAGTTTGGCAGTATTCTCTTCACAGGTCTTTATCAGGCCTCTTTGTCACTTCCTTAATTTTATTATTTTTGAAGCTTTGGGTTTCAATACTTGACAGAGTCTTGAGTTTAGTTTGATTCCTTTGCACTTTGGTAGGGGAATGACTAGAAGGGAGACAGCCCTGATGGCTCTCTGGATTTTTTTTTCTCTCCTTCTGTACAACAGAATGAATGATTCCTACTTCAGAAAGTTATTGTTAAATTTCAAGTATATTATCCAATCTGAAGTATCTTGTGCAGTGCCTGGCATTCAATAACTACTAATAACTTAATATAAAGTTACATTATTTGAAGTACCTTTTTGTCTTTTGTTGTTGAATATTGCTATAGGAGTCTGCATACTTCTGTGTTTCCAGTCTGTTTTCTAGTTTTTGAAAAGTTGTGAGATATTAATAGATATTTAACAAGTATTTATACTGGTTTCACTAGTAGGTGTATAGGAAAGAAAAGAACTGAGGCTCACTGTCAGATAATCAAAATGAATTTACATTATGCTTTGAGAGAGCAATTCTAGTCACATGAAAGCATTAATAAATAAGCATTGTCTATTATAATGATTATTACAATAAAATAAACTGTTAATGTTTTTCAGTGGATAAGAAATGCAAAAAAAAATTAACATTTCAGTGCAGCCTCAAATGAGGGAGAGGCTGGCATCTCCTGAAGGACAGTTCAGTACTTTCTCCCCTGGCAATGATGGCCTGGCTTTAGCACTGTGATGTGGAAGAAGGTTCCAGACAGACATGGTGGTGAGGGCACATGTGATCAGTAGTCAGGTAGGGGACAGTTGCTGAATCTATCTGACGGGGAAGTTGATATCTTACCAAATGATGAACGACACCAAGGAGACGCAGTGGTCAGAAATTAGCTCAAAGAGGTTAAGCATCATATTGTGCAATTTAAGCAGAGAGGAGAAAATCACAACAGAGGTCTCATCTAACAGTGGGTGCACCGTGACTTGGAGCTTGGAGAAGACCACCCAGGTGACAGTTACAACAATCCAGGTGTGGACTGATGAGGATTAATGCTGGAGGGTAAACATTAACAAGAGACTGCAGAAGAGTGAATAATTTTTGTGATACAGCTTCAGTACCATGCATTTCTTTTGTAATATAAAAAGGTATCTACTTCTATGCTCAAAGATGATAAATCATTTTGATTTCTCAGCAAGGTTCTTTGTTTTATTGTCTTTAATAAAAGATAAAGAGTAAATAGTATTGGTCTCTAGAAAATATTCTCATTTGTAAATTTTAAATTGTGTGGCATGACATGGGGTAATTAGCTGTCTTTTGGGATACCTCTACTTGAAAGACAAACATTTTAGTTTAACATAATTGAGTTTAAGATACAACTTTTATTTGCATTTTGAAGTGAGAAAAATATGAAGGATGATCTATGTAGCATTATGTGGAAAATAGCATATTCAATGCTTAAAGTAGTTTATTACTTCTCAAGGATTTTATGGTTACTAAGGGAAATAAGCATGTGTGTTACTCAGTTGTGGTCTTGTGCGTAGCTTGGTAAATTTATATTAACGAAAGCCAAAGAACTGTGTCCTGTTTGTGTGTAGGGTGTTGGTGGGATCCATAAATACTTAGATAATGGAGAAATGTGAAAGGTGTCTGATTATATCTGTAATGTGTACCTATTGATTGCTTTTCAAAGCATAAACTATGTAATTATAATCAGAATATAATATCAGGATTTTTTTTTGGGAAATGAAAAATTGCTTTTTATTTAATCTCTTTTCTTGATATTCCCATACAATTTTCTTAAAAGGATTACGAAGGAAATAATCTTTCTTACAGAATGTTTTAATTTTTATTGTTATTTTTCTTAAATATTTCTAGTTTGTATGTTCATAAATATATGATCTAACTTTTGTTACCTGTTGAACACAAGCTGATGTATACTGCATTTAAGGAAGCATTAATTTTGGTCTGGGAATGTATGTTGGTAGAATGTTTGCCTAGTATATGGATGGCTCCGGGTTCAGTTCTTAGCACCACACCAAAAAAAGCATATTTTTTTTCAATTTTAAGTCATTGCATGTGACTGAAATGATTAATACACTGAAACCTTTTTGAATCTTTCTATTCTTAAGGCATTTTAAAAATATTTTTATTTCAAAATTTATAAATTTGTTGTCACTTAATAGAACTCAGCACTATGAGGAAAGGAATAGGAATTTCAAATTATACTTTTTTCTTTCTTTCTTTCTTTCTTTTTTTTTTTTTTTTTGGTACCAAGGATCAAACTCAGGACCTTGTGCTTTTGAGCCAGGCACGGTGCCACTGAGCTAAATCCCACCCCAAATTGTTAATATTTTAATTACCATCAGGTCTTGTAATTGTAAACCATAGTATGCATTCCACATTAATAAAGATGAAACATAGTACTGTTGTTCCTTCCTTTAAGCCTTTATTTAAAATTATGTATTAAAACAATGTGCCAGGAAATGTGCAGGGTCTACAAGATAAATAAGGAAATGTGCCCAAAGCCTTTGTCCCAGTGAGTATCAGGCAGGGCTATGAAGTTGGTGGTGGAGCTCAGCTTGCTCCAGGGAATTCTACCTTCAGTGACTGGAGCTGGGAATGCAGGGTGATAAGAACTTGTCAGGGAGAGTCTCAGTGAAAAGTGTTAGGGTGAAAAGCAGGAGCTGTACCCGAGAGCCCTGCACCCCAGGACTGTGAAGTCAGTGGAAGGCTTTGAAGTAAGGAGAAGCTAGGGAACAACTCAGAAGTGCAGTGTAGTACAGGCTTCCCTTGGTATCTGTAAGAGATTGTATCCATGAACCCAGCAGTTACCCAAATCTAGAGATCCTCAGATCTCTGCCATGAAAATGGTATGATATTTGCGTATAACCTGCACACATTCTCTTGCATACTTGAGTCATCTATGGATTTCTTATCCCACCTTACACAATGTAAATGCTCTGTGAGTTGTGTTGTCTTGTTTAGGGAATAAAGACAAGAAAACAAGTCAGTACAGATTCAGAACATCAGTATAGATGTAATGTTTTTTATTCTTTTAGAATATTTTCAATCTGAAGTTGGTTGAGGTTGGTTGAACTCTCAGATTCAGAACCTGCAGATCTAGAAGTCTGGCCATATTCTTAGTGTGAAAACACCGTTAATAATATAAGAATAAAACTTCCGTGTTTCATACTGCTGCATTTTATCGTCTCACCTAAACCCAACGGAGGATTAGTTACTAGTTATCTTTGCCTTTGTGGTATAATTAGACTTATATATTTGTTTTCTTTCACAGTGAACTTTAGCAACTGCAATGGAAAGAGAAAAGTACAGTATGAAAGCAGTGAGCCAGCAGACTTCAAGGTGGATGAGGACGGCATGGTATATGCCGTGAGAAGCTTTCCACTCTCTTCTGAGCATGCAAAGTTCCTGATCTTTGCCCAGGACAAGGAGACTCAGGAAAAATGGCAAGTGGCAGTGAAGCTGAGCCTTAAACCAACCTTAACTGAGGAGTCAGCAAAGGTATTGTATCTGAATACAGCTTTGGAGCTGATGTTTAAAAGTCCGATTTCTAACTGTCTGAATAAGTAAATAGATAACACCGCTTCCTGCTTCGTATCACACGAGTGGGTGGCGAGTATTTGAATTTTTATCAACTTCAGTCCCTTTAACTATTTTGTCGTGTTTTTAATCTTGTAAGATAGTTAGACTCTATATTTTAAGCCACAAGAAATTGTATTTGAAAGGTTTGTTTAAACTTTGATGTTTATAATCTAATTTAAATTAGCAGTAGTTTGTTTTGAATTTCTCAGAAGCTTTTTAAGCTATTGAATATAACCACAAAATAAACAGTTCTTTACAGGATGCCATGAATCAGATTTATTAGCTGAGGAGTACAGATTTACAAGAGCATCCTGGCACTGAGTGTTGGGTTTGATCTTGGTTCTTAATAATCAAATTGGGGGAGCATGAATTATTTATATGCTGATACGACTTTCAGGAATGATATACTCCCTCTGGTGGAAGCTGCTGTGAGCTAAGATAAAATAAATGAGGTACATTTTCAAGAAAATTGTTCAATTCAACAAATGTTTATTGAGCACTTACTTGGTGTAAGTCATTACATTAGGAATTTCAAACAAGGCACAATGACTTAGGAAAGTTGTGTTAATATTATTTGAAAATTCTGGTTCTTGTAGTTAATTCAAAACAGATATGAGGAGACACACCATTATTTTATGAACTGTATTTTGCGTATTTGTTGTTCTGTGATGGATAGGGACACATACATGCCTTTCTGGTATTTAATTGTAGGTGTGATATACATGCATGTAATCAAATAAGAATGAATATATCAGAGGAAAATATATCATTCTGTCTTATACTTGTGTTGAGGTTTCATTATGTGAAGTGTAGTCTATTAACTGTTCTTTAATCTATTAACTGTTAAAGAGAATCATGTCACTTGAGTAATATAAAGTGAGAACTGGTAACTAATGAGGTGAAAAGATGCTTTTGTTGTTGTTGGCTCTCTGTTCTGGAAGACTAGCTTGGATATTTGCACGGAAGCAGCAAAGGCTAATGGTTGAAATGCCTACAGATACTGGGAGAAATGGAAGAAAATGTTGACATCTAGCAGAGATTAATACCTAGTGTGCAAAGCGGGTCATTTACCACATCCATCATGGCTGACATAGGTTTAGAATAATTACAGCATTAATTCTGTGGGATTTAATAGGGTCATAAATATTTGAGACATTCCTTAGCGGTATGTATTAAACTTCTCTTGGAATTCAAATTATATTTTAGCACATCAAGATCTAAATTTAATGTGCAGTAGCACATTACCTGAACTGTAGTTTAAACTAATGAGAAATATATAAAAAGGTACTATTAAATTTTGCTTAAACATTAACTACTCTCTAAGACGGTTTATAGAAGTGGCAAATAGTTTACACAACTGAGCTCTATAAGAAACTGTTCAGAATTCAGTTTTTCAATGAACAGAACAACACCAAAATTATATGGTATTTTCTATTCTTTTAAGAGGAGGATAGGAAAAGGGCCCCCAGAGTTACTTTTTGTTCATATCAACTGGATCCTATGCTTTCAGATAGCCATTAATATTGATATTCTTTCAGAAAATGTTTTCCCTAGTTTTCAGGAATGTCTTGCACTTTTTTAATCCAAAGGAATCACATGAAATTGCAGAAATAGTGTTCCCAAGACAATCCACCAAGCACAGCAGCTCCCTGCAGAGGCAGAAGAGAGACTGGGTCATCCCTCCAATCAACTTGCCAGAAAACTCCAGAGGACCTTTTCCTCAGGAGCTCGTCAGGGTAGGGCGACACAGTTTTGCTTATCCCCATGGCATGCGGCAAGGATGTGTTAGAAATGTTTCTGGCTCTTTTTAAGTCTGTGACATAAATGAGAAAATGTTTTGTGTATGTGAAATTCTCTGCAGTGTTATTGCAAACCTCTTCCCGTTTGTGTATTTTCTCCTGGCTTATTTATAAGTAGGACCCTTTCTAGGTTCCGGACACCATGCATGGGAAGCTCACTCAGTACGTAACTCACACCTGACACTGGCATGCATTTCTGCTTGCTCCATACTCACTCTGACAGCACAGACCTGGAGCGGCCTGGTCTGGAAGCTGAGCTCTCCATGATGCGTTCTGCCCTCCACAGATACCTTTTGGACCAAAGGAAAAAAATAAAGAGCAATCATTGCTAAAAATGCCAGCACCAAGTGCATTTGAGAGTTTTTTAAAGAAAAAAAAATGACCTCTGATACCATTAACAGACTCCCTGGGGCACTGCAACACCAGAGGCTTTCACAGCTGAAGAATAACATTTTTTCCAGTTACTGCAGATTCATGCTGTCAGATACAGAAATTTTTTTTTAAAAAGTTATATTTGCATGCTTAGTAAAATTAGCAACCTATTTTTATCACAAAAAGACAATAAGACAAAATCATTGTATGCCCAGGTAGTAGAAAGTAAACGTTCCTGTGGAGACACCGTGATGTCTCGTATTCAGTGCTAGTGTGCGTTATAATTCAGTTTTACAATGAGTATCACCTCCAATATAAAGCTGCTTTCTGTTTCTGCCTTAACTGAGTATGAGAAAATGAGGAATTTAACTTTTAAAAACACAACCAGATTTTATTAAAGGAGTAAGTTTATTTACTGAATACATAAAGGTCTTTTCATTGTGTACAAACGGCATTGCTCAGTCTGCCCCTTCACTGTGCCTGTCTTCCTTCTTTTCTTTTTTAGCCTGTTTGGCCTCAGTAACTGCTCATACACTGATTTAATTTTCCTGGGAGTAGTTGTATTTGGAAGAGAAGGCAGTGAGCTATTAATGGGCATGGCATTTGAATATAAAAATATATTTTAACACCTGTCTTCACATGCTTTGTCATTAGTTAAAAAAAATCCTGGTATTGGATGACAACCTTAAAATGCTATAGACAGCTTTGGTTGCAGTGAATACTGTTAGTGCAATGCAAGGAAAGAAATTTGATGTCCAGGCTTAACCATTATATTAGAGTTCCACGTGAGGCTGACACTATGATGGACAATTATTTCTTATTGTAACTGATGCAGAAAAGGCAAACAATTTTTATTTTAATTAAATTGGACACCTGTTACTGTGTTAAATGGTCTAACCTCAAAACTGTCTCTAAAAACTGGCACTTTTAAATTTTGGGTTTTTTGCTCTACTCCTAGCGAGCGTTCTTTCGGATGTGAATGAACGTTGCCCCAGTCTCTGCCAATAGGTGATACCGCTTTTTGAAGCCCATCACTAAGGGGCCCAGAGGAGGACTAGGTCCTGGGAGAGTTTCTGTGACATCCTGGGAACAGCTAGAGCAGGGCTGCATCCGAACAAGGGCTGGAGTGTGGTGTGCGCTGTCTCTGATGCTGAGCTCTTTTAGTCTCTCATTTAAGGTGATTGTTTTCTTCATCCTCAGATCAGGTCTGATAGGGATAAAAACCTCTCGCTTCGGTACAGCGTCACTGGGCCAGGAGCTGACCAGCCTCCGACCGGCATCTTCATTATCAACCCCATCTCGGGTCAGCTGTCAGTGACCAAGCCCCTGGATCGCGAGCTGATAGCCCGGTTTCATGTAAGATTTCAACCAGCTGATACATCTCTGTGTTCTTACCCCTCTAAATGCATGCAGAATTTACCCTTTCCTCTTATCTGTCACACAGCCTTGACACTGTGAGTCTTAACAGCAGAAATCTTTGTACCTTTTTGATTTAATAGTTTGAATGGTTTTTGTAGAATTGATAAATGCTCTTGGTAAAAAGCAAATAATGCCAAAAAAAGAACAAAATAGAAAAGGAAATAGCCTGAAATCTCATTATTTTTCACATGTTGATACTTGCTTTCTGATATGTAGCTAAGAAAAGCTATAAGAACAAATTTATGTGAATGAGTTCAAAACTGTTGTATGAAAAATACAGAGAGATCACAACATTGTTAACAGCTGTATAGTGTTATAATGAAAGTGAGTCCCCATTCCTATCTTACGTTAAATAGGCAAGCTTGGTTAAAATAGTACATAACAGAACAGTCTCGAATTAGTTTTGTCTCTAATTTAAGAATATAAATAATATCAACACACAAGAATCCAGTCTCTGTGTGAATTTTCACTGTTGGGACTACTGTGGTTAAAACTTAGGAAATATATTCAGAGAGTTCGGGAGTAAATTACTGTTCTTCAAATGCTTGCCATTTGCATAAAAAGACAATATCCATAGCAAAATAGAATTAATTACAGAATTACAAGTATTAAGCTTAACTACTAAGATTCAACATTTTTTAGAGTTAAAGCACAGCATTGGTCTATAATAGTTTAAAGAAGCCAAGGAAAAACATATATGACTATAGATTTGGGAAAGGAGTAATAAAATTTATCTTATTTCATGAGCTCATAAAAAAAGGGAGATACTGATGCTTCTTTAACTTGATAGAAGGTATACACATAACCCACAGCCAGTATCACACATAACAGGAAAACCATAAAAGCATTTCAATTAAAAAGAAACAATTTAATGGAACACTACATAGCCATTGAAAAGCATGAAATGAATCTTTGTGTGCTAGATGAACAGATTTTGAAGATACTCTGCCAAGAGTAGCTGAGTGATTATATTTGTTTAAAAGGAAAAATAATATAAAATTTCTCCAAAAATACCAGTAAAACTGCAAGCTAGGGCAGTAGAGAGGAACAATTGTCTTATATACTCAGGTAGTTCTAATGTTTATGAGTGGCTTCACAACTTAAAAAGAAAACCTAATGTGAAAATTCCCTGTGTACAGTTAATTTTCCAGATTCTGTCCTGTTGCCTTGAGCTTTAGGACTACGCCATGGTAGTGCCATGTTATTAGTTACCCTGACTCTACCATATACACTTGTTTAACAAAAGGATTGGGGAGCTGGATAGAACTGGCTTTGAATCTAGGTTCTGGCAACAGACAGAGCAGTGCGATCTCATTCCCATATATGGATTAAATTTAAAACCCACTGAGATCTGAGCATAATGCCTCATATACAGGATAGTAAAGGTGGTGTGTTCCTACTGTATCTACTCTAATTATATGAAGCTGACGGATTTTTTAGGGAAGAACAGCTCTTGTTTTTTGGCTCTTTGTCCATTCTTGCTATTTGAGTAGTGCTGTGATTGCATATCGGTATCTTCTCACAGGCAGACCTGCTAAGTACCTTTGTTTTCTAATTACTTTTGCAGTTGAGGGCACATGCAGTAGATATTAATGGCAATCAGGTGGAGAACCCAATTGACATTGTCATCAATGTTATTGACATGAATGATAATAGACCTGAGTTCTTACACCAGGTCTGGAATGGGACTGTTCCTGAGGGATCGAAGCCTGGTAAGTTTGCAGATAATAACTGGGAAATGACTTCAGGATATTTTGCATAACTGGCACTATCATATAAGCAAGAAAAGGAGAAATAGTGTGAGCCTTTAGTATCATTTTCTTTTCTCATAACGGGAAGGTAATTTAGGGAACACAGATTGAAGGGTGAAACAAAAATATGCCCCTTCCTGCCCACATGGTGATCTTTCCCATCATTAAAAATAGTACAGACTACAGCAGTGGATTCTACCGTACATAAATCTGCAGGAGCAGCTCATGGTGCTGACACAGCCAGGGCAGCTTAAAAGTGAGCACCAGATGACGAGAGCCTTTCTGTCCACAAAGCATAGATCCATCATAGGAGACATTGCAGCAACAGAGACGCAGCTGGACACAGCTTTAGAGATACTTGGTGTTTTGGTGTTCCTGAGACACAGCAGTGGGGTTAAGAAAAGAGTGTAATAGCGGGATGACAGTGATCAAAGTGTGTTATGCATGTATGAAAATGCCACCGTGAGGTATATATATATATATATATATATATATATATATATATATATATACACAAAAACCACAGCAGGGTAGGGGCTTAGTAAGAGCTGTGACTGCTGTCCTCTACCTGCTGCTGTTTCCTCTCCTGTTGGCCCTAATGTCCTCTGCACCCTCCTTTCAGTCAGTGTAACGGAACGTGGCCTAGCACTGGCCAAAGCGGTTATGAAATCATATTGACCAAGGTTAGGTTCTTATACAGAAAGCCCTGCAGATTTTAGTCACCATCAAATAGCTATGATGCAGAAGCCTGTTTAGTGTGAAATGCTAGTGGACAAGGCAGTCGTCTGGATAGAGGTGGTAAAAGTTTGGCCAGCCTTTCTGAGAGAAGGTTTGCTGTTTCAAGAGATTTACTTTGCTATTTATTTTGCAACTTATAAAGCCTTAACATTTAAAACTGAGCTACATAATACCTTGGTCATCTCTATTACTTCATGCAGCTCTCTTACGCACAAGTGATATTTTCCATATAAGTCACTGTGCCCTATACATACTCTTGCTTGGTCCAGGTGTGCTTCTCTGTATCCTCAGAAAAGAGAGGTTGGGGGAGCACCTGGAAGGAGGACAGGGCTGTACAGAAGGCTCGCTTACCTGTGGCTCCTCCTGAGTCACATTTTCAGAGTAGCTTTCTTCTTTGTTTCAAAATACAGCATAATTGAAGTGTGTTAAACATATTCTTACCAAAACACATCTTATCCAGATATTCCAAAAATAGATCAACCTTGGGCTTTTTTTTTTTTCTGCAGAGGTTTTGTTTCTAAAAATCATTTGGTATTTTTCCCTCTATTACTTCAAACTTTATAAAATATGATGCTTCACAAACATTGATAAAAATAAACCATTCAGGCTATATTTATTATGCATTTGACCATGGATTTCCATTTAAGTTTCCCTTAAATAAAAGGCTATTGGTAATCACTGCAAGTAAAGACATTTCATAATTGTGTTTCTTGTGGTTTTTCTGTATGTTTTGAAAACATCCTTCTACATAAGGTTTCTTAATGTGATATCTTTTGAGTTAAGTTGTATTATCAGTATTTTGGCTCAAGGTTCAGAAATGTACTTTTTAGTCTAACCATTAATTCATTCATCATAAGCTTATAAGCAAGCGCTGTCTGCAAGCCCTGATCTAGCCATAGGCATTCATCATTAATAAGCACATTCCTGCCCTGCAGGAGTTTCAATTCTAGCTGGGAAGAGAAAGCAAGAAAGTATAAAAAGAACAAGAAAATATAAAATAAAAAAATAAGAGTTTTTGAAACCAATAAAGGTGTAGAGGTGGTATACCCCAAAAGCGTTTCTTGTTTAGAGGGACAAGCGCCGAAAGGAAATTTCATCAGTGTAACCAAGCCATGGTTAATTATTCTTCTTTTTAGTTTGTTTATTGTTAGTATATGTAATACATAATATTGTAATATATAATTTATTTTGGAGAAATTGTATAAATGTGTATAGTGTCTTAAATAGGTTAACTCTGGTGTGAAAGTGTACCATGTAGGCACAAAAGAGCATAGGTAGAATTTTCTTCATTATAATACCTAAGAAGGTAGGCTACAGATAGAAAATTTATGATTCAGTCCTTGTAAAAAAGGCCATAAAACAAACCATTCTAAATAGTAACTGCTTTTCTCAGTGACTTCTATACCACACTTTGTCTAGCTAATTTGGACTTCCTTGCCTCTCAATGCTTTATAGATTTATTTTCCAAAATGTCCAATAAGTTGAAGTCCTTACGCTGGTTACAGTATTCTTTCAAACTCCAAGGAAAAAAATGAAACACAATACCAAATCCCTATTCAGTGTACCAAAACAGTAATGCATGAGATAGCTCCTTATGACCTGAGTGATGGAGTATGCCTTGCTAGCACACAGCTTACTTTCAGAAAGTGACTCAGGCATTGGAAAGAATCACACTCAGCATGCCATTCTAAATGTCGTTGTTTAACAGATGAAAATAAGACCAACCAAGGGAAGGAATCGGCAGCCATGCAGTATGTTTCTAATGGCATCTTTATTTGCATTTTATATAAATTAGAGCCTGCAGTGAACCTCTTTGGAATCATAGAGTGAATTTTTCTTCTAAGTTATGGAAAAATTGACACTTTATAAATATGTATATCTTATAACTTTCCTTTCAACTCTCTGCACTGTGTTTTATATTCTTTAAAATAGTGTTTTTAATCATCTAAATGATATGAAACATTGGTGTTGAAAAAGCAAAACTAGGACATATCGAATGGGAAGTACACCTTCTTTCTAGGGGCCCCAACGTGCAGGTTAATGGATTGTTTTCCATGTCCACTGTCTCTAGGAACGTATGTGATGACCGTAACTGCTATTGATGCTGATGACCCGAATGCCCTAAATGGAATGTTGAGGTACAGAATCCTGTCCCAGGCTCCGAGCACCCCTTCACCCAACATGTTTACAATCAACAATGAGACTGGAGACATCATCACAGTGGCAGCTGGACTTGATCGAGAAGTAAGGCAACCAAAAACTGTATTTGACTTTATTTTTATCTTATCTTATTTTTTATCTTTTTATCTTTATCTTTTATCACATATACTTTAACTCCAGGAAAAAAAATATATTCACACTGTTGTTGTTATGCTAATTCTCATTAATAAATCTTTTGTGTGATTTTTCTTTACCGAATTTCATATTGGTTATCTGATATATGTATCCTGGATACATCATTGCTAGCCTACGTAATATTTAATGTGATAATTGACTAAGTTAAATCAATATCCTCTAGTATCTAATTTTTAATATTCATAGCAGTTTTTCAGTTTTCCTTTATAGTCACAGATTTTCATTGGGAGGTATATTAAACATCATGGTCAAATAATGTTTGCATAAATGTAATTTTTGAGTCTTTTTTTTTTTTTTTGGTACTGGGGATCAAACAAGGGATCTTGTGCTTGCGAGGCAGGCCGCAGAACCACTGAGCTAAATCCCCGGGCCTTGAGTCTTGTATTTTTAAGAGGCTACAAATGAAATGTATGTGATTCTTGTTTTCTGTAGTCCCTGTGGGTAGCCTCATTTAGTACAAAGAGATTATCTCCTCTATTAGAACTTACCCCTTAACTCTGTATTTAATGGATTTGAACACTAGTAAATACATTCATTCTACTGACAAGCATTTAAAACTGTAAATGTAGAGAAGCACATTTCTGGCATGATATTTTGTTGAAAAGGCAAACAGTAGTGAAGACATTGAAATATTGCTCAGTATCCATCTGATTGAGAGAGGGGGTATTTTAGTAAATTTCCAGGTGGGTCTTCTCAGTGTGACAGGCTTCCACCTAGTGTGTTTCTGTGTATCTCTGTGTTTTTGACCATGAGATTCCCTTCTGCCTGGAATTCCTTGCTCCTTTCTCATGATTTTGAGTTTTCAGGTTGTTTAGGTTCTGATTCAAGTTCTGTTTATATCATTTCCTGAACAGTCCAGCCCTAATAAAACACTTACATCCTTTCTCAGTTCTGTCCAGACCATTTTCTTACAGATCCTCAAGGTCATTATTTCAGCCATTCATAATAATCATTTGAATGAATTATAAAAATGCCAACTCATAGGATTTGTGCTTTGTAGATTTCTGGCTGAGCCAGCTTTTACTGTAATGAGAACTCAGATTATGTAGGAAACATTACACCCATCACAATAAATATTACTGACAAGGATTCTAGAAGTTACTGTAGGGGTTTTTGATGTTTTATTTGCTATAGTAGGATTCACTTGAATTGGATCAAAGAAAACATTACCATTGCAATTAATTATACACACAAGATAGTGCTAGATGCACTATAATAAAGTAATATGAGCCAATCAAGATCACTTTATTTAAAATTGAGCTGAGAGATTTACTTAGGAGTTAGATGTGTGCCTATGACATTGTACCTATTAACTTCCAGCTGTCAGTGATTCTTTTTCTAGGAAGGTTTTGCATCAGAGATTGTTGAAACGAGTTTTTGCAGTACTACTTTCAGCTCAGTGATATTCCAAACATGTGTGTCTTTTCACTTCTTCCATTACTATATGAAATACTCTTCTTATATGCCAATAAACTCAGCATGCATGCCATATTTTTTATGAGATTATGGGGTATTTTTCAATATTCTTTCTTGAGTGCCAGGTCACTCACAAAGTAAGTAAATTTAGATCAGTTCACAATCCTACTATTTCTCTGTTGATTCACACTGTCATTGTGAGATTAAAAAAATGGGCTTCATTTCTGTTTTCATCCGGTAATAGTCCTATCACATTTAGCCTGGCTGTCTTATGCAAGAAGGAGGCAGGACAAAGGAAAGACAGTTTTCCTAAAGCAGTCCAACCATGTTTAAAAATCAGAGACTATATTTAGGGTAGAGAGTGCAAGTGTGGCTGTAATCATGGTTAAGTATATCTGCCAATGGTGGGAGAAACCTTTCTCTGCCCCTTGGTGACAATGTAGAAATGAGTTTGAAACTCTCATAGAATCGTGAGTTAGATACAAGATGAGAAATCGCTTCTTGACAGTAAAATTATTAAACACAACAATGAGTTACTAGAAAAAATTATGGAAAACCTTCCTTCTCTGAAAGTCATTTAGCATAGAAAAAATATCTATCTTGGATGGTTTATGGTAATTCTGCCCAAGGAAGGGGATAAATTACTTTGACTTTTTCAGGCCTTGTGAAGACTTGAAATTCTTTTATTTCTATTAGAATTCATACTTTCCTTTTTGTGGAAAGTAATTTCAGTTGTTGTTCTCTCAGGATATATGACACCTTTGTGTGATGGAACTCCTATTCATTAAAATGCTTACTGAAATTCAACTTTTTATTTTTCTTTAATCTGCAAGTTTAAAAAGTAATTATTTCTTAAGTTCTCCAAAAGCTGTAACCACCACCTTCTGCAGTCTTATCCTTTTTTTTGACAAACTGCCCAATATTCTTGCACCAAGTTTGCATTTTACGTTTGCTTCTTATGGGCTGTTTGACCTTCACTGACCTATAACTTCAGCCCCTGCATTTATAAATGGAGACAAAAATATTACTTATAAACCAGATGTGATAGTCCACTCCTGTAATCCCAACCCTTGAGAGGCTGAGGCAGGAGGATCACAGAGAGTTTGAAACCAGTCTGGGCTACATCATGAGTTCAAGGCCAGCCTGAACTACAGAGCAAGACCCTGTCTCAAAAAAAAAAAAAAATACTACTTCTATCATGAGATGGTTGAAAGATTTATGTAACATGTTTGAGGGTAGGTTCAGCATAGTACCCAATCGATGTTAGTGCCCATTTTCCTCATTGCCCTCATAAATGGCAGCAGCGTCTACTAAATGAGCTCCACCAACCACGTTTGCTCCTCAACATAATGTTTCTCGCATCAAAGAAGGAATGATGATCCCTTCTTCTGAAGCCTAGTCGTCCATTTCTTTGTGCCCTCAATTCTGTTCTATCTTAAAGGCACGTTTTCCCGCTTTCTGTTGTATCTGCAGCCTTCTCTCCTCTACAGGCTCCTTCGTGATCTACTCAGGCCATGTCTTCCCAGGGGTACAGTGGCTCCCTGCCCCGTGGGACCAAGTCAGAGGGCTTTAATGTGGCATCCGAGACCTTCTAAGGCGTTGGCGCAATATGTTCTCTCACCACCCACCCCCAAATGTCTTGCTTCTCACTTTCAAACACTTGATACCCAGCCGTACGTTCAGCTGTATGCAATTTCTGGTACAATAATGGAGTTTGTGTTCCTTTTGTCCTGTCTCTGGGCCTAAATCCACCTCACCCATCACTGCATCCCACGCTAATCCTCACTTAATGAAAGCCGGTCCTCGGCCCCGCTCGGGCATCCGCAGTGTCTCTGCCTGCTTCTCTGTGTGCAGAGGCTGTGTCACATGGAAGGCCCACTAGGACTCCTGTGCTCAGCATCCAGGGAGGCAGCTGCTCGTCAGGAGCCCCGAAGGAGTGTTCAGTCATTAGGCATCCCCTCAGCTCACCAGCAGACTTCTGGAAAGGGCAGCCCTCCTCAGGGCTCAGCTCCCACTCCTTCCTCATCCGCCCGAAGCCTGGCCTTCTGCCTGCTGCCCCCACTCAAGATGTGCACATGCTTCACACATTCTTTCTTTTCTCTTCTTTTCCTTCAGTAAGGGCAAATGAAACCATTCACCAAAAGCTACATCCCCAGCCTCAAATTTATATATTTTTTTAAATTTGGAGATAACTTCTCACTAACATGCCCAGGTGGAATTTGAATTTGCAATCCTCCTACCTCAGCCTCCCAAGTGTTGGGATTACAGATGTGCACAACTGTGCGTGCCTGGATTTTACTTAGTTTTGGTTTTTTGTGTGTGTTGAGATGGGGTCTTGCTATGTTGGCCAGGTTTGTCTTGAACTCATGAGGGCCAGTCATCTTCCTGCCTTAGTCCCCCAAATAACTAGGACTATAGGCCCACCCCAAACCTCTCAGCCTGAACATATGTTCTGACTGTCTTGGAGAGCACATACTTCATGGAGCAGTTGATGGGACAGACTCGTGACTCAGAAATACCCAGGTTTAAGTCTCGTCTCTTTCACTGATGGCTGGCTCTCCATGGAAGGAATCCTTACCGTGCAAAGCCTCAGTTTGTCTGTCTGTAAATGTAGATAAAATTTTACCTAATAGGATTATTGTGAGGAATAAATGAAGTAATGTATAGTGCTTAGCACTTTGCCAGATACTTGTACTCCATCTCAGTAAAAGTCACTGTGGTTTCTTATCAAGGCCCTTAGAATACTGTTCTACATGCAGGGAAAAAAATTTTCCCTATTCACAGATGAGGGAGCTGGGGGTTACCATTAATAATTTGAACTGTGAGTCACAAACCTGTTCTTCCCTCCTCAGTTTTGTTGACATTATCATTTACCTGTCCAAAACCTGACCCCATTTGTGCATCCCAAAGCAAGTCTGTTAATTCTCCCTGTGTCTGTGATTTAGGATTAGTTTCCTATTTCAGGGGACCAGTACCCTCTCCCTAGCCTCCCAAGGTCATGTTCTGATTCCCTTTACCATGCATAATTTATCCAGAAACCCTGATCTCTTTGGTCCTCAAGTTCTCAGATTCCTCCTAAATACCTCATGTATTTATTCCTCTACAATCTGAGGAATAGCCAGGACACCTCATATTAAATGATCTTTGTGTTACTTCTTCCTACTCTTAGTGCACTTGCATAGTACATCGGATCCTGTGGTCCGTTTCTATCCAGTTCCATCCCATAATGAAACCAAGGCCGTATCTGGTTTTGTTAACCATTTTATCCAACTAAATAACACTCTTCCTGGCATCTAGCAGAGATTCAGTGAATAATTTCAAGTGAATAACTGAACGTTTTCACCTGTTTACTCAGTGACGTTACTCTACTTCAGTGTTTTAAAAGGATGCTGCAGGTGTAGTCAGACAATGAATTTAGTTGGTGCATACAGAGAAGACTAGAAACAAGAGACTCCAGGCCGCTTAGATACTATTCAATCAGAGACCACCAGAATCCAAGAATCATATTCTTCAGAGTTTTATTTATGGCAAGTGATACTAGTTTTCCATTCATGGTAGTTTTATAATAAATTTATATAAGCTTTAAAAGAGGGAGATAAATAGGAAATGACTCATGGTATAGAAATGTGAAGAGATGGCAGAATTGGGAAGATTACATATGAATCACTGCGGTTTGAGAAATAGTTGTTTTATGCTCTCAGTATAAGTTTTAATAAATAAATTATAGCCTACCATGTAAATAAGAAGACGGCTTTTTCTTAACCTAAAATGATTTATGTAAAGTAATGCAAGGCTGGAGGTTTCTCCTTCATTCAATCATCTAGCCACATGGGTCAGGCTGTATACCAGTGACACAAACATGGACACGCAAGAGCCCTGCAGAAAAGCAGGCTCCAGGCAAGAACAGACATATATGATGTGGTTTTTTTAAAAAGGCTAAGGTGAATGTTTAATTTTTTAAAGATTATTACAGTAAAAGACACATTGCCATGAATACCTCTCACTTTAAACACACTTATCCCAATGATCTTGCCACTTCCGGAAGCAGCTCTCCAAGTCCTCTTTCATGAATGTCTTGAGTTGCATTTTTGAAGTTGCCTCAGTGTCCTAAACTGATTCAAACTGTTTACCTTCCGTGGGCATCCTCACATTGAGGAAGAGCCGGAAGTTGCACAGTGCCAGATCTGGAAGGAAGGAGGAGGAGGAAACACTCTTACAGAAATTGCCCTAACATTTTTGAGATGTGTCACAGGGGCAGTCTTGAGGATCCAAACAGCTTTGCCTCAAAGACTTTAAGAGGTCATCACAAAGGTGACTTTTACCTTGTGTTTGTCATGCTCGGAATGGGGGAAGAATATTCAGATAGTCCAAGGCACTACTAACCTTTTGAAATGGATAATACTTTGGGCTTGACAAGTCCTGCAGGTGTTCAGCAGAATCCCTGGCCTCCACGCATTAGATATCAGTAACACTTCCAGTGAGACAACAAAAAATGTCCTCTGGCAAGGTACAGTCACCTTGGTCCAGAACCGCAAGTCTGGGCTGGGAGAATTGCCAAATGCAAGGGTGTAGGGTCCTGGGGAGACCTGATGAGAAAGACAAAAGCCCCAGGTGTGGGCTGAATGAATGGGAGCTGATAGCTTTGGTAAAGCGCGTGAGTCACAGGGAGAGGAGTGATAACAGCGGATGAGTTGAGGTTTTATCTCCTCTAAAACAGGAAATTAAGCATTTTCTAGCAGAATCCCTGGATCCAGTATGAGATTGTGAGGGTGGGAAGTCAAAATCGGAGGGAATCTAAATGTTAGTCATTCACAACCAGATGCTGAATGATTAAAAAAGGCAAGAAGCTCTATGGTTTGATTCCCTGAAACACAGGTTGTCAAGTCTTCCTTACTAAATAAAAGAGCATTTTACCAATCAGGCATCTAAAAGTAGAGACTGTACTATTTACCAAGTAGATTTTGTTTTATTTGAGTAGATATTGTCTTTTTAAAATAACAATGTTCTTTTAAGATTTAAAGATTTCAACGTAAATTTGAAGCAATGAGAAACTTAAAGACTTAGCTACTGATCCCAATATTTCAGCTCAATTGCAAAATTGTGTGTATCATGCTTGTATATTTTAAAGATCTTCATAGAATGCACATCAGAAAATTGCTGTATCTCTATACAATATCCATTTTGAGGATTTTTTTAAATCTTCAAAAACAGTTTTTTTAGAAAAAGTAGTCACCTATTTCAAAAACCAGCAGCTAACAAAATGGCATTTCTAAAGTCATAACAAATTTTTATTTTCATAGTTTTCAGCAGGGAAACTGAATGAAAGGCCCTACTCAATTCTGAGTAACCATGAGAGCATTAAACTGAAGTGACACTCCTGGCTGAGAAAGGAAACCATTGAGAAACATTGTAGCCTGCCTAAGCATCATGGTCAAGTGTTATGGCTTAGAAAAATTAAAATGGTTCAACCAGCACTAGTCCTTTGTGGGTTTTTTAATTAAAAAAAAAAGAGTGCTATTTTCTCTTTTAGAAAGACAATAAATAACCACTAGAGATTGACATTGGGGTGGACAGACTTAAAATCTTAACGCTTGAGGTTTGGCTTTTCCTCCTACTCCTTTCTTTCCCTTGCCCTCCCCTCTGACAACTAAATCAAAAGCTCCAATTTGTGCCTCTTCCATCTAAGCTCTAGAAATCTCTTAGGAATGGCCATTCACACTGTTAACTATATTTAGAATTAAGAAAATCACACTCTGCAGTGACAGTTGACATTTTGTTGTTTTTGTTTTCCTATGAAGTAACAACTTTATTTGTTCGTAATTTTTTAACATCGTAAAAATCATCTTTTTTAAAAAAAAAAACAAAAGCTGTGCTAATTTTCACATGTTCCAAATGACTTTACTTACTGGTTTTGGTTAGATTTTCTTGTTATAAACCTTTCTGAGGTAGTACTGTAGATTTCTCAAACAATCTGGAGATTTTTCTCTTAGTTTAATTTGGCTCCCTTTTAAAACAGTCTATAATTTGAAAGTACGTAATGGATGTCTGTCTGACAAAAATCCTCTACAGATAAATGTATCCATATATATATCCACTCCAGGCCTGTGCTGAAAACAGAGGACATAATGAGTGTTATGTCCAAATGTCAGTCCATCGAATATACAGTTATTAAATACCCACTACTTCCAGGACTAGCAGCATAAACATAAATACTTTAATTAGGTTTTGGTTACAGTTCTGAGTAGTAGGTTATGTAATAATGGGAATTAGGAGGAACAGATCTGTCAACTTTATTACAATAGAAAGACTATAAGAATATATAAAAGGAAATATATACTGTATGAGCAATATATGCTTTCTTTACTCTGTTGGTCTTCTTCATTGCCTTTAGTAGCCTAAGCTGGGTAGAAATTAGCATAGGACTAAGTAAATAGGAATCAAAAGACTTGAATGCGGATCCCTGTCTTGTGAAGAAGAGGAAGAGGTTAAAACTGGGTGGGGGATTCCACGCACCTGTGAATTTCACACTTCTCCCGGGAGTTGCCTCCTGAGCACAGAGGTGAATATACACAATTAAATCTCTAGACAAAGACCAGACCCGTGCTTCGTGAGTTAAAGTAAACTCCACTTGGGAAATTTCAAGTAATGTTAATCAGAATAAATGATGTCGTACTCTCTGCTTGTAATAAAGAGCCCTTTACAGAACAAAAGTTATGTCTTCTGAGGAATTAGTTTCGTTTAAGTTGTTATCGTTCTGTCTTCTTAGAAAGTGCAACAGTATACGTTAATAATTCAAGCTACCGACATGGAAGGCAATCCCACGTACGGCCTCTCCAACACAGCCACGGCTGTCATCACGGTGACAGATGTCAATGACAATCCTCCCGAGTTTACTGCCATGACGGTAAGGACGGCCTGTCACTCACAGAGCTTCAGGCCTGTGGCCCATTACAGAGAAGTTTTGTTGTGAATAATAAATGTGTTAAATAGAAGTGGGACCTGCTTAGCCTGATAGTAGAATGGTTACGGACTCAGACATTTCCCTCCCCAGGGCTTTAACTCAGGCATCCAAGTAGTTCGCTTCCTCATCACATTGGAGTCCATTGTTAAAGATGTCTAAATATGCTGCCTGGAACTGATACCCTAAAAAGATATTGTGCTCTTATTACAAAATCCTTATAGATATTAGCAATTGCACAGACTTCAGGATCCATTTATGCTACTTTGTCAGTATATATTTATCTATATCTCAAATGGAAGTATTTCCTACAGACCAGTCCTTTCTTCTGACCTCAGTTTAATCACCCACACACTCACAAATGAGTGCTAATTTCAGTATTTACCAAGCTGCAACATAATAAAGAGACAGCCAAAAAGGGTTATAGTATTTTAAAAATCAAACATAAATACTGCGATTACCTGCATTACCAATCTCCTCATTGAGTGTAGATAGTAAAAATTTAATGCGCAGTAAAATTAGGGTGGCGTGGTCATGAAGAAAACTTGTCCTTCAGTCGTCCCCGTCTGACTGAGGTTTGTCTTTCTTGTAGTTCTACGGTGAAGTCCCTGAGAATAGGGTGGATGTCATAGTGGCGAATCTAACGGTGACAGATAAGGATCAGCCCCATACACCAGCCTGGAACGCCGTGTACAGAATCAGCGGTGGAGACCCTACAGGAAGGTTTGCCATTCAGACTGATCCCAACAGCAACGACGGGTTAGTCACGGTGGTAAAAGTAAGTGCTCCTAACAGTCAATCAGCAGTGACCAAAATATGCTTCCCCACTCTATTATTTTGCTTTGAAATCTTGGCACTATTTTTCCCCAAACATCTCTAAATCTAGAATTCTTACCTATTTGGCAGGTTACATGTTCATACTTAATTTATGTTGAAGTTGAGGTCAATGTAGGCATTCATTATCGCAGGAATATAATAATTGTAAAATCAGCTTGGAAAGATTTACCAGCGTAAAGATAGGACTGGCCTCAGCAATGTTCACTGTCAGTGTAGCTGATATCTTAGTGATTTACAACATCATAAAGTTTGATCATTATTGATACCTATTAAGAAGGATATACCACACTGACTATCCTCATGTCTACAGCAATTACCATATAGGCAGGTAGTGTTTAAGCCAAAAGAAAATTACTGAAGTATAATGGAATGAGTAGGAAGAAGAGGGCCTAGATTTGTAAAAGGTTTTGCATTAAGACTGCTGTTTTTAATGCTCTTTTCAAGACTTTATGAAACTGGTTCTTCTGACTTAATTGTGAAAAAAAAAACAAAACAATTCAGTGCTGGATGCAAAATGAACATTCTTCAAGTAGGGTAAATCCATAGCTATAACATAAAAGCTGTTCAAGTGAGCACCCCTTCCTTTTAACCACGCAGTGAAGAGATTACTTACTCTGTATCCCACTAAGACAGTCTTGATTTGCAAGTGAACCCAAGTGTTGGCCTTATAGAAGAATGTGCCCGAAATTGCCAGTTGTCAGGAAATACATGCCATGCATGCATGACTAGAGTGGGTTGGAAACTTCCTGAATAATACAGAATGGTGACCAAGAACAGCAGCTCCAGACCCCAGCTGTCTGTGTTTGAATACAGGTCTGCCCTTGACACTTGTGTGACTGTCTTAGTTTCCTATTGCTGGGACAAAACACCCAACACCCACAACTTTAAGGATGAGGGGTGTAGTATGGCACATGGTTTCAGAGGGTTTTGATAGGTGTGACCCCCCCCCCCATTTGTCCCCAGACATCTGAGTTTCCAGAGCAACTGCCTAAACTCCAAGAACAATCAGTCTGTTTCTACATTCTGTAGCCACCCCACCTACTCTGCCAGGACCTGACACCCTCCCCAGTGCACCCGTAACATTAGCTATTGCTGTGGCCATGTTCTCAGCTCTTCTCACTTCCCCGGGCTCATGGTACCCTTTGTCTCAGCCCAACTGAGCCTATCCCACTAACCCCCTTAACCCTCTCCATAAAAGACCTGGCTCAGTAAACTTGACTAAACTCTCCTTTGGAGTTACAGTACACCAGAAGTCCCACCCGGAACCCCCAGTTCAGGCTGGCTGTGTTCTTTTACTGGGTCATCACTGTTTACCTAACAAGTTTAGTCCACAATCCACTGGCTCCAGGCAGAAATGGCCTTGTGGAAGGGCGTGGCAGAGGAAAGCTGCTCAACACGTGACAGGCAGGAGTCAGAGAGAAAAGAGAGGGACCAGGGACAAGAACACACCCTTCTGGTTCAGGCCTCAGAGTGATGCCACTCACAAGAGTACATTGCACTCTGAACTCACCAAGGCTCATAGCACCGCCATCATACGGTCACCTTCCAAAACCCTTACCTCTGAACAGGTGAGCCTTTTGGGGACATTTTAGACCCAAACTGTAACAGTGACCAGATCCAACTGTTTCACCTCTGTTAACCTCCATTTTCTAATGCAGAAAAGGGAGGCAAATAACAGTTCCCAAGTTGCAGCACTTTCGTGAGGAAAAGTGAGTCCCATACTCCTTAAAGGACTTACAACTTTGTAGGTTCAGAGCATTTGATCTGGCTCACAAAATCACTTAAATATTACAGCCTTACTTTCTGTACGACTTGTTTCCTGTCTTGTTTAAAATACTTGAGGAAAGAAAGTTGAGTAGGCGAGTTGAGAGTGAGAGAAGAAAGCTGTGTACGTACAGATTCTGAGGAGGTGGTCTACTTTTGGAAGCTGGTGTCCTTTGTGGTAATAATGTGAGTCTCTCATGAGCTGTAGCTCTTGATAATTTTGAAGTTACCAGTGATGATAAGACAGCTCTCTATGCCCTTTCTTTCCCCGTTATTACCATACAATATACTTATTTCCATCTCCTCTACAAGAAGAGGTAATCAAGGGAATTAAGGATGAAAATCCAGTCTGGTACTTGACTCCTGGAACATTCTAGTGACAGCAGGATTCAGTGGAACTTGGGACCACGTCAGAATTCAGATGAATTGGGTTAATCTAGAGTGTTATTCCTAAATTTGAAAATTTTACAAACAGTAACAGAATTATTTTGTAAAACACCCAGAGTTTGAGTTTGCTAAGAGGGAAGAAAAAAAATCTTTTCACCTAAAGCCTCCAACCCTATGATTTTAAAAAGCAGTATGTATGTATATGCTTATACTTTAAAATGTATACTTCCAATTATGAAAGATACTTCTACATTAAATAAGTTTAGCTCTATAAAAAATCATGTTTGGTAGTTATTATCTTTTTTTCCATTCATCACAGACTAATAAAAGCTTTCCTGGATCAGCTTTGTATCAATGTTTCAGACTGTAGACCTCATGTTTTTACCTGAACTCATACTATTTAGTATTTGGGGTCAACAATGCTGTTTTTAAAAACCAGTCAAGGTTTTTTTTAATTTAAAAATAACTTTATTATCAAACACACACACACATACAGAAATTAAAACCATTCAAAGAAGAACAATGCAAGGGAAAAAAACTACAATAATATTCAAATATAATAGAACTCAACCAAAACAAAACTGAAAGGCACTTAAACATTTTTCCATATAACTTTAAAAAACATGTCAAGTGCCAACAAGATACCAGAGGATGTGATTTGTTTCAGAAAGATCCCCAAAACTAACATTGAACAAATAGTGGTCTGGAAAAAAACTCCAGTTAGCGAGCATACTACACATAAGCCAAACTTCTGCGTAATTTAAATTTCAATACAGTCATATGACACGTGATGGAAACACAATCCGAGAAATATGTTATTAGGCAATTTCAAGTTTTTACATATACCTAAATAAATGGATCTGTGTAACAGTCATATGCATTATTTAATGAACATAAATCTTTGAAGTACACAAGACTTATAAATAGTTTAAATCGGGATGAGTATTTTAATCATTGACATTGCTGATGTATGTTTTCCAGAAATTTGAGAAGAATTCTATGATGTGGTGAAGAAAAACAATATTTTAGAAATGAAGTTGACAATCTGCAGAATACAAGTATTCTTACTTTCTTTTTTCCCCCCTCAGCCCATCGACTTTGAAACAAATAGGATGTTTGTCCTCACTGTAGCTGCAGAAAATCAAGTGCCATTAGCCAAGGGAATTCAGCACCCGCCTCAGTCAACCGCAACTGTGTCTGTTACAGTTATTGATGTGAATGAAAACCCTTATTTTGCCCCCAATCCTAAAATTATTCGCCAGGAAGAAGGCCTTCATGCAGGTACCATGTTGACAGCCTTCACTGCTCAGGACCCGGATCGATATATGCAGCAAAATATTAGGTAGGAAATGCCATTTATGGTATTTTTGCCATTCAAAATGTGTTCTATGCTGTACATAAAATTTATTTAATCTACTGTTTGAAGAAATTTCTTTAGAAACCAAACTCAAAAGTTTATTAGTTATTTCTTAATTTTATTCTGATATCTTTTGGATCTCGCAGAAAAATAATCTACCACTTGAGAGAGGAAAAGAAAAAAATTTTTAAGAAAAAAAAACTTCTTCAAACTATTTCTCAGTAGTCAGAGAAAAGTCTTACAAAGATGTGAACATTTTCCAAGATAATTTTAAGTCCTTTGAATTTTCCTTTCAGGAAATTAATGAGTATATTAGATAAAAGATATCAAGATGCACTGACTTACATATTATTTGAAGAAAGCAGATTCTCTACCTTTGTTTCTGTCCCCTTGCCTTTCTAAAAATGGCTATTTAGCCTATGCTTTTGTATCAAACACTTCAAAAACTTCTACAGTGATTAAATAGGGAATTTTCAGAGGCTTATAATATTTATATTTATCTCTCCTCTGCACGTCAGGAAGAAAACTCATGCCAAAACTAAGATCTAAGAGCTAATTATTTTCATCTCCTACCTGTACAGTGAACTTATAACATGTATCTGTGAAGAGATTCAACCTCAGAAAAACCTAATTTATCCTTCCTGATGAGGGAGTAGGTAACTGACAGAGTGTACCCCAAACGGCTATTATGCATAGCTGGTGATGAGCATTTTTAAAACTAGCTTATAATTTATTTAACTTCTTTCAGAATTGCTGCTAACAGACAACTGCACTTATTCTCCATTTTACCATACATTGAAACTAAGACAGTTAAATAGCTAATTAACTGAAACCCTATAGCTTTGACCTCTAAAACATAGCAATTTTCTCCAGTTTATACACTGGCTGTCCAGGCTTGAAAAGTTAAGCTCCACCCCTAATGAAAATGGAGTTTAAGCTAATAGATCTGCTGATACAGACTCAAGCCTGTGGGACTTCTTGGGAAGGATGCAAATCTGGGTCTGGACCCCATGTCAGAGAAGCTTGTAGGGATGGGATTATGGGCACCTCTCCAGTGAGACTTCATTTCCTCCATGAGAAGATGACAAAATATTTTTGAAGTTCAGTGGACCCTTGAGTTACAACTGGCCTGACATACGAACAACTTGAGTTATGACCAAAATTTTAGTTTTAGCTTATGAACAAAGTCTTCACTTATGACCTGTATGCTTCCAGATGGTCTCAGATACAGATTTAACCCTTAAAGAGCTCTGGAAGGAACATTACAACATCCTTTTCTGTGTGAGGTTAACTGAGAAATCCTGGGCAAACTCTCTAAGGACACTGAGATCTATCTGAAATAAAGTGTGGCTTAAAATTATACAGGAGAGAGACTTTGAAGGCAGATGACCATCTTGAGTTACAGCCAGCCCTCAGGAACGAATTGAGTTCAAAAGTCAAGGGTCCACTGTGGTCTGTGATGTAAAATTCAACTTCTATTACAATTTCTCCTAAGTTTTGTACATTAGGGTTACTGCTTATTGAGAAGGTATATTTGAGCACTTTTATTGGCACCTTTGCCCTCTGTTGAAGTAGACAAGAGTCTAAAGTGAAATCTCCAATCCGCTGCTGTCCTCCTTGTCCTCCCCTCAGACAACACAAGGTGCTTCCTGAATGCCTGACCCAACACAACCAATATGTGCCTCCCAAAAATCACTTCCACAAAAATACTTTTCGGTGTTAAAGCTGTATTTCCAGCCACCTTCTACAAAAATGTGCGCTAATGAACAATGGACTGCATTTTTATAATTAAACCTGTAAAATATACTTTATTTCTAAAGTCTCATATAAAAAATTAAACTTAACCTTCCTTTCATTTTGTAGATATACAAAATTATCTGATCCTGCCAATTGGCTAAAAATAGATCCTGTGAATGGGCAAATCACTACAATTGCTGTTTTGGACAGAGAATCACCAAATGTGAAAAACAATGTATATAATGCTACTTTCCTTGCTTCTGACAATGGTATGTAATTGAATGTGTCTGTCCTATTATATTGTATATGGTTACAGTGAGCAGAGCCTCTCCTATGTACACAGGAAGTGAAGTTTTCTACAATGCTGAATTGTCTAGAAAACTGACCTTTATTACCTAAGGCCCTATCTGTCTTCCTTCCCTCCCCTCCCTTCCCCTCCTTCCCTTCTCTTCCTTTTTTTCTTCTTATTTATTTTCAAGGCCCTAAGTTTTATTCTCCATTTCCTATGGGCTTTCTATGACTTACTCCCTTGCTGTCTGCAGTGAATTTTCTCCATGTCCATACACCTTCCATGATAGCCTGGCATTTGGGTTGTGAATTTTAGTTGTTTTCCTGACCTGCCATGTGTTGATTCCTGATTTACAACAGATCTAATTGATCCTTGGAGTCCCCATACTCTGTATTTTTTGACATAGTCATTTTATATTTTTCTTTTCGTTAGCTAACTTGCTGCTATCAGTATGTGTGTGTCTCCTCCAGTAGTTTTCCTCTTTCTAACTCTCTGCTGCTGTCTGCTATGGGCTAGGAAATCAGTTTTGTACATAAATTGAAATAAGTTAGTTTGGGACAATCAGGGTGTTGGTTTTGGAACATATTCTTTAACATCTTTTTTTTCTTCTTTCTGGATCTCTGCTGAGTTCAAATTGATATAGATAAACAGATAAACATTTTTTAAAAGGTATCTGAAATAAAAGGTACCTATGCAAAGTTAATGATAGACTTATTTGCTTTACTAGCTCTCAGTATGACATGTGTTTAATAGTGTGAGCTCTAGGGTTCTACCTGACTGCCTGGGCCCATGCCCCTTCTCTACCACTTTCTAATGATAAGATTCACTATGGGATTTTAAATCTCCATTGTTGTTATTGCTGTTAAGTGAGGACAGTGGTATCAGTAGCTAACTCATAGTGTTTTGAGAAAGATGTAAGTGCTTCTACACATAAAGCTTTTAAAAAAGAACCTGGCCCAACCTAACCACTCACATAAATATTTCTATTATGTGTGAATAGTTTCAAAACCAAATCACAACCATATTTTTAAATGTCTTTATTGTGACTCCATGAATGTGCAGTTTTGATCAAAATAGTCTTCAAATTATAGTTCATAAAACATTGCCTATTTAATACTTTTGATAAGAACAGTTTTGATGGATGTCCCTAAATCCTGCATAAGATTCAGTGAGATTACTAGGTGAAGTAAATCTACATGGCAACAGAACCCAAAGCAGTATTTCTTACGGTTTCTAATATGGGCACTACTGTTCTCATGTTCAGCTGGACTTCTGTAAGAAAAGTTTGTGCCACTGCACGTCAAAGTGTCACATTAGTGTCTGCTTTATGCTTCTGTGTATCCAGACACTTCCCTCTGGTGCAACTGCAAGTGATCGACCTTGATCCATTATCTTGAGATTTAAAGAGTCATGAAATTATGTATATACATGTTGGCCGTGAGTTACAGCCGGACCATCCATTCGCCAGGGTGGATTGTTGTCTAATTGAAAGGGTGTTTGATAGGAGAGAGACGTGCGCTCTTAACTCTGTGAAGCTGGAATACTTTACAAATGCAACGCACCTCACTTAAAATCACAAGGCTGGATTTGGAGCCCCAGTTCTGCTCTTGAAGAATTATACAAGTTCCTATGGGGGGAGGTTGAGTCCATATCTTCACACTAAACTATGCCCCCAACCCTTTCTTATTTCTTATTTTAGGCCAGGGTCTCCCTAAGATGCTAGGTAGCCTGGGATGGACTAGAACTTGCAATCCTTCTGCCTTAGCCTTCCAAGTGCTTGGATTACAGGCTTGTGCTACCATGCCCAGCTTCTACAAGCTCTTATACTGTCTGTGCCTTAGTTTGATCATTGATAAATTGTTTTCTCTTTGCCTGTTCTATAAAGCTGTTATAAAAGGAATTTTTTTTTGGTACTGGGGATCGAACTCAAGACCTTGCGCTTGCCAGGAAGGCAGAGGCACCACTGAGCTAAATCCCAGACCCCTAAAAGGAATTTTATCTTAAATGTGATAATAAATTCAACAATTCCTTAAAACATCAAGAGTCATAATGGTTGTGGTAAAATTACAACAGACACTTTATCTTCTACCTTTAATTCTTTGCTCTTAAGAGTCATCATGTGCCTCTCAGAGGGCAGCAGGGATTTTTACTTGTGCCCTCTGCAGAATGTGCATGTGTGCACCTTCCTAGGTTCGTGACCTTGGATGGGTCACTTAAATCTCTGGGCTTCAGTATCCAGGTTTATTTATATTTATAATATACAGGTATGAATATTTATAGCAGAAACCAAATCACCAGCTACATTATGGCATAATGTGATAGAATCAACATTTTGCAGTGGAATGTCTGCCCGTGGTTCTGCGTTACTTATCTGCAGAAGGTTGCAATAGGTCATACTGTGTTGGAGGTTTCAAAGCACTCCTCTGTTCTTTCAAGTGCACACCTTAGTTTTCCATCAAAAGGATCTGATGCATAAGATCCTGAGCTTGTGTCCTGCTTCTGCGACATTCCCCACAGTGCTTGGAAGAGTGTGCTGTGCCTGAGCCCTGATAGCGGACAGCGAGGGCAAGGAAGACTTGGGTTCCCATGGCGCCATAGTGTCACCATGCTCAGCTCCTACACAGTAGCACTGACAGCTCACAGTCATCCTAGCAGGGAAGCAGGAAGTGGGCTTGATCCAGAATCACTGTGTTCAGATACTGTGGCAACTGGCTTTTTCCAGGACACCACACAAAGGCTAGAAGCTTTGAGAATTTCACTATAATTGAGGCTCATCTGAGAGAATTGTTCAGCATCAGTTGTGATTTCTCTCCCTTTTTAGGAATTCCTCCTATGAGTGGAACTGGAACGCTGCAGATCTATTTACTTGATATTAATGACAACGCCCCTCAAGTGTTACCTCAAGAGGCAGAGACTTGTGAAACACCAGACCCCAATTCAATTAACATCACAGCACTTGATTATGACATTGATCCAAACGCTGGACCATTTGCTTTTGATCTTCCTTTATCTCCAGTAACAATTAAGAGAAATTGGACCATCACTCGGCTTAACGGTAAGAATTGGTTAATTATTAGAATATATGTGCATTTGAGAGGTTTTGAAGGCTGATATGAAGTTCATTTTTATGTGCTTCATAATCTCGTTAAATATATTTTAGAAGCTATTTAATTTTTAAGGTATCAAAAGACCTTAAATCTTCACAAAAAAGCATAGTTATGGTTCACTTTATGTATGCAATGAGATAGTAAATAAATCTTGGAAAATGCTGTGTTTTCATATCACATTACGTATTAACTGTCAAACTGTATTTCTTCCCTATTTTGTAAAGGTGATTTTGCTCAGCTTCATTTAAAGATAAAATTTCTTGAAGCTGGTATCTATGAAGTTCCCATCATCATCACAGATTCGGGTAACCCTCCCAAGTCCAATATTTCCGTCCTCCGAGTGAAGGTTTGCCAGTGTGACTCCAACGGGGACTGCACAGATGTGGACAGGATCGTGGGCGCAGGGCTTGGCACGGGCGCAATCATAGCTATCCTACTCTGCATCATCATTCTGCTCCGTGAGTACTTTGTCTGTTCTGTTCTAATCCCTTTTGCTTTTAGGATGCTCAGCCAAGTAAGTTATTGCTGTTCTCTTAGAAAATAATCTAACAACCCTCTTTGACTCCTTAGCATCGTCTTGTCCATCATATATAGGTCATGCGGGTCCACTTGAGATTGAAAACATCTCTGAGCACTGTTTCGGGCACTTACAGGTTTGCAACAAGCCTCCCCCCAGTCCTTCTTCCGTGCCCTCTTACCGTTTTCTGATGCTGATTGCTTGGGAAGCTTTAGAAAATGTTTTTCATAGAAAAATGTTAAACGGTCCTAAGTTTGAGCACTGCTCTTATGATTTGAGTATGAATTTATGACACGTAGTTGATGATTGAGGAAAATGACTGTATTGCTTTTCTTCATATAAAGTGTAGTCAGCAACCTGCTCCAGTCATGCGAGGATCAAGGTATTTGTTTTTGAAGGGCTGCACAAAATAGTGAGAGGTTGTACTTCCTCACACAGCACATTTGATAATGGAAATGATTACACAGCTCAATAAATTGTCTGTCTTTAATGTAAGTGTAGATTAAAGAATTGCTCCTTTTTTAGATACTTTGCAATCTTTGGTTCAGTGGAATGCAAGAAATTAACCACTGGAAAATACTTTAGGAACCACTTCTAGGCATGCAGGTTAAAAGAATGAATTGTCTGGGCCCTGTGTTTTATTATGGAATAGCAGCAGGACTTAGTTTATTGTGTGATCATGCTATGCACCAATCACTGTCTTGAAAATGTTGGCCATTTCTTTTATGTTTTCTCCATTTACAAGTGTTCTGGTAATTTAGAATTCTGTCCCTTTATTCTAAGCAATTACTATAGAAGCCTGAGCATTTTTTACTTCCTGTGTGGAGACTACTTTGGCTATAATTTGAAACCTGCATGCTTTACTAATAATCCACTTGCTAGATTTAGTCCTGGAACAATGGCAAATGAGATCATGTATCTGGCTTTTAAAGGAGGATATTTACTTTTATGGCCAATAATAAAAAATGTGCTCAAATAGGAGTCATTAAATCTTTTGTTTCAGGATGTAAACGGATACTCTTAGATTTTAGATAGAATTCATTCCTAGATGTGCACTTAGGGATATCTTTCAGTTTCACCTGAAATGTAACATGTTTGCTAACCTTATCAAGAAAGACTTAGGCATGATGGATTGAGGCATGAAGAAGTGACAAGGGCATTTTGAAGGAAAATGAATTGGTGCTGATTTTAACATCAGCTCTGGAAAATTTATGGCTTCAGACCTGGCACAAAGTGTAAAACATGAAAACCTAACATTATTTCAGTACTCAGACTAATCCCCTGGCCTTCTTAGCTAAAGCATGCACTGGGCAAGGAAATGCAGAACAGTACAGCAGAAAAACAGCCTCTGGGAATCCAAAAAAGAAACTCAAGATCCAATTCCTGAGCCAGTTTTAATTTCAAAAACAAGTCATCTAGATAAACACTTGTTTCCTCAGAGAAGTGGCATCCTCTGAATTTGGGAGTGTGATGATGACTGACCAGTCTAAATAAAACAGTGTCACAATATAACTTACTGCTCTATTGTGTCTTTGGAATTTATGAACCGTTCTATTAAGGGCACCTGTTTCCTAGCAAGCTAAAATACAGATAGAGAACGTTAATGTTCTCACCTGTAGATACTGAAGCTGAGGATAGGGGCCATTCACCTAGTAAGTGCACAGGATGCCTGGGCTGGATCCCAGGTCTTCATACTCTAAACTTGGGGTCCTGCTCCCTGCTTTGTCTTGTCTCTCTTAGTGTGTGGCCAGAAATAGATAAGAATGAAAAATACATGTCCTGAGTTCGATCCCTGGTACCAGAAAAAAAAAAAAAGAATGAGAAATCCATTGCAAGGCCATTTAAGAATAAATTACTAGTGTCAGAGACAATGATTAGATAGACCAGGCTGTCATAATAATGATGTTTATTATATTATATTTTTACTATGTTCCAACCTAGTCCTTGTCCTGATGTTTGTGGTATGGATGAAACGCCGGGATAAAGAACGCCAGGCCAAACAACTTTTAATCGATCCCGAAGATGATGTAAGAGATAATATTTTAAAATATGACGAAGAAGGTGGAGGAGAAGAAGACCAGGTGAGCAATATTTTAACCTTTAGAAGGGAATTTTCCAATCATATAAATTAAGTGGTGGTGAAAGGGTCAATGTAAGAAAATGGTGTCAGGATTTGCTTTTTTGTTTTACATCATCAGTCATTTGATGAATTCTTCTCTATGTGTGCCACTCATTTGTTGAGGTTTCTGAAAGTACCAAATGTCACTGTATGCATTGTATGTATGAGATGATCATTAGCATTTCTTCAAGGAACCTAGAATTTGAACTCAATTCCGGTTATATTTGTACTAAAAAAATACTTTTTCCAGTTTCTTTTCTTTGGATATTCAAAGTACAACTAAAAGTAGTTTCCACACTGGGATCTTGAGATTTATGTGTATGGTAGAAAAAGCATTGAACCTATTCATTCCATGAACATTTATCAAGTAATTTCAATATTCTAGGCACAATTGTAATCCCTGAGAATACCGAGGTGGGTGGAGCCAACAAATATTTGCCCTCAGGATTTTTACACGCACATAGAAATACTTGAAGTTAGAGACAACAGCTAATTCATGGTTGTGTCCATCGTATCTATTATGATGCCTGGTGCACAGTATTAGTTCAATAGATGTCAACATTCCCTTCTTGCTCTTAAGTTGTGTGAGTTTCCACATCACCATGTACATGTGGAACTTCAAACCATTTCAAAGATGAGTTGCATAATACATGGAGAGCAAAGATCTTTGCTCAGAAGCAATGTTTTATATAGTCTAAGAGCTGATAGTTGTAAGGTCTGCATTGCAGGCCAGGCATTCTGCCCAACACATTAAATGCTGTGCTCTCTTAAGTCTTGGAAATTGGTGGTATTACTGGGAACATCTCCACTTTGTTGCTAAAAAACTGAGCCAAAACGAAATCGTGCATCTAGGAAGTAATAGATGGAGGACTTAAGTTCAGGTGAGTCTTATGTCATAGCCTAAACTTACTACTGTAATATGTTTCTTTTGAAATTTTCTGGAATCTAGTAATGTAATTCATGAGAAACTGCTATGACAAGTATTTCTTAGATACAGTTGTTAGGTCATTTCTGTTTACGGAAAATGTCAGGAACAGTCTGCAAAGAACACAGAAATCTTTGGGTTTTGCATCACTATTGGGAAATGAAAATGTATACTGTCTTAGGTACATGTATGTGTACACATCGATCATAGAGCTGTTACCTTGAATAAAAACAAATTTTCATGAACATAGTTTCTCTTTGGGGAAATGATGCGTCACTTTTTGTTTTACAGAGCACATTCACATCCATTCTTGTGTTTAATCTTTCGAGCAGTCATTTAGAAGAAATGCATGTTTAAAATATGTTGAAAACTTGACTCAAGTGTTTAAAACTGTTTTGAATACTGACTAATTAAAGTGGCTCTATAAATATACCCCAGGGTTTCTTGCTTATAAATGTCTTTGGATTTTAAAATTCATGTTTGGCTTGATTCTTAATTAATCTATCCTTTCACTTTCATAGGCTGTATTCAAGATCATCAAATGTGTATTGATCACATTTTCTCATAAAGCTCCTTCTTGCATTATTTTATTTTTCATATCATTGTTTATTATTTTGAAGGCATAACCCTAAAACCAGCTTCAGTATAAATAGTCTTAACTGGAAGGCCACTGATAATAACCAGATATTAAACAGAACTGGAGCCCCAGAAGCAAGAACCAAGATTCTTCTCAGCAGCTTAGAGTGTGGACAGGGCACCTGAGGTCACTTCATCTGAACTTCCTCCCCCCCGCCCACACACACACTAATCCCTTCAAAAGATTGTTTAGTAAGCTTCCCTTGTATTATTTTAGGAAAGATTTGTTTCTTTACTGACTTCAACCCCTTAAGATGGATGCATGAGATCAAATAGTAAAAGGTAGCTATTGGTAGGGAAGAGAATGCAAAACAGTGTGGCAGGAAAACTGGCCTCAGGGAATCAAAAACACGTAAGATCAAATTCCTGATCCAGTTCTAATTTCCTGCCCAAGTCATCTAGGCAGGCACTTGTCCCCTTGGAGAAGTGCCCTCTCCTTAAATTTGGGAGTATAATGATGCCTAACCAACCTGAACAAAACCTAAATAAAACACTTAATTTAACTGCTGTTTGGTGTCTTTGTAATTTATGAAGCATTTTAAGAAAAAAAAATTTAAATACCATCAAAAACCTTCAACTTCTTCCTTTCCTGACCTCTGAATCTTCTAGGCCTCTACATTAACTCTCAAGCAAGAATGTGTTGCTTCTTAATCATTTCTCCGGTACCCTAGGATTTTTCTAGAACTTTCTGTGGCTAACTTCTTGATTTAATACTAGTTTTCCGTGGTGCCTTTCTAGCTTTTTGGTTCTTTGTTGGCATTTTAGTCTAAATCAATAGACTCCACATGTCTCTGATTCTAAGTTGTGATTTCCCCGTGCAGTTCTCATTGTGGGCAGTTGTTAGAAAAATGTAAAATGCATTTGTATTCATTTAATTTTTACCTCAGAATAAAATATGTGATATAGGAATATTTTGCTGAGGGTTCTGTTCCCTTACATCTAAAATAGATTGTAAAATATTCCCTTATCCAGGACAAATCACTCAGACTTTGACACTTTAGTGGCCGTGAGTGGACAAGCTGAGGGTGTCTGCATCAACCCTCAGCTCTTTCCCAGAGGCCTCCACTTAGTTGTCAAGAGGTTCACCACAGGGCCAGAGAGCTGACATGCTAAGGAAGAGGCCTGGATTTGAGCCACGTGCAAGTGTGGATGGGGTGTTAAACCAGAGCCAAGCTTCCCGTAGAAAGGTCCTGTTGCAGGACCGAGATGACAAAACCTCAGCCCTGGGATGTTTGTAAGGAAAGCACCATAACTGCTTTTATCCCCAGAAAAGAATTGAGAGGGAGGAAAACAGGAATATGCTGTTAAAAGCTACACTGACTCTAAGAAAGGGTTTATCCATTCTTGTAATTTCATTCATTTATGCTTTATTTTGTTCTCAGCTGCTTATGGTTTCACAAAACTGTGCTTAGTTAACTTATCTGACTTATACTTTGCATTAGAATGTATCAGCCTTCAGACTTTCTGTATCCCAGCCACAAGCAGGTTTCCTAGAAGTTTAACCATGAAACCACCACCCACTGTATCTGTGAAATTTGTCCATGGTGTACAGAAGTAGTTTATTTTTGACACTGGTAAATAGTGTACTGTTGTAAGAATTAACCATGTTCTATTTATCCATTTTAGTGTACTTGGATATTTGAGTTCATCCAGATAGGTTATTACGAATAAAGCTGTTATAGGCATTCATATGCATGTGTTTTGTGTGTTTCTCTTGGTGTGAGCATGTGCGCAGCTTGATACAATCCTACCAGTTTTCCCAAGTGACTGCAAGTGTAGATCTCCCCTCCCCTCGGTATGTGAAAGTTCTAATTACCCCTCATCTTCATCCTCATTTACACTGGGATTTTTTCAGTCTTTCAAATTTTAGCCATTCTGATGGTATGGGTCTCATTATAATTTAATTGGGGTATTCCTGCTGGCTCATTTACCATTTTCATGTCTTCTTTTATAAAATTTCTGTTCATCTGTCTGTCTACTTTTCTATGGGGTTGTCTGATTTTTTCTTAATGACTTGTAGGACATCAGTACGAGTTCTTTGTCACAGATGTATTGTAAATATCTTCTCTTATTTTGCAGCTTGCTTTTTAAAAACATTCATCTTTATGATGTCTTATAATGAGCAGAAGTTCCTAATTTTAGTACTGTCCAGTTCATCAAGCTTTAAGAAAAAACAAACTTTATCTGCCCCAACTTAGTTCCCCACCTCAAAAGTTTTATATTATCTTCTAGAAGCTTAATCATTTCGACTGTATAACTATGATCTCTCTGTAATTGATTTTCTGTTTGGTATAAGATATGGATCACCACTTTTTGTTTTCCCCCTTATATTAAAAAATATAATCACGGGGCCGGGGATTTAGCTGTGACACCACGCCTGCCTCAGAAGCACAAGGCCCTGTACCCCCCAAAATATATATCTATATAATCATGGTTCACTGTCATAAAGCAGGTAATTACATCTGTATGGACCTGTGGGTCAGCTTTCTGACTATATTCTGCACTACTTTTCTTTTGTCTATTCTTGGTCTGACATCATGTGGTTTTAGTTTCTGTTGCTTTTTAATGTCTTGATATCTGATAAAATAAATTCTCCACCTGTATTTTTAAAATTTACTTTTTTTGATGCATTCTTTTACCTGTTTTTCCCATTTTTTTAAAAAAGGTTTATATAATGCTCTTACTTTCTAGGTTTATTTAACCCAAGTACTTCATTTTCTCTGTACATGTTCTTCTTTAAAGCTTATAACGTGGTCAATTCCTGATAAATCAGGCTTTGCTGAAATAAACTGTATTTATTTTCCATAATTTACATATGGCTCCCTGTTAGAAATTCTATTTCTCTATAGTGTGCATTAAGCCTTTTAGGAAATAGAATATGATTCATAATGTTTTATTAGTTTTTTTAAAGATATCTCTACAATAGTGGGCTTTGGAAATTGGACTGGTGCCACCTATATGCTAGACAAGTTTTAGTTGATGTTTATTATACAGAGCTGGTGCTTCACAGAGCATATGTGTTGCCTGAAGGTATGGATGGGGATTGTATTATGGTGGGTGGACAAGGCTCCTGGTAATCAGGCATAGGGCTGGTCTGCTTAGGTATCAGTTAGACAATCTAATTTGTAGGATATGTTTTGCCACTGCTAAGTAGTATTCTCTTACAAAAATTAACCACATTTTATTTTTCCAGTTTTTGAGGACTGGTAGGTCTCAGAGATTCATTTAGACAGTCTGTGGATGCCAGTTGATGACCATTGTCACTGCAAGGGTCAGGTTTGTAGCAGCCACCACAAGATTAGCTTGAAGAGGGCTTTGCCAGTTTCCTCTTCCTCCTGACAGAGCACCCTTCTTACTGGCAGCTAACTGATTAGAAAGAAACCTGGGCTACACTGTCCTTCACAAAGATAGCCCTTATCTTCCCTGCCTTTGATGAGCATCTCTATCTGCTAAAATTCTATGCTAGGGTTACTAATTTCTTTAACAAAAGAGGAGGAGCTTTCAAAAGGAAAGAAAAGGAACACCTTTGTGTCTTTTTCCTTGCTGGGCGTATAATAGACTTTTGTCAAAGTGTATGGCTATTCTGCCCTCCTGTAGATGTTTCAGAGGCTGGGCTGAGCCCATGTGTGAGGCTGGCCTACCCTGTGTTTTGACAAGAACGTTATCTCTGCACTAGCAGTTGGCTGTTGGGCAGATGCTTTTAGTATAATATCCAGTCTCTTTCTAGAGGGTAAGATTCTGTCTTTATCTGCTTCACTGCTATCACCAGCAGGGCTTTTGCTGGTTATCAAGGCATATTTAATTACCTTCATTAGTAAATGTCCTTTAGTGCCCTTGTGCCCAATAGGGCCAGTTGCAGATGGCTTTCAGTGGTCTCTGCTTCCAGTCCCTTCTCTTATCAGCATTAGTAATAAAACTAGGGAGAAGGTACAATACAGCCGATCACTGATCACTCACTTTCCCTGGGACCATCGCTTTGTAGCCCCAGGATAAGAAACGGAAACAGCTTGCTGCTTTTTAAAGCTTAGTCTTTATTATGATTATTCTCATATTAAACAAGCATTTATCAAGTATGTATTAGGTTTACAGCACTCAGTGATGCTCACTTTAAACCAGCCTTACCAAAATCGCTTGTCATTAGGCAGCTTTATTCTTGATTATGTTAGCAAAAGCAGTTGTTTGGGATACACTATGTGTTTCACTTGGTACTGAGCACCTGTAGCTATGATTGCATTAACCTCTCATTCACATAGTACAGCAAAGTAGGCAGATACCTGTAGGAACTAACAGAGCAGGGATTAAATTTTCATCTGCCTGGATCCAAAGATGATATTTTTGTTACTGGGTAGCTTGCTTCAAAAAAGTGTCTCACCAACTAAACGTTACGGGGTTCTGGGTTGCTCACCTCTCTCTCTGGAGTTAGATTAAAGGTTCTTCTCATCTCAAAAACAGAATCGAATGAAATGAGCAAAAAAGCAGTTACAAAATTAATTCAAGAAAGCAAAAGTGAAGAGTGGGAGAGAAACTGGCTCTGTGGAGCAAGCGTGGGCCAAGTAAATAGAAGAAGAGGATAAGAAGAAAGATAAAAGTACATACTACGTCTGGCAAACACAGTGTGGGCTATCGTGGGAGTGATGCTAGCAAGCTCTTCATGGCATTAGTGTGTCCTTTTCTGCTGTCCAAATCTCGAGGAAACCCAAGAGAACTTCTACATACGTGTCCTGAGAGGCACTGCTGGGATCCCATGCCCCAGTCTGACATCAAGTCTGGGCCATCCTATTGAAAACCTATGAGTTCTCAAGAGAAGTGCATGTTTAGGGCTTTGGGAACTGTTCTGTGCATCTGTCTAGGATCTTGAAATTAACACGTCACACCTACTACCCCAGCCAGCTGAGCCATGCGCTACTCTCCTGTCTTACTCTTATCACCTCTTGTCCCATCTTTGACAAAGCTCTTGCTCACTGGAGCTGTTAAAGCCCTGCCTGTCACATGTCATTTGAGTTTATCAGAAGGCTGTCCTTTCTTGGGGTAGACTCAGGGATATACACTAGCTTCCTCTACTCTCAGAATCTGACTTGGAAAAGTCACATACTCAGGGCTGTGGGCAGTCATAGTTGTTCAGTGAGAGAATCCAGTACTGTGCATGGCGGGATCACAGATGGCCATCAGTGGATGGTGGAACCCTTGAGCCATGAGTGGTGGCTCCCAGGAGGTGGCTACTTAGAGATTCCACGCCTGGTTTCTTTTTCTTCATCACTTGGGTTTTTGGCCTGCTTACCCACTGTGTTCCAGGTCTGTCTTCTTGTGCCCACTGATGCTCCATTTCCTCTCTGTCTCATCACACAAAGCTCAGCACCTCTTGGGCATAGTGAACGTGGTGGGCTTCACATTCCACGACTGAGGACATCCCCCAAACACCCAAATGTGAGTTCTTAAGCTTTAGAGACATGCTCAGGACTAGTTTCTTTGGTATCAGATGTGATTCTGAACTCTCAGAGAAAGTATCTCATGGTTTGGAGGACACATTTGTGAGATAGTTTCTATTGCACTTTACAGTAACAGTTCACACATGAGTCTGTTCACGCGCATCCTGTGGCTGGGTTTTCTTCAACCTAATGGAAAACATTCACACAAAGTTCTTCTTCACCCTTTACAAAAATAGAAAGATCTACAAGTGTGACCTGCATCTGTCATGACACAATTATTAGAAACTAAATAGGAGCTTTCTTCTTTAAGCAGGGAAGTGTGTTCCAATAATCTTTTTCTTTTTCTTTTTTTTTTTGTCGGGGGGCAAAGAGGGAGAACCTTTATTGGTTCATGTCCTCAGCCCTATGCTTATTTTTCAGTCCATGATTCTATACTGATTCTTAGGGTTTGGATTAATAAAAACATATTCCCGTAAGGTAGAGATACTGTAGTGTTCTGAAACTAGGGGGTAGTTTTCTGCACTACTGGCTTTTAAAAAAATAAATAGATTAGGCACAGAAATGTATTTGGCCAGATGCATTAGTTCAAATAGGTTAATGTGGCTTTAACAGACCCCAAAACTTAAGGTATTAAAGCCTAGGTGATATGTAGTCCTTGCTCAGTTACCAAAACTGTATAGTGAGACATGGACACTGGAGTGGTAGCTCCACTTCATACAGTCAGTTAGGGACCCAAGGAGTCCAGAGTGTTCCCCGTCTTCCATATGTGGCTTCTAGAGCCGCCCTAGCCTACATATTGCTACCATAGGACATGGAGGATGAGTTAGGGGAGGTTTTTTGGGGTCAGGCCTGAAAGTGGCACACATCACTTCCAGACTCAAGTCCCTTCACTGTGTACCTAGGAAAAAAATCAATGGGTTTGAGGATCAGATCCAGGTCTCTTTCACACCCAAGTTAGGTATTTGAGTTTAGAGATTCTTTAAGGAAGCTCTATGAAGACAGCTTTTACCTTGGTCACATAGGTTGCATCTTTCTGACCCATCAGGACATTCCAGAGGGAAGTGCATCTTTGGACACAGCAAGATGTAGCAAGTGCAGCAGCTCATGAAAACAAGATGAGGCCATGAATCAGGATGCAGAGCTCACCAGCAACCGGGGAGGTCATCTTCCCTTCCCTTGCAAAGAGTCTAACTGAGTTAGTCTGAGCACTTGTACACGTCAGGAATCCTGTAGAATTTTAGGATAAAGAAAACATGATAGGAGCTCCTTTTGATAGCCCAGGTTTCAAGAACTCAAAAGATCTAGGTGTAATTGCTGTGTCAGTTGACTTTTTAGAATGAAGTTGATTTCTTGTGTGAATTTTGGAATTTAGGCTCAATATTGAAGTAGAGGAGATCCCCAGATTGTCTGGGACAAAGCTCATTGAGCAGAACTGAGGAGCCTGAGAAGGAGTAAGACCCACAATCCCAGGACCTAGGATTTGGCTTTTAGAAATGGAGATGATAAGGGTTAATGACCCCTTCTCTTCAAGTTGCCCCTCCACTCTACATTTTAAGGTGCAATAGGATTCAGCTGTCTGGATGTCTGTCTTTGTGTCATGCTTGGCTTTCTTGGCTTAGTCTGTGTCTCTACCATTCCAATTTTAGCCATCAAGTTTCATCTCAAGACGTCTTGTCTTGAGGTCCTAGGCTCCATGTCTTCCTTTATTTTAAATTTCTATATCCAGCCCAGGTCCTGACCTTAGACTCTATGAGAACAGGGATGTGTTGTGTTATAGTTATTTTGTATTCCAGTATGTAAGACAGTTGACACCTAGCAGCTCTCACAGAATCTTAGTTGAACTGCATAGGATCTTCTTCCTGACTAACTTAGTTTGTAACTCTGCCAACAGGGTCGGTTGAGCACCTCTGATAACTTCACTTTCATCCTTTGAGATTGCTGATGTCTGCAGGCAATGATGACAATGCTTGTAAACACCGGCCTTCACGGCAGAGCTCCTGTGTATCAGGCACTGCTGTGCTCTTGATTTGCATGCCTCTCACTGACTTCCCAATGACCCTACAAAACATACACTGCTACTAGTCATTTCAAACTCAGGTCTGTGAGACTCAGGAGTTCAAGAGTAGGCTGACCCCCAGGGCAGTGCATAAGAGATTGAAGTAGATATTGTATTTAGCCTTGCTACTCTAAAACAGGTACTAGATAAGACCAGCAAGGCTGAGTGAGGGCTTAGTCACAGTTTATTATATTGTCTGGCCTTAGAACAAGCACAGGTCAAGACCCAGCTAATTGGGTAACATGTCTACCAAAATTGCATGCAGTGACCAACTTAAAATTGGGAGAGGCAATCTGAGCAGCCAAATTACTTTTTGAAAACCCTGAATATACAATTTGGACAACGGGAACTAAAATCTGAAATCCAGGCAGAACGCCTAGAACAAGGAATGGCACACGGTCACATGAAAGCCTCTCTAGGGCAAACTGGGCACTTCTGTAAGTCAAGAGATCTCTGCTTGAGCCAGCAAGTCTGTATGGGCATCTTGCCAGTGTCAGCAACCATCCCGGATATGTACAACCAAGTTGGACCATCTGACGGAAGCAGAGAATGAACTAACCAACTAGTGAACTAACTAATGAATTAACCACAGTATATTTGATTCCTTAAAATAATTACTTTACAAAATCATTCTGCTCTATAAGCAACCTAGCAGATGGCTGCATCTGGACATACTGTGGAGACAACTTTCAACATTTTTATTGTTGGCTAACGTGTACTGTGTTAATCATGTTTCCAAGTTATTTGTGTATTTATACCCACCTGCAAAGACTAGTATATATTAGTTATTGAGAGAGGGACATTGAATTCATAGGAGAACCTTTTACCAGTGATTGGATTCACACATCTTCTTCATTCCCTTTTTGCATGCTGTTCTCACCATATTTATGGCCAGGGTTCACCTCTTGGTGAACCATAAACAGCATATACTCTGAATTGGTCACTACTCACTCCTAACGCTTATTAAAATTTTTCAATGAACACAAATTTGCACATGATTCTTTCTTTGCTGTTCTTGTCTTTTGTGTGAATGATCACAATATTTTATGTAATTTATTTTAATACTTTTGCTGGCTAGTCAGAACTTTACTATATTTAGGTTTAGGAGAATGGAAATTTATCTATATACCACGAATAACAAATGATCAGGGTTTTAATGCCAAGTATGCATTATCACTGTGAGAAAGAAAAAACAATTACTAAGGAGATAAAATACAATAGGTCAAAGTACAACCAACATCCAAAACCACCAACAGCCTGCTTTTATAAATAAAGATTTCACGGTGCGTAGGCACAAGCCACGTACTGCCTACCATGCACAGCACCGGCAGAGTTGAAATGTTGCAGTAGAGACAGTGTGACCTCAAAAACCTAAAATATCTGCTCTGTCCCGCACAGAAAATGCCCAAATTGCCTATAGACTTACGAATATAGTCCTCATTAGCTTTTTGTGCAAAGGCTGAATACCAATGTTAAGATTAGCACAGAAAATTTATGTCATCTGCTCAAGATCACACATCTAAATTATGATGGACCAAAGATTTGAATCAAGATAGTCTGACTTCAGAATCCATTTTTACAAGTCAATAAATACTATGCTCCCTTCTCTGAATTTTCTTCTTGCATAAATTTATCTGAAAACAATGAATATTCTTCTTTAGAAATTTCCAGAATGATTTGTCATAAACAAGAGAAGGATTTTTTTGGGGGGGGGGGGGATACCGGGGATCAAACTTGGGACCTTGCACCTGCAAGGCAGGAGGCAGAACCACTGAGCTAAATTCCCGGCCCCTAAAGAGAAGGATTTTGATTCTCTCAGCATATTCCCAACCATACTGCTGATTCTTTATTGCCTGTTTTTATGTTTTCCCCAACATTAAATAATAGGTCACGGTAAAATGGAATGACTTTCATCTTTACCCAACTGGTGACATTTTTGTTGTTTTGTAAGAAGTTGGCTCTTGGGATGAAAATGTGGCACTGCAGATGCATTTAGTGGTTATCCTTTTATCTCCCAAGACAGACACTTCTTGGTAGAGTTAAGAAATGTCTTTGTCTTTAGAGGCCTATAACTGAATTGCATGGCAAGAATGGGAAATCACAAACCTTAGGAGAGAACAGTGTTTCAGATTTTAGGAGACACGTGGTCTGTCTGAGGACCTGTTGCTCTGCTGGATCTCTGATGGCTCTTCGTATCCACATCCACATTGCTCTAGCAACGCTTCCCGCTCAGTTACTTACATCTTCATTCTCTACTTCACTTAGCTAGGGTAGGATATTAAGTTTTAATTATTTTTAAATGTGTTCTTTTGAATCACATTAGACCAAAAGCTCTGTGAGTTCAGTTACCAAACCTGTGACCTGAGAGGTTTTTAGATAGTATGTGTTTAGTCAAGTTGAATTGTGTATTGGCTGCATTTCCCCAAAAGAATATGCAAAATTACACAATGGGAATTACATGGTGATAAGATTTCAACAGTAGCCATTTCTGGTCTGGTCAGTTGTCATCCCTACTGCTTATTAAATATTTTTAATGAACAGATGGTTTTCATATGATTCTTTTGCACATGAACCATAATTTTTACACCAAAGAAAGAAGCTTAGACTTGTTTATAGCTCTGGAAACAGGTAGCATTTGAAAAGAAGCTGTGCGAGGACAGCATTTGCAGTGAGCCAGGGAAATAGGAACAATAATGAATGTGTTTCCTCTTCACGAGGCCTAGGCTGCCTTCCTTGGGAGAGGTAAAAAGCTTGACTACCCAGTGAGATTAAAATATATATGAATATCGACAACGGAGCCCCTTCAGCGGTATATTTTACATCTCCAAGATACTTTATCTCTATTAGTTTATAATTCAATCCAGAAAAGCTTTTAGCAAATCTTTGATTTGGGAGGAACTTTAATAGTCCATAGACTCTACTTAGCTTTTTACACCTCTTCCCTAGTGTCAGAGGTCACCATCGTAACTAAATTTGGTTGGGAGAAAAACTCAGGTCTTATTGTAATCTACATAAAGCTTGTAAGGCTATTTGACTTACTTGTCAGCAGTTGTATGGTAATGTGTTGACACTTTATCACTATTCTATTCAATTATTTTAATGCCAGGAGCTAGAGAAGAGAAGATAATAGTGTTTTTCTCTTCCATCTTCCATTCCTTTGGTGTCTGTCTGAGGAGTTTCTTGCCCTTGCCGCAGCTGGCTTTTGCCCAGATGCTTTTCTTTTTCTTGAGAATTTTGGCCATTTACTTTTTTGTTTGTTTGTTTTGTTTTGTTTTGTTTTTTGTTTTTGGTACCGGGGATCAAACTCGGGTCCTTGCGCTTGCACAGCAGGCGGCGAAACCAGTGAGCTAAATCCCCGGCCCTTGGCCATTTACTTTAATGTTAGTATTTTTATTTTTCATAGCCATGTAGTCTTAAAACATTAAATGTACTTATTTTATTGGTATGAGAATTTTAAGTGACTTTCCCTTTGCTCCTATAAAAAGTCCTGGCCTGTGAGAGAGCTAAACATGCATGTCGGCACTGGTTCTGATCAGTGGAGTGGATAAATGACCGCTACCTTGAAGTGCCCGTTGTGCCCGTCCCCTCCCTCCATGTGCCGGAGGACCCTCGTTGCACCTAAGAGAAGATGCCTTGCTGTCTAAACAACTGAGTCTTGTTTGGACCAACTGTACACAGACCTAAGACAAGCCTTTCCTGCAAGATAGACTCTAGTATTAGAGACTCTGGTATAGATTCTAGTAAGTAGCATCACCACCTTGAATTTTCCTTGCCAGCACTGAAAACCCCTGATGTTTGCTCATCAGTAAACTCTTCGGTGCATTTATTTATTCTGTGAACTATTTGGTGCATTTTTTCCCTTGCTCTGGTGGTCTCTTGTTTTATCATTTGGCACTGCTTCACTCAGTCTTTAACCTGGATCAAATCATTAACCTCTCTGAGCTGTGATGTCAATAGACTGGGAAGAGAAGTGACTTCACTTGGGAGGGTTTTTCTGTGGATTATACCAGACACTGCACGAGAACACACCTACTGTGATTCTTCACAGATGATGGGATAAAGGTTGATTTTCTTCTTTCACCCTCTCACAGTTGAAAATGGCATTTGGCACCCAGTAGGAACTCCTTGAATCTTTGTAGAACATTAAATGAATGTTTTCATCACTTCCTGAAATAGGTTGTGATTCTGTAGAGCCTACCTGCAATGTTGTTTCCTGAAATATTTGCCTGGGATTCCAGAATTCCAACTTATTCTGATGCTATATTTTTTATTTTATTTTATTTTTATTTTGTATTACAACCTAATACCCTAACCTAGGTTTTTGCTATTATTTTTCTAAGCCAATTATAAATGATTATAAGAAGTGAAATGTAATAACAAAAGCCCAAACCAGAGCTTTATCTGCTTATTATCTTCTTATTAACTCCTGGTATTAAATTAAAACAGAGAAAAGTTTAAATTACTTAGAAGGTTACCATTGTAAAACCCCACATCAATGGCAACTTTTAATGATAGGCTCCAATTAACACATACTCTAAACTTTGTTAAAAGAAGATTTGCCTTGACTTTGATTTGCAAATTAAATTTCTTTGGGAAATTAGCACTGTAAATGTGGACAATCATGAAAGAATTTTCAGATTCATTCTTTTGCCATAGTTTTAGGAATCAAATGCAAGTTTCTTTTTGGATTGTCTATACTCTTCAGAATAGGGCCATGAACTCAAAGACCTTGAGAACATTCTCAGTCTCTGTAATACTCATGATAATTCTCAGCTTACATGTAGTAATTTGTGTTTTTAAGTAAAGCACTGTGGAATTGTAAAGATGTATAATTTAGGAAATTCCCAGAGGGTGAGCCTTTATCAAAAGGTCTAGAATTGGACCCTCACATCAGGACTTTTCCCATTTCCCACAGATGGGCATCGGTAGAAAACCCCACCCCTGTGACCACAGGGGCCCTCTCCGTGCTGCCCACCACTGTCAGAGTTGTATCTCATACTTGCAGTAAACAGGGGGATACCATCACAGAGAAACACTAAGTGGTTACTGTTGCTAACTTCCTGTAAATCAGCGACTTTCTGAATCTTTTGATGCCATTATAACTGAGGAACTTAACAGCTTTCTCTCATATGGGGGACTAACTTAACAATGATTCTCAGGGATGGGGCCAGGGTTTTGTGAGTCCCTCCCCATCCTGAATTATTGCTGTGCTGTGGCATCTTACACATCGATGATGACTTTCTCAAAGTTCATCCAGTTTTTTTGTTTGTTTTTTTGTTGGTACCGGGGATCGAACTTTGGACCTTGCGCTTGCAAGGCAGGCGGTGGAACCACTGAGCTAAACCCCTGGCCCTTGCTGTGGCATCTTAAGACACATTTCTTGCATCTGATATGCGGTGTGCATGTCATCACTGGAATTTTATTTGACACTTATTTTGAATGATGCTTTCTATGGGCCTGACACAATGATGGTCTAAAGGACTGAGTAAGATTGAATTTCAAGACTGTTCCTACTTTTTGCTTCTTACAGTAGTAGAAAGAACCTATCAAAAGAAAAATAAAAACCTGAAAATTAATATGCTCTTCTGTAAGTATGTTTTATACATATTAGTAAGTGAAACAGGCCAGGAGGTGTCACCTTGTCCAAAGGGAATAGCTGCTGTCAACTCCAACTAATTATTTTGTCAGAAGGAAGCTCTTTTGCCAAATCTTCCTGTGTTCAGATGAGACGGTCTATGTCTAAATGTTGGTGACTTGAGTATTTTTGAAACATTGCTGGCCAATCAAAATGCATTTGTATTTACCTTTGGCTACAGTAGGAGTTGTATAAGAAGTTTGGGGAGAGGGGTTCTTTGCAGATGCACATCGGAATGAGCAAAGCCCATGTGCTGTGCTCTTTCCATCTCTGGTTATATAAAAGAAAAAAATGCCTCTATATTATAATTGAACTGTCACGTAATGTATCACCAGAAAAGTCTTTAAGTGTAAGATTCACCTACCCATTTTTGTGTAATTCAGACATCTAATAAAGCATTTTTCACCCACAGGGTAGAAATATTTATTAACTGTCATCAATAAACTTACCACCTATTTTTCCTCTTTCTAGGTACAGCTTTGGTAATTGTTAGAATACACATTTATCCACAGTTTACCCCACCATCCTATGCTTGGTATTAGGAATTCCATGTGGCTTAGAAAACCATGCTTGAAAACCATGGTGTGAAAGCATTCAAAATTCTGTAAATAAATCCTTTGTTGTCTTGCATAGCCTGTTCTCGTTTCAAGCTTTTCACATGTTAGATCATTGTGGTCTTATACTTTAAAATACAACTAGTAATTATAAATTCTATAAAGTTGAAAATGGAGCACATTTGTGCAGGGTCAGGATGTGTTCAGTCAAGTTTTGTGTGGATGGTTTGGAACACTCAATCCTGCCTTCTGCTCATGCAGTTGGTTCTTCATTAACATTGTTCTCTCCCCAGGCTTTGTGTTTCCAGGTTCAAACCTAATTCCTGTTTTCCCCCTGAATATTTATACCGTGAGGTGTACCCCATTTCCACCCACCCTGGCTGGTCTTTCTCACCTTGTTGACTCACCTTCCACCTTCCATTGTACACTCCTGAGAGGAGGAGCATTTCCATCCCAGGCCTTCAGCTTTTAGGCTAGGTGAAGCTCTCGGCAAGGAAATACGGGGGTGGGGGGAGGTTCATGTCTGTGAACATGGAATTAAATTTTTAGTCAGACAGTTTAGACACACACACCTGCTATTGATTTCCATCCTAATCGTGCCAGCTGTGTGACTTTGGGCAAGTTACTCCGTCTCCCTGAATCCGTTTCTTTACCCAAAAATGATGATAATAAAACATTCTTTGCAGGTTTGCTAGAGAGTACTGACAGTAAGAAAATCCTTATCAAGACCCTGGCAGAGTGCCTGGCACATAATGGGCATGAAGTTTAGTAGCCTTTCTCTTCTTCATCATCTTAGTCATTCCCCACAACATTCTTTGCATCCATACTCCTCTGTGTACCTGTGTACTTCATTACTCTCTAAATCCAGACTTGTAGCTCAGACTTGACTTCCAGTCATAGATGGCATGTGAAAAGAGCCAGACAGTGACATCCAATACATTTGGAAATGGAGTCTGTTTCTGCACCTTAATAGATCTGGGGCCATAAGCAAGTTTCTTGGGTTACCCTTGTGTCTATAAAATGGGAGTGATGAAAAAATGCACTAAAGAGATTAAATGAGCAGGCATATGTAGAACACCCAAAACACTGCAAAACATGGTACATGTTCAAGTGTTGAATAAGTCAAAACCACTATGGAGATGCTATAAGAGGTTTTAGGCAGAGATGTAGCCTGAACCAAGAAGAGCACTAGAAAATCAGTACTTTTGGTAAGTGTCAAAGTTGAACTGGAGCATTTTTGCTAAGCTGGGGACATGTCAGTTTGTAGCACTGGAATTTAACTTAGAGATTTGAAAAGTATGAAGTACTTGCCCAAACCTAGAATTTTGATTCATTTCCACCTTACAGTCAGTTTCTGTATGCATTACTGTCCAGCTGGCTGATGCCATAGCTAAAAATAGTTCCAAGTGCCCAGCCTGTGCTCAGGGCATCCTTCTTCAAAGTTCTGCTCTGCTTCTCTGCCAGTGGACAGGCTGTTTCTCTTAAGACATCCCACAGGGGTGCAATAGAGCGGGATCCGCAGTGTCCCTGGCCCAGCAACCCTAGGCCAGAGGTTGACAAACTTTCTCTGTGAAGAGTCAGAAAGGAAGAGGTTTGGTTTTGTGGGTCACATACAGTCCCTGTAGCATCTTCTTCTTTGTTGATATTTTGAGTAACTATTTGAAAATGTGAAAGCCATTCTGAAAGGAAAATGGGCCACAGATCAGACTAGACCCATATCCCATAATTCCAGGACTCCTGCTTTAGACCTCAGAAGGGAGGAGGGATGCGAGATGACTTTGAAATCTCAGTGCACCAATGCCTTTCTTAGGGACAGGGAAAAGCACTCATCACTTTTTTATGTTGAAGACACTAAGATAGTTCCTCTGCTTCTGTGGTACAACTGTATGTTCTTGTTGGATTTTTAGACCTCGCTCGTCACACTGCTATTTCCCATTGGGAGCTGATGAGGAACAGTTTAAAGCAGATGGAGCACAGACTGTAGAAATGAAAAAACACAGAAGAAAGAGCTGTGTGAAAGAAATATTTAATCATAACATGAAAAACTCCTAGTGGCAACTTTTCCATTATGTTAAATTTCACTCATTTCTGTGCATTCTAAGTATGTGTTTAAAAACAAAGGTTGTAATTTCCTATCTTCGTGCCCGTCAACCATGGATTTTTGATTTTGTCTTTTATAGGACTATGACTTGAGCCAGCTCCAGCAGCCTGATACCGTGGAGCCCGATGCGATCAAGCCTGTAGGAATCCGGCGGCTGGATGAGAGACCCATTCACGCTGAGCCGCAGTATCCAGTCCGATCTGCAGCCCCACATCCTGGGGACATTGGGGACTTCATTAATGAGGTGCACAGAGAGGCTGTCTTTTCTTTATAAAGCATTTTATTTTATGTTGAAAGTTAGATCTATGTGGGCCACAAGGTGCTTGGAATGCAGCTACGCAGTTCATGAAAACGAACTTCTTTTCCTTAAGTTCATCTTTATGTTGAAGGCAAATACACCTTTGGTAACAATGTATTTAATTGCTCTGATCAACTCAAAAGAGATCAGTCAGTTAATTTCTGCTTTTGTAAAGAGGCATTCACCATATATTATCAGTATTAGTCACACTTTCTACAAGAAGGATTTTTCTCCTAGACTGCAAGGAACAAGTAAACTAACGATGTTATAATACAGTTTAATTTCATTTATTAGCACTGATAAATGTAACAATAATAGTTCCCTTTATTTTTTTCTCACACTGTACCTTTTAAATTCCACATATGGGGAGAATTCAGTGCCTACCCAAGGACTCCATCAAAGGAGATTAGTGGAAAGAGCAGCTAAATTAAATATTATGTAAGTCATTTAAATACTTGCCTAGTTGAGGAGTTGTAAGAGCCTCTGTGAGAGGGAACTGATTCTCTATTGAATATAACAGATATGATTTTCACTGTCAAAAACTATCATGGCATCCTTTTATTTCATTACTGACCAAGAGCTCTGCTACATATAATGATTTATACTTCTTTTTATTATGGCCATGGTTTCACTGTAATTCTCTTTCTGAATTTTTGTTAGTATAAGACAGTGCTACATACTGACTGTGAACATTTGGTAGGAGTTGTGTTCTCTGACCATATCCTCAGTATCTCCAAGATCAGAATTGGTGTCAGTGCATTACCCAAATGGGATGCACCTGTTACATATGGCCTGTGGTCAGGTACTGATAAACCTCTTATTTTCTGGGCTTCCTCGAAAAAGTTGTGAAATATGCAAATGTCATCAGGCTTCCTTAGGTTATGAGATACACTCATAGCTTGTAGAAAATGTTTTGAAACAAATTGGCATATTTATCTACCTCTATAACTGTCCATTACTGTCTATTAATAAATGATAGGTTACTTTGTAAGCATATGCATTCACTTCTGTCAAGTAGGTAATAGGTTAATTTGTAGTAGACATCAATGAAAAGCAGATAGCACATAAAAAAACAACAGGATGCCAATGACTCTGTTTTTCCTACAAAAATATGCCCTGACTTTTGTCTCTTAATTAAGGCATTTATGTATAGCGCTAGATTTTTCAGTGTCTGTAAGAGTACTTGATTTTACTTCTTTGATTTAGTGTTCGCTATTATGAGAAATTGTTGTTGGCTTATTCCTGTAGCTACTTGATTTCAAGATATAGTGGATCTAATGACCATAAGAACTGGATATTATGAAAGCATGAATTCTGGATTGAGTATAATTCAGCAAATACTTACTGGATGCCTCTGCCTGGCCATGAAGTGTCAGTAGTCCACAGTCTTGCATCTCATCTCTGATACCCTTCTTGGTGATAAAAATCGAACACTCAGCAGTCTATAATCTTATTCCTGTTTGTCTTCTCCTTCCCTACATTCCCTTCTGCCGTCACCCTAATGAGCTGTTTACAGTTTCCCGCAAATCATCACACTTTTTAAAACAGGCAATAACTTTCGCAAACCCTGTACTTTGTTGGTGATCTGCAGGATTCACTCACCCTTAGCTGGAGGACTCAGCACAACCAGCCCCTTCTGCCAGAAGCACTCTTTGATACCTCTGAGGATGCTTCCTCTGGCGTAACCCTCGCCAACTGGGGTGCAGCTGTCAGTGTTTCTCCTACTGGAACATGAGTGTTTTCTCCAGGCCAAGGACTATTTCTTCTTCATGTTTTTATATCCTAAGCACCCAGTATATTGCCAGGCTCTTAGATTTTGTTGTTTTCAGAGATTTAAGTACTGTAGCAGGTGTGTAGGCCATGGAACTGTGGGCACCACCAAATTTGCATTTGATTTAGATTCAGCAGAGACCAAGTCTGGAGCCTTTCACTCTAGGAGTACTGATTACATTAAGCAAACAAGGATATTGGTTTTTCTAAGTTTGTGATTCTAATGTGTGCTTTCTGGGTGTGTATCTGTGTGTGTGTGCATTGATTTATTTTGCAGTGACTGCTTTTTCTTCAGTAGATAAAAAAGGAGCAAAAGAGCATCTAGTTAATAAGGTTCAGTTACCCAGCCCTTCGAATGCCACAGGAGCAAGATTCAGAGTAGGATTTACCATTTGAAATTTCCTTTCTCTGAAACAGTGGCTAGGTTAGATGCAGTTACAAATGATCATAACAAACATATGTGATTAGTTATATGACATACTTTCTTCTAAACAATTGACTGCAAATTAACTTCTAGAATAAATTCAGTTTATAATTAGAGGGTTGTGTGCATGTTTTAAAAATGGCTTATCTTGAGCTTGGCTTTGGATCCTCCATTCACCAAATCACTATTGAATGTCCTCTGTGTATAACATAATTGAACCAGTAATATGTGGATAAAAAGTAAGTTAGATTTAGCTTCTCCTTTTGGGTGTTCCATACTTTGATACCAGCACAAGTTTTGTGTAGAAGATCCCAGACATATCATGATTCTACTTACAGCTTTTAAACTTTACAATGATGCAAAAATGATAGTATTCAGTAGAAAGCATCCTTTAAAGTTTGAACTTGGGTCCTTTCCCAAGGTAGCCACATACAGTACAATACTTTTTTGCATGCCAGTAGCAAGAGCCATAGCTCACAGTTAGCCACATGATCAAGGGGGAAAACAGCCAAGACTGTACACTGCACTGTGTTGCTAGGCTACAGTATTCAGCCACTTAAGTGTATTCAATGAATTTGTGACTTATGATACTTTCAGCTTACAATGGGTTTATCAAGATGTCACCCATCCTAAGTTAAGGAGCAGCTGTGCAGTATTAGCCAAGCACAGGAGGCCTGCAATGTCCAGTTCTTACTTGGCTTTGCAGCTTCATTTCAGGTTCTTCCCCAGCCTTCATCTTGCAGGGCTGCAACAATCTGCTTGTTGTTCCCATTCTCAGCTTCTAACTCTGAGCTGTTCTTCCTGCCTCAAACTGACTGTCTCCCTTTGCTAAAAGTTAGTTTCCTTGTGAAGCTTGTCCTGGGCCAGGAAGGATTGGCCACCAGAGTGTGGGTTAGGTGCTGACAGTGACATTCCTCTCCCACCTGCAGCTCCTCTGTGCATTCAGGGAGATGAAAACTGTCATAACTCTCAAAAGCACCGTGTCATTCTTCCACAGAGGGATCCCATTATGACTTGTTCAGTTTCTGTCATTAACTTGACAGAAAAAGATAAATGCACGTAAAGTTTTTACACAGTTAAAGGCACCTAGGAAGAATCCAAGCGTATTTTGTAAAAGCATTGAAAATGCACACAGATTTATTTATCCCCAGGTCTTATTTGATTTAGCAGAGTACCAAATGTTCCAAAGGAAAGATAATATAGTGGTGATTATAATTGCAGTGCTTTTATGAATGTACAGAGTAGGAAAGCACATGAGAACACTTTCTGGCTTGTTTATTTAAATAATGTGTGAATGTTGCTTTGAATCTCAAAAATGATAACTTATTTCCAGTCAGGTAGGTAGAGTAAAACAAGTCACATATTCTTGAATTTCAGTTGAAGAATTTCATTCTATTTGGAGTTTTCAAACATGACCTTCAGAAGGTGAGAAGTTGAACCAAATTGGTTTAATCTCAGCTGAGAGTAAATATCAGCATACCTCCAACAACTTTACTAATCCTGTGTATTTCCTTATCTCTGAAGAATAAAAATCAAGTACATCCTTCATTTAAAAGGCTGACTTTTAGGGTCGGGGATTTAGCTCAGCGGTGTGCTGCCTGCCTCGAAAGGGCCTGAGTTCAATCCCCAGTACCAAAAAAAAAAAGGACTGACTTTTGATCTACACCACTTAAAAGCTGTATAAGGTTCTTCTAAAATAATTTGCCTCAAACTAGTGAAGTTCAAAATATTTGCCTTTCTCCAATTAATTATTTGTAATTTGTCTTTAAATTATCTTATTCCATTCTTAGAGGAGTTGGGTGTTTGTTTGAATTCAAATCAACCTCACCTAATAGCTCTGTTACCTTGGATTTCATTTCTTGGATTTTCTACTTTCTTATTTGTAAGATGGCAGTAATAATAGAGCCTTATTTTAAGACTGCAGCAATAGGGCCGGGGATTTAGCTCAGTGGTTCTGCTACCTGCCTCACAAGCACAAGGGCCTGAGTTCAATTCCTGGTACCAAAAAAGAAAGATTGTAGCAATAATTTAATGAAGTCATCTATGTCAAATATTTGGTATAGTACCTATTACATGGTAAGGTCTCTTATGTATCAGTAGTGTCTTATTAATGATTATCAAGGTAAGTTATCTTTTAGGAATTAAAGACTTTCTACTACCCTCTAATTTTTAAATAAAACATTTGTAATCTTCCAAAAAATACTCTAAGCAAAATAAAATTCCCCAAAAGCAAGATAATGGTGTTAACAAGTCATAGAATTGAATTCCATGGTAATGTAAACATGATGGACTTTTATGTCCACATATATATTAAGCCTAGGTCCCGGCTTCTTCTGAAGAGAGTAGATATGAACATAAACTAGATGCTGAGAAGCAAAAACTAAACCCAGGACAGCACTAGAAGGTTCCCTTGTAGAATGGCTGCCAAACATGGGGCAGTGTTGCGACGAAGGGTCTGGGAAAAAAAGAGCCTATGCCCAAAGATATGTCCCAGTCTAACCCAAGCACGGTCATAAACCAAAGGACCAGAGTTATCATGGGAATGACTCTCAGTCATGGTTGGGGAAAAAATCCATGCAGCAGCAGTAACATTTTTAATGAGCTGTTGGATGGATGGATGGATGATGGATATTAATCAGATGAAAACAATGAAAAGGAACATCTCAAACAAAATGAATCATATTTCAGTTAGAAATTTGCAAATAACAATGTCACAAGAAAGTGACATTTTCAGATTTGGGAGAAAGGTGTATAATTCTCTTGGTTGCTGGGTTTTCCAGTAGTCAATACAGAAGGGTATGAACAGTCTAGGGTCACTGAAAGGCCATCCAAAGAGGTTTGATCTTACCCTGTAGATTGTCTAAGCATCAGGCATTTGAGAAAAGCCTTACAGTTTTACCTCTCTCTGCATATCTCTTCTACTTATTTAAACTTTTAATCAATTTTAAACGTAATTTTCTTAAATAAAAGGAATTATTTTTAAACTGTGCCCCAAATAAAACCATTTTGCAAGCCCCTGGGGATGAGTGCTCCCTTGTGTGGAAAACACTGCTTTTTGTCTCAGAAAGCATGCAGAAGGTTTTTACCGGAGGGTGTTACATCAACATTTGAAAGAGAAACAGTATGTAGGAAAGGAGCAAAATAGTACTGGAGACAGAAGACATGATTTTTTTGCTGTGGTTCAGGCAGGTTATAATGAGGACCTGCATTGGCACTAAAACTATAGAAGACAGAATGTAAGAGGATCAATAGATCTTTCTTTTTGCATCCTTCATGTGTTCCTCAGTGAAGAATGTGGGTTTTTACAATCCTCATAAAAGCGTGTCTCCACCCGTAAAGCATAAGATCAGAGGTCTATATAGCTCTGCAAGAATTCTGCCACAGCTCTTTCACTTTGCAGAGGAGCCTCAAACCACAGAAAAATTACCTGGATAAACTGATCTAGAGTTCGAGATCTGCCTCTCCAGGAAAGGTGACATGAGTATACTTTGCTAAGTTTAGTCAAACCTAGAGCAGTGCATGCAGTCAGTTTGTGAAAAGTGTCCACACCCCAGAGTGAAGAACCCTCATTAGGGAGAAGCAGAAGGTCCCATGGCCCTCACATTTACTCTGCCAACCCTCTGGACTACATTTGACATTGTCAGTTTCTAGGGACTTTACTGGGATCATTTTAGAATCACAGAAATAGTACCAAGAATTCAGAAGAATCCTATTTTATTCTCAGATCAAAATCAGTGCTATCCAAGTGGAAGTATTTAACCTCCTGCCTAGAAAGATGCTTACCTAAGAATTGTTGAAAAGTTCAGTAGTTTTGCCCTTTTTATAAACATTAAGCACCAAGAAAATGTGCCATGCTCTAGCATAGCACAGTGGTCTCTAGCCAATGCGTTCTGTGGCCTTAACCTCTTTCTTTCTTTTTTTATAAAAGAAATAAAGAAAATATAGAGTCAAGAACTACCAACATTATCAGAAAAACAGTGAAGAAGGTTTTTTGTTTTGTTTTAGTTGTATTTTTTAAAGAAAAGGAAAACATTACCAGGACAAAGAGAATATGTTTAAGGATCTAAGCAGTGGCAATGGAAGTAGATTATCTCCAGTGTTATATTTATTTTAAGGAGATGAATTAGGTGGCTGAGACAGCTGTCAAAGGGTCCTGGGTCCTTTAACCAGTGACAACCAGATAACTTCTAGAATTTACTCTGTGGATACAGTTAACACAAATATAGGTCATTACTTTCCCTCCACTGAATCAAATCACACTTATGGCCCTGCCATTGACATTTTTTTTTGTTTCTTTGTTTGTGACAGAATCTCACTAAGTTGCTAAGTTACCCAGGCTGGTTTCAAACTTGCTATCCTCTGCCTAAGCCTCCCAGAGTTCTGAGATTCTAGCCCCATGCCACCATGTCCAGCCTCCACTGACTCTTCAGAGCTAATGTTAGTCTCTACCTTTCCAATATTTCCAATTTGGTGCTGAGGATTAGCCAATGTTCTGTGTATATTTTCACCTAAAAATTGAATTGTGATGAAGTTCTGTAGCCTGAGTACAGAGCTTTAGGGACCCATTTTCCTTATCAGGAATTTCCCCTGATTCTTCTTGATTTTCCTTCAGATTCTTCTTGTGTCCAGTTCTTGTGTGGACCCAGGTAGGACAGTGCTGAACAAAAGAAATCCCTTAACCACTTACATTTGCAATTGCTAGAGTCTGCAGGAAAATGGAAAGGGACGATGCTAATGTGCGAATATAAACTCCAGCGGAAAGACAGATAGGTCTACCTTATTAAAGCCACCACTCCACCACTAAGCACAGTAAGTGGCAATCATAGATGCTCAATCAGTGTGCCTTGAATTGAATAATTGCAAACAGAATGAATGAAGGTGTATTCTTTGGCTTTTGCTAACTAAGGCTACAGTAACTAATCTCCAAGTAGTGTTTGCTTGCAGAAGCAGAACTTTACTTCTTATTCAAGTTACATGTCAGCTGCAGTCAGTCAGCGGCTCAATTTCTGATCTCCACATCTCCTTCATCACCAGATCCAGGTGGAAGTAAAAGCCCCATCTAGGGCAGCCCTTCTCCTGGCAGAACAGGAGCCGAGCAGGAACCAAGCCGGGAAACACGTGAGAGTCTTAAAGTGACTGTTCCAGACTGCTGCTCACATTTCACCATTCCCAGAGGCAGGCCTGACGCTGGGGCCGAGGGAGCAAACTGACTCCAGAGAGGCACTTGTGGTAGCGTGGGCGTCTGAAACCCCTAAGGAAAAAGGATAGCGGGTCACTAAGGATAGCAACACACTTAACCGCAAAAGGGAGTTATGAATGCTGTGAAATTGTAGGTTGTGGTGGGGACTCAGCCTCAGAACCGCCTTGTAGCTTATTCTAAAAATAAGATAAGGAAAATCTTATCTAAAATGATTTGTTTTATATATTGAAGTAGTTTGCTGAAGACTTGCTTTATTTTACTTAACACAGCCTTGTCTGAGATGTAAATAGTGTAACCTGACATGTGGAAAGGGGGTACTTAATAGGGTGGTTAGAATTGTGGGTAGAGACACTGGTAGTACTGTGTTGTTTTACTCCTGTTGTTTTTTTTAAAATTTTGTTTAAGTCTTAACCGCTGACATTTTGTTTCTTGGAAATGACACACTTTTTTTTTTTTTTTTGGTACTGGGGATCAAACTCGGGACCTTGTGCTAGGGAGGCAGGCGGTGGAACCACTGAGCTAAAACCCTGGCCCTGACATTTTATTTCTTAATATGTATTCACTTTTTTATTTTTTCAAATTGCAAAGCAGGAAGTTTGTCTTTAAGCTGAAATAATTTCTTAATAACTGATACTCTGAGCTGTCCATGTACCAAACATTGTGATGAGCTGTTGACTCCTTTCCCTTATTTGGTCTTATAATAATCTCATTATTTATCACGGTGGCAGATGAGAGAATGCTGAAGTCTCAGAGCTAATACTGTGGATAGCGTAGGTGTGGACTAAGATCTGGTCTCTCAAGCACTGCATGTAGCATTCTTACTCTGACCATAATTTCCATGCCCTTTTTCTTTATTTCTCCTCTCTAAACTTGAGAGAACAGATGAACATGTGCTCATTTGAAAAACACACATGCAGTATATATTCTCATAAAATACATGGGGATTGGAAGGGCTGATTTCCCAAGAAAGACCATCTGTACCTCTTGGATAAGTGAGGCCACCATGAATAAGCCCAGCAACAATGGAAAGGCAAAGTTGCACCACAAGAATGGTTGCTTGCAGAATAATGTTGGGACATCTAGGAGTACTAGAATGGAACTGAGAAAATAGTGAAGTCCAAAAAGACCTAGTATTAACTCCTTAAAGTTTTATAGTGCATAATTACGTATTACTGCAGATAAGTTATATATTACAAAGCATCTATTTGTAAGAATTAAAATATAGATAGTATTTCTTATTTTAAAAAATTTTAAGAGATAGCTATGCATGTTATTTTAAATTATCAAGAGCCCTTTCCTCCTTGACATTTATATTCTGTACAGAAATTGACTCATGATTATTTTAGCATATGTATAAACTGCAAGGTTACTATTCTGTATGTGTGTGTGTATATATATATATATATATACACACTATATATATTAAAAGTATCTGTTTACAGTTCGTCAATTAATTCCGTATTTTGTTTCATTAGTACATAAATGATTTAATTAGTAATTTTTCTTATATAATAATCACATCTGGCCTATCTTCATTTTCCTTTTATATCCTTCAAAATTAGGTCAAATAAAATGCTACTTCCTCCAAGAATTTCTAGCTCTTCATGATACTCTGAATTTCTTTTAGCATCCTGAGCTGATGATTTCTGCTTAGACTTTGGAGCATTTTTTAAAATGTATCCTTTGCTACATATTAAAGGGATGCCTGTTAGAGGAGGTTATGAGCTGGTGTGGAAGTGAATCCACTTGGCAAGCCTGCGTATATCCTTCCTTTGCCTTACATATGGTTCTTCAAAATCTGACCTGAGCTCTCATTAGGATCCACATATCACATGATTTCGTAGCCCTCTGTAGAACTTTATGTAACCACCACTAGATTACACATTCAATACTAGCCTCACCCAATGGACTACTACACAGTGCCTTTATCAGACACCCTGGCAAGAGTAGTAGTAGTTCCACATTTATTGAATGAATGAATGAATTGCTTTTGTAGTAATTACTATGATATAATTGAGTTTGTATTTCACTGAGATATATTTTTTAAATCCAGCAATCCTGCTGTATATATTATGTTATTTAAGATCCTCTCTAATCGACTGCAAGCAATTGGCTCCTCGTTTCTGCCATCTGTCAGACATGTTCTCTACATAACCCACTCCGTCTTATGACCTGGCCACCCTGCGCTAGATTCCTTGGCATTAGTTTTTGTTTTTTGTTGTTGTTGTTGTTGTTTTGCGGAGGAAAAGCATGTTAGTTTTTCTCTTAACTTCAAACAGTGGTAACCCCAATTTCTATGTGTTGAAACTGTTGTGGTTTTGCAAATGGAAGTTTACTAACAAACGCTTGATTCCATGATATCCCTAGGATCTCCTTGTGGTTTTGCAAATTGTTACCATCTCTTAATTCTTTCTTTCTCTGTCTTTCCCCAAATTGCAGGGCCTTAAAGCTGCTGACAATGACCCCACAGCTCCGCCATATGACTCCCTCTTAGTCTTCGACTACGAAGGCAGTGGCTCCACAGCTGGGTCCTTGAGCTCCCTTAATTCCTCAAGTAGTGGTGGGGAGCAGGACTATGATTACCTGAACGACTGGGGGCCACGGTTCAAGAAGCTTGCTGACATGTATGGTGGAGGTGATGACTGAACTTCAGGGTGAACTCGGTTTTTGGACAAGTACAAACAATTTCAACTGATATTCCCAAAAAGCATACAGAAGCTAGGCTTTAACTTTGTAGTCTACTAGCACAGTGCTTGCTGGAGGCTTTGGCATAGGCTGCAAACCAATTTGGGCTCAGAGGGAATATCAGCGATCCAATGCTGTTTGGAAAAACACTGAGCTCAGTTACACTTGAATTTTACAGTACAGAAGCACTGGGATTTTATGTGCCTTTTTGTACCTTTTTCAGATTGGAATTAGTTTTATGTTTAAGGCTTTAATGGTACTGATTTCTGAACCGATAAGTAAAAGACAAAATATTTTGTGGTGGGAGCAGTAATTTAAACCATGATATGCTTCAACACGCTTTTGTTACATTGCATTTGCTTTTGTTAAAATACAGAATTAATCAAAGAAAAAAGAATTCATGGAGCAATTTTATTATCTTGGGGGATAAGACCATGAGATTGGAAAATGTACATTACTTCTAGTTTTAGACTTTAGATTTTTTTTCACTAAAATCTTAAAACTTACGCAGCTGGTTGCAAATAAAGGGAGTTTTCATATCACCAATTTGTAGCAAAATTGAATTTTTTCATAAACGAGAATGTTAGACACATTTTGGTCTTAATCCATGTACACTTTTTTATTTACTGTATTTTTTTCACTTCACTGTAAAAATGGTATGTGTACATAATGTTTTATTGGCATAGTCTATGGAGAAGTGCAGAAACTTCGGAACATGTGTATGTATTATTTGGACTATGGATTCAGGTTTTTTGCATGTTTATATCTTTCGTTATGGATAAAGTATTTACAAAACAAAGTGACATTTGATTCAATTGTTGAGCTGTAGTTAGAATACTCAATTTTTAATTTTTTAATTTTTTTAATTTTCATTTTCCTTTTTGTTTGGGGGAGGGAGAGAAGTTCTTAGCACAAATGTTTTACATAATTTGTACCAAAAAACAAAAAAGAAAAGAAAAGAAAAGAAAGGGGTGGCCTGACACTGGTGGCACTACTAAGTGTGTTTTTAAAAAAAAAAAAAAAAAGAAAAGAAAGAAAGAAAAAAGAAAAAAAAAAGCTTTTAAACTGGAGAGACTTCTGACAACAGCTTTGCCTCTGTATTGTGTACCAGAATATAAACAATACACCTCTGACCCCAGCGTTCTGAATAAAATGCTAATTTTGGATCTGGTGACTGGTTTGAACTTTTTCTTTTCTGCTGGAGCTGCTTTGAATGTCATAGAAAACCCGAGTACTGGAGTTGCATTGAGAACAACAGTACAAAAGTACGTTATTTCTTCTTCCACCATTCACCACTGAAACAAGTAGTACGGTAATCATGTACAGTGAGGAACAGAGAATCATTTTTGGTCTTCTCATTATCAGAGAAAAACATCAAGGGATTCAGGAATCCTACCTACTGGTGATGATAGAAAATCACATCCTTTAACTCAGTGAACTTGGCTAAAATTCCTAACATAATTTTGATTCTGCTCAAGCCAGAACAAATTGGGTCTGCTGATTGTAACAGGCCATTCCCATCACAGTGCCAGCGTAGGGGAAACTTCAGCAAAATGATACAGGACCAGGCCTGGAGACTGCAGTGGACACCTGGAATTCTGCAGTTCACGAAAGTCATGGGTTTATGTACTCTGTGACCCACACCAAGGTTAGACTGACTGATTCATCAACTTACCCATTTGCTTTAGTTTAATATATAGGAATTGTCCCAACAAGAACAAAAAAGGAAGGGAACTATCTAGCTAAATTCTTTATGTATCTTAGTATGATTGATAGGTAAATTTTAAGAGACAAGAAAGAATTCTGTTTTTCAACATTTCATAGTCATTATCACATATATTCTTATACTATACAATTTGGAAAGCACACAAGATACCTCTAACTTTTTCTTCTCTTTTACTTAGGACAGGAACATTATATACGTTAGACAGTGAAATTTACTTTTCTATTGATTCAGCCTGTGGGTAATACTACTTTCTTGTTACTTTTTGCATCATTAAATGCTAGAGCTTGCCTCTGGGAATTTTCATAATGAAAACTTACTCAATTTGCTAATTGGGAAAGGCTTCTCTAAAATTGATTCTTAGACTGTGCCCTTTCTTGATGTACATTTAAATGATAACTGAACTACCTTTTCAAATTCAGACACTTAAACATTTATATCATTTACATAAATACTGTTAGAAGACTATTCATGTATACTTACAAAGCAGGAATGATAAATCAATATATATACACAATGAATAAATATAAATGTTAATATTTTTCAAAACTTCCCCTTTTTTTCAGGTGTAATACTAACTAACTCCCTTGTAAAAGCATTTTTTTAAATTAACAGGAAGGAAACCAATAAAAAGAAACCCGACCTTGCTATATACATGGAACTTCTTTGTCAGCTGGTTACCAACTTATTCCAAAAAGTAATTTTATATACGTATTTCTAGGGTGTTTTTTAAATTTTACTTTGTTTTTATTATTGCATAGTGTATATTTTTGTATAACTTTTCCATTTCATTGAGAATATATCTTGGAAATGTTTCCATATTGGTTTATATGTACATCTACTGCATACTTTTTAACTGCTAAGTAGCATTCCATAACATGAACATAATAGTTAAATTGCTGTTTCCAAATTTTTCACTTTTAAAGACAATGCCACACGCAACATCTTTGTGCAAATCTGTACATAGAAGTATTTCTCTAAATTAGATGCTTGGAGATGGAATTGCAAGATTAAAGAAAGTATAGAACAGTTAATTAAATATGGCTGAAACTATAAATATTTCAGCATTACTTCAAAGTGCCTTTTAGCTAAAAGATGAAGCTTTCTGAAAACCAGCAACTTCCTCCTCTGGCAGAAGGATTTTATGCAGCTCAAAATAGTAACCACAAAATACAAGACAATCTAGCCAAAGCCTTATTCCTTTTTCTTTGGAAGTTAGAGAAAAAGTCAGACCACAGTACTGGTTTTAAATACTCTGTAAAATGACTATAACAATGAAAATTGTATTTATAAATATAGTTTATGGACCTCATCCAAAACGTGTTTTCCTAAGCTTTTCTTAGTGACTTGAAATTTTTCTGCAGTATGACCAATACAAAACATGTACATAGAGACCTATGTAAAATAGATGTGAAATAGGTCATTTTCTGTGGCAAAACTATGTGCACTTTAAATTTTATTAAGATGTTACCAAACATTGTTAACTGAAGACCATACCAATTAAAACAGCCATCACTGAGGATGACTTTCTGGACATCTCACATACTTGAAAGTTTTGCCATTATGAGCAATTAAATATGCCTCTTGTTAATAATTAGGCTTTCCTGACTACTAAGAGATAAGGTGGGGATTTTTTTCTTATGTTTATCAGCCATTTGTGTTTCTTTAAATCTCTGTATTTCCCTATTGAGTTATTTGCCTTTTCCCAGTTAATTAACAAGAGCTCTTTATATATTTTTTTCTGTCTGTTATTATTGTTAATCTCATAAATTTATCTATGGTGTTTTGTCTTAGGGAAAGTGTGTGTGGTTTATTATTTTTCAACTGTAGATTTTTGAGAAGGTCTTTCCTACCTCCAAATTACATTTAGGATTTTAATTCCTCTACGAATGGTTTTGTATGATGTCAAAATCTAACTTTAAAAATTTCTAGATAAAAAGTTCTACATCACTTGAAAAATTCAATCTTAGTCTAGTCGTGTGACGAGTCACACCATGTACACAGTTCCCATTTGAACACATTGGTTTTGGAGTCTTTGTTCTGTTCTGTTGGTCATCTATTTAATTCCTGCACAGTACCAGATTGATTACACTAGAGAAGGGTTCTGACAAACGACTCCCCACATATCTTTTTATTAGTCAGATTCTTCTGTATTCTTTGTCTGTGCTTTTGCTTGTGCACACGTTTTAAAAACATTTTGTGAAGCACTGTGACAAATAGTATTGGAAATTTTATTGAGTTATGAAAAGTGACCAGTTCCACTTTTCATCCCTTTTAATACTATTTTCACTTTTCAGTTTACAGACTTTCACTAAATGTCTCGTTTTATTGCATGATTGTTTGATAATTTTTGTTTCTATTATGAGCTAGCTCTACTTTTCACAGCAGTTTTTCTAATGATTCTTTTATTGCTCTCTTGGAGATTTATCAACTTTTATCCATCTTGTTTCTGTCTTACTTTACTCTTACATTAGTTCTAATAGTTTTTTGATGATTCTCTTGAGTATTCCAGATAGATAATTATGACTGCAATTAATGACAGTTCTTTCCTGTTTTGAAGATTAATACTTGTTTTCTGCATGTATATTAGTATTAGTGATAATTATAAGCTCTATTTCATTATTAGCCAGAAAGCTTTATATATCTCACCATTACCCATTGTATTTCCTATCGATAGACTTTATACCTAGCTTTGAAATTTCAAGTGTGCAAATTAAATTTTATAAAATGCATTTCTCTCACTTATACAGATAATTGTATATTAATCCACTAATATGCTTCATTATGCCATTGATATCATTAGATTTTTCTAATATTAAATCAAACTTTCCTGGAATAAACTCTACATGTTATAATGTGTTTTTTTAATGGATTGATATGTTCCCTTTGCTGCTATTTTACTTGAAATTTTAATTATATGTGATTTTCTTAAATTTCTGTTTTTTGCTCTTCTTTCTAAATTTCAGTCTCAGATTTATGCTGACCTAAAATAAATAATTTGGAAGATTGTCTCTTTTTTTCCTGTGGTCCAGAATAGTTTATTTAAAAACTCTCCTACAATTTTATCATTGTATAGACAAGTTTTCCTGAATAAGGATTAATATATTCAGGTGTTATGCTTCTTTTTGACCAATTTTCACAATTTACATTTTTTTTCTGAAAAATCTATTTCATCTAGTTTTTTAAAAATGCATTGATAGAAAATTGGGTACAGTGTTATCTTTTTAAAATATAATACAGACCATTATTTTCTCTTAAATTTCTTTTTTTTTCTTCACCAGAGTAGTCAAAAATGTCTATTTATTGTATAGTTAAAAGGTTTTGATTACTTGATGTAGAATATTTGTTCACTCAATTGTTAGGTATACATTTTTCCAAGGCCTGTTTGTTTTTCAGATACCTAGTATTTTACTTGTTTTTGATATGTCAGTTCCTAAGAGAGGTGTACTGACATTTCACACTTGCTGTTTGAATTTGTGTATTTCTGGGACATGCAAATATATGTTTAACATCTTGTAACTTTTACGAATGCAAAGTATAGGTGCTTTTAGGTCTAAATTTCATTTTGTCTGATACTACTATAACCATACCTCTTTTCTTTCTTTCCTGACTTGCTTCTTCTTTTTTTTAAATTTTAGCCAAATATATCACTTCACCTGATAGAGCTTGCTCATCTCTTTATTGTTAAAGACTTCTGAGTAATTTCACTTTTTACATCATTGTAAACAATGTATAAATTTTCAAACAGTGTCGTTTTCAAACTGGCTGTGTAATAGTCAGGACAGTCTTGGCCACCATGCCAGTCTTGACAGTGATTTGGTTTCTGCATTCACCGGCTCCAAAACCAGTACCGCTAGTCCTCTAATTTCTAACTGTGACCTCTGAGAACCCTGCCTGGAAGGGAGGCTCAGGGTATCTCCAGATTACTGCAAGTGACCAGACCTCCGCTGCATACAAAGCAGAAGCCTTACAGCACCATGCCTCATTGCTCTCATTGTTTCATTGTTCATGTGGATTTGACTAGAGTTTCTTTATCATTGTTTCATTGTTCATGTGGATTTGACTAGAGTTTCTTTATTGGGGGCAAGTTTCATTTTCATATTAAAGGGAAAAGTTTGAAGACCATAAATCTAGAAGAACAAGTGATTTATACTCTCCTGAACTGTATTTTTTCTTTTTTACTCAGGAGATTTTTGATAATGTAAATATAAAATACCTGACAGTTGTATTGCTATCATGTCCTCAACAGCAAGCAGCCAATGAGCAAGCAAAAGACCAAATTCTCCTTCCGATAAAAATATCAACTGACTAACCCTTTTTAACAAGGGAATGATAGGGAGACAAATGTAAGACCATTTCTCTCTTTTGATGTAACAAGTTGTCTAACACATACATGTTTCCTTTGGTCACCAGCATTTCTGCATAGTTGGTAGTAAAGTTCAGATATTGCCTTTTTTTTCCCCTGCTTGTTAGCCTAAGATTCCAAGGCTGAAAAAAAGAGATAAAACAGCATGTAAATATGTTTAGGGAAGATTATTTGTATATTAAAAATAATTCTGGTTCCCTTAATTTCTGCTATAACCAATAATTGTGATGACTATAGGTACAACTTAAAGTTTGAAAATGTATTTACTTTTCATAAGTGTTACAATAAAATTTAAAGCCATTTGAGAACTAGTCTATCATATTTTAAATGCCTACACTTAGATGCTGGGGCTGGATGCGACGGGTCCCCATGCTTCTCTTGATTAGAAACGTTTGTGTGAATCAGAAACATGGCCACATGTTTGAGATATTCCATTACTCTAAAACAAAATATGTTCATTATATTGGATTCATTTATTCTGCTTTTTAAAGTTTGAAAATGTTAGTCTCAAGGGTAGTCCTTAAAAGTTGAGGAATGAATGGTGAACTTAATGTCATGGTTGAAATGTCTCCCACAAGTCTCATGTTTGGAAGGTGGTTAGATTGTGGGACACTATCTACACCCATCAGTGCATTCATCCATTGATCAGTTCGGTAGCTGACAGTGCAGTGAGCAGGTGGCCCAGGGTGGAGGTGGGTCACTGGGGTCTTGACTAAAAAGGTGTGTTCTTGTACTTGGCTCCTCCCCTCTCTGTTGGCTTTCTGGCAGCCAAGGAACTGGCAGTTTTCCTTCACTCAGGTCTCTCCACCATGCCATTTCTTTCCTTGGAGGCAACCAACCATGGACTGAAACTGTGAGCCAACCTCTCCTGTAAGTTGTGGCTGTTGGGTATTTTGTCTCAGCAACAGAAAAGTGGTGACAAATGCAATAGATGTCAGCTTCTAAGGTAATTTTTTTTTTTGTACCGGGGATCGAACTCTGGTCCTTCCACTTGCGAGGCAGGTGGCAAAACCACTGAGCTAAATCCCTGGCTTGCTTCTAAGGTAATTTGCTTCTGATCTTTCTCGACATCTGGTAAACTTTGAATAAGAAACTTAAAGTTTAAAGATTTTGACCTTTATCTTAATCAGGAATAGTTTTTTTTTCAGTTTTGACATTGTAGGAATGATAGTATCTATCGTACAATTTTTAAGCTTACTGCTTTTTTCTTGTGTTTTTATATATTCTAAGTATTTATTGTATTTCCATCCAGGATCAGAGAAGAAACATGATTGCATCTGAGAAGAATATTTTAAGTTTAGTTTAATTTTAAATGGTTTCTGTATTCGAGGGCAGCTTGAGACTCTTCTAATGTTTTTTATTTCATTAGTGTTTTTTTCATATCCTCCTGTTTTTCCTCTGTCTTAATGTTTCATATCAATAAAGTAAAGGGATCAACAACCACAAACTGAAAGAAATTTCTTCCCTCCACCCATGTTTTTTTTTTTTTTTCAAGTGGAGTGCTTAGATGGTTTCTATCACATTAGGACCTGTCCATCTGTGAAGGAAATCAAACTGAATCAATGTTTTATCTTCCCTAATCTCATAGGAACATCATGTATTGAAGCTGCCTCCTTTGGTGATTGGGGAACACAAGGGCTCATAAACTACATTGAACTAAAATTCTTGCTGGTCTTGTATAAACCCAAACACAGACACACATTCGACAACATGAATGGATTTAATAATACTGAGTCATTCCATGTCAATAGATACTGTTCTGTGTACTTGGCATATTAACTTATGTTGGTTTTACAGTAATTATTCCATCATTTCTAATAGAGTCATTGTTTCCTGCACTTTAACTTTTCTAAAATCAAGACATTTCCTACCATTAATTGAGTGCATCTCCACAGGATGGCACAGAACCACAGTTATAGGGAAACTAAATTGTTTACCTTGGTAGCATCAATTAACCACCACCATCAGTGTGCCTTTCCATCTAAAAATGGACATTAAGAGATGTATGGCCAGGTTTATTTTCCCCAGTTTTGCTAAATGGAGAAACCCTGCAGGAGAGGATGCATCGCTTAGCCTCTGATACTGAACTTGTAAGTAGCAGAGCCAGACTTGGAACTGTCTGGCTCTGGAGCTCATTTATCTCTACCACAAGGCCACAGTAGGCACTGACAAAAAAAGAAAGATGAATGAGCAAAGGAAAAAGTTCTGTGACACAGGGTTATTTATGTAGGTTAGGTCAGGATCACCATTTTGGGATGTTGTGATATCAAATATTTTTAATTTATATATAGTCTTAAATTCAATCTTCAGTTCATTCTGCATTTTAAAAATGAAACATTTGTTTTAGGATGAACTGTATGCATCCTCCAAAACACTAGGCATGTTAATGTGGATGCATGTAGCAGGAAAGAAAAGAATGGGGGAACTCAGGATGAGAGGAAACATTTCCAACAGGATCTTACAGTCAGCAAATTGTTCTTTCTCAGTAGTAACAGGGAGACTGGCTGATTCCGAGCATTCTTATCCATCAGCCTCTGCAGGGCCTAGAAAGCTGCTGCACATCTCCTTCCCCTCCAAGTTCCTATAGGGTGCAAAACCTACCTGCCCCCACTGGGCCCAAACATTGCATTTTCAGGCAGTGAGGCGAAGAGTTTTGGAAATCAAAATAACATTTTCAGGCCCTGAGAGGACATTTAGTCTGCTAGCAGAATTTTTTCTTCTCCATTAGGAAAGGTACATCTTTTATTTTTTGGGGGGGGCGGTTTACCGGGGATTGAACTCGGGACCTTGCACTGTAGAGGCAGGCGGCGGAACCACTGAGCTAATACAACATACCTGGTTTGTTTATCCAGTGTACTAATGTTTGGCCTTTTGAACACTGCAACAACCTCAGGTGCCTTCAGAAGAATCTAAATATTACCAAATGCACAGACTAGTATGATTCTCACTGGCTTCGAGTCCCACCTCTGCATTTAAAAATGTTGTTGAAAGTCAGGATCTCACTATGTTGCCCAGGCTGGCCACAAATTCTTGGGCCTAGGGGATCATCCTGCCTCAGGATGATCATTCCTACTCAGCATTCTGAGTAGCTAAGACTACAGGCAAGTCCCATTGTGCTGCACACTTTAATAGCTTCAGATAATTTAATCAGATAATTGTGTTTAGTCTCTCCATGTCCTTGTCTAATATGAGCACATCACAGGGCACTTGTGAGGACGAAGCCTGTAACACTTAGAACATAGCACACAATAAAAGTTAGCTATTGTTATCTATTGTTAGGGATACATGATCTTTTTTATCAACATATCCATAGTTGTAACTGTATATCTCTTTATAATTTACAAAAGAAGAAAATACTTTTGCTTCCCCCCAAATTTTTACTTTAAGTTTCAGTTCAATCTCATTTTTTTTTCAAATATTATTAACAAGGATTCAGACAGAACTTTGATAAAAACTTTAAATTTTATAATACTTGATCTTTTTGCTGTTGCTATGTACATTTACATTGGTTAAAACAGTTTATTCTGTCTCTTAATACAAAAAAATTGGTGTTGGTTTTCTACATTCGGTTTCAAACTCTTACCAGTATTAAAACTGGTATTAATATGTTTTATGTGATTTACTGGGCTCTCACCTCATAATCAAGTTTATTAAAGTAAAACCACAAATGATTCTAGGGTTCAATGACCAGAAAGCTTCAACATCTGTCAACTTTGTCATTATAATTGCCAACTCTGAAAGAATATCCAAGTATATCCAGGAAATTTGGAACCACAGAAATTCTAAAAATTGATTAAACTTCCTGGAAGTGATAGATCCTAAAGAGATCAAACTTTATTACTTTGGAGATTTTCCTTGTAGACCTATGCATAAAAAATGCAGATTTAATAACTCAGCTATGTTAGCAGTATCATCAATTTCAGCCAGACTCACTTAATTCTGTATCTACTTTCCAATATTTTCCTTCTTAATAGTACCATTCCTCTTAAACTCTTTGACTGCATGTATAGAAGCTCTTAAAAAATTAGGTCATCGTGCAACATTAAACTTTAATATCTGGATATACAGGGCATAGAGGCAAATATATCAAATTGTTCTTATTAATCATGATCCTATTCTTTGTAAGAAGTTAATACAATGCCATTATCATCAAGTTCAAGTTATTTTCCACAGCTGAAGAATGTTAAATGAAATAATTGATATGAAGATATTTTATCAACCTAAAAGTATTATATAAATGTTAGGTTTTAAGTTTTAAATC
>NW_004624770.1:4551445-4567838 GCF_000247695.1 Heterocephalus glaber
ATCTTTGGTGTGTATATATAATATATATATATAAAAGATGTCACCTAGATTGAACTCTCAAATACGTGCCACTGTTGTGTACAGAAAGCTAATAATACTTGGCTGTCTCATAATGCAACAATGCTACAACCCAGAGAAAGAACAGGGATGGAGCTATCAGTGTGTCCATTTGTTCCAGGATTTATTTGCTTTTTTATGTTTTTCTCCAAAAATTTATTGTAACTATGACTTGTTAATGGTGGGATGAAATAATTAAATGGTATGACAAATTAATTCCTTGTCTTTTAAAGATTTTTTTAATGTTTCTGCATTTAAATGGCTTCTTCCATAGCCGTACTATAATTCTAAGAGTACCAGTACTCTAAACATAGTATGTGAGTAAATCAAATCATAATAATCTTAAACATCAGATGAATGATAACCCAAGCCAAAGAAACTGAATTCACTCAGTAGTCTTGAGGTGAAAAAAGTCTAGCTCTAGAGCATAAAGTAAAACCATTGCCCAAAACAAGTTCAAGTAAGAACTCCGAAGAAGTGGCAAAGGGATTTTTAACCAGGAAAGACATCCAGGAAAGTAAATGGACTTGGAGAGTGGTAGAATTTATCAGCCAATGGTTCCCAAACTGTACTACATATTAGAATTTCTAGGGATATTTTAAAAATGCTGATGCCTGTCTTCCACACTAATAAACCCAATGCCACTATCTGAACAGCTAAACCTGCTGTGCACAATCAGCTAGGAGAAGAACCAATCTGGATTTCTCAAAACAGCTGTGATGATATCTGATTCTGGCACTGGTAACCACACAGAGGACAGTAATTAGGAATAGACCCACGGGCCAGGAATTTGGCTCAGTGGCTCCTGTGCCTACCTTGCAAGCACGAGGTCCTGAGTTTGATCCCCAGTATCAAAACAAACAAACAAAAAAAGAACAGAGCTATGATGGGTTCCAGAAAAAGTCCAAGATGGAGATTCATGTGCAGAAAGTTTACAAGGTAGTACTTCTAGTACTTGTTTGGGAGAGGAACCAGATTAGGGAGGAGTTGGATTGCCATGAAGTCTCCAAAAGGGCTCTCAGCTGACACAAGTAGCTATGAAGCCACAATGGTCATTCAGGGTTGTCCCCATTTTAGCCAGGGGGTCATACTCATGATCCACACAACCGCATGTACACCAGCCATTAGATGTGTGCAGTATTAGCATGGTTTGGCCTTGGCAGACAACCCTAGAAGAGGGAGCTGTCTGCAATAGACTCACAGAACTAGGGAAGTGTATTCTTTATTTTCCAGAAGGTTCTGAGAAGGACACCATAGTGAACACCTATTGATTTCTTTGTAGCATTGGTCACTTAGCCAGTTTTTTTCATATAGAACAGTAGAAACAAATTTAAATCACCCACTATAACAATTCCAATTTTCTGGAAAGGAATGATTTAAGAAGATAACTCCTCCTTGGGATTAAGACAACGTAGAAAAAAAGGCCCACAGAGTGCCACATTTGAAATCTCACAGAAGATCCTGGGGATTCATGGGAGAAAAGGGCCATGATTAAATAGCACAGGGAAAAGTTAGTTAGGGTCACTGGACAGACAGTTTCAAGTTGTTTGCTGTATTTTATCTAAAGCACCCCTTTCGTTTCCACCACAAAGATCATGGAGGAACTTTGGAGGATTTTGTTTAGCTTTTTTGTCACTTCATGTGCTTCTGGTATTTTGTTAAAATCAGGTAAAGAATCAGTAGAAATATCAGTGCAGTGGAGGGTGGCAGATTGAAGCAGAAGTAATGTAGCTCTTAAGGACACCAAGACCCCAGGAGATATCTACAACTGAAGTTATTTTTATGACTCCCAGCATCTACTCACAGTGATTAGTCCATACATGTCGGGGCTGTGTGCTTGCTTCAGTGGCTGCAAGGGAGATAATGTAAGGGAACTCACTAGGCCCTCATGTTCAACCAAATTGAGAGGAGAGGAAGCTCAAGAGGTAAAAGAGGTGGGAAAAGCAAGGTGCGTTTTTCAAAAGAGCACATAAAGAAAGAAAAATGATTCAGAAGGCCCAGATTCTCTTGACAAATAAAGATAAGTTCTTGGCATAAACCTCTAGGGATAGATTTCTTCTGTCTAGATTGTAAATATTATGCCACTTGAACATTTGAATTCCTTGTTAAAAATATTTTTGCTTTTCCTCAAGTATCCTAAAATAGCAGATAAAATTCACATAGGCCTGTGCTGGGGATTTGGCTTAGTAAGTAGCACCCATGCCAGCCTCACAATCGCAAGGTCCTGACTTTGATCCCTGGTACCAAAAAAAAAAAAAATTCACATAGGCCTGGGTGTTACTATACCAATTAACTGAGGCTCCTTGCTCTCAATTCTACCCTATTATATATATAGAACCTGAGTTATGGTATGGTACTATGTTTTTCAGTGAGTTACAGAGAGAAAATACTCTGCCAAAAAAAAAAAAAAAATCCTAAAGGTTTTGATTCCTCACCTTAAAAGAAATACCTAAAAGAAAATAAAGTATATATTTAAGGTAAAATGGTGTAGTGTATACAGTACTTAATTCTTACTTAATTGACATATGTAGTATCTTTTAAAACAAATTAAAAACAGTTTAATCTTAGAATCTTGAGCAATACTTTGATTGCAAAAAGATAATCTAATAGTTGATTTATGCTATTCTGTCCATGTAATTTTTTGATATCTAAGAATGTTGATGTTGGAGATAAAAATTATCCACTATAAAATTCACTAGGCTATAAATACGAGAACAAACATGTTCTACAACCATTGACTATGTAGTGAAGGTACACACAGAATTTATAAAAAGCGAGTAAAATGTATACCTATATTTTTAAAGAATATAAGATATTTATTGATTTTTCAAAACAAATTCAAGCTTGCCATTAATAACAGATACTTTTCTGACTGTTTCTGACGTAACATCTTCCTGGAGCACAAAAAGAAATTACATATTTTCTTGAAGTAATAGGCTATCACTCAATCCAGATCAAGAAAATTTAATGGCTGAGAATTTAGCTCAGTGGTTCCACTGCCTGCCTTACAAGTGCAAGGTCCCAAGTTTGATCCCCGGTACCGGAGAAAAAATAAAAATGTTTAAAAGGTGGTTCCTATGTCTTTGGCTCCCTTCTGATTGCACCATTGTGCTGTGAAGCTCGTATGTTATTTAGATAAACAGTGAACAGAATTTGAGAGAAATTTAAATCACAGACTCAGGGTGCAGACTATTTCTGTGTTATCCAGAGGTTCATCTCAGTGATTACTCACACTTGAAAAGATGTGTTAAAAAATAATAAAGATATAAATTAATATATCATATTAGTGATAAAAGTAACTTATTTTGCTTATGTTTTACTCATTGATATCCTTAAAATTATCTTACTTGATCCAAAAATCAACCCATTTTACAATTGAGTAAACCAAGATTCAAAATGAATAAGTAAATTGCCTGCATTCACATAATGGTTACAGAGTTTACAGAAAATACAGATTTGTCTAATTCTAAGTTCCATATTTTAATCTGTTTTACGTATTCTTTTAAATAAGCTTTTGCTTAATTATCATAGAATCGTGACTAAACTATTTTAACCTCCAATGTTGCATAATTATGGATCTCACTTGTTCATTTTGTAGTCTTTGGTAAGTGCCAATTTTATGTCACAACTTTAAGATGTACATGTATTGTATGTGAAAGTTGACTTTATGCTTTCAGTGTGGTTAACGTCCCTAGCAAAGAGAAATCAAATGTGGCATTTCAAGTTGCTGTCTATCCTAATACGAAATTCACTCTATTTTGAATTTAAATTAATTATTAAGCTTGCATATTTTTGTTGCACCAGTTCATTAAGTGAGTGTTAAAAGAAGTTTCATTTTGAATTAGAATATATTTAAAAATTGGAAGTGTTTTATTACTCTGAGTAAAGTTGATATATTGTTCTACTACTTCATGCTTTCTTGAAGCCAGGTAGAAACAACTGAAGTTTTTCAAAAGGGAGAAGGTAGCATAACAAAGAATAAGGCAGACATATTTGGATTAAGATGTAATTTGATTGTTTTGATTTGCATTTCTCTAATGGCCGAAAATGCAGAGGATTGTTTTCATGTACTTATGGGCCATTGGTACTTCTTTTGAGAAGTATCTATTCATTTCAGTTTTCCATTTTTTCCTTGGGTCTTTTGTGTTTTGAGATCTAGTTTTTCTGAGTTCTTCATATATTCCAGATATAGTTCTCTATCAGAAGAGTAGCTGGGAAATTTTTTCCCCATTCTGTAAGTTATCTCTTCACTTTTTGATTGTTTCCTTTGGTGTGTAGAAGTTTTTGATTTGATACAATCCCATTTGAGGAATCTCAGAATTATTCTTGTGCGATTAGGGTTTTGTTCAGGAAGTCCTTGCCAATGCCTATGTCGTCAAATGCTTTACTATTTTCTCTTCCAGCGGATTCAGTGTTTCTGTTATATCTAGGTCTTTGATGAATTTTAGTTTGATTTTAATACAAAGTGAGATATGAGTCTAGATTCATTCTTCTGCATATGGATTTTCCCATCACCATTTGTTAAAGAGGTTATCTTTTCTCCAGTATTTGTTTTAAGCCCCTTTGTCAAAGATTAGATGACAACCTTTTCTTCCTATTTCACATTATCTATTATACCTTTTAGTCCTTATTTACACTTTCAGTTTCTCACACTAGAGAAACTATTTTTAGGGGAAAAGAAAGAAGGGAATGGAATTAATATGAGAAAAAGAAAAAATGGAAACAAAGTCTTTGTAGATAAGGAGAGGTGGAGGAGTTGAAGGGAGGGAGGGCAGGGGAATGGGGAAAAAATAAGAACCAAGAAGGATTATGTAAAAGTGCAAATTTCCAATGATGAATATCATTACTTTGTGTACCTTAGATGTACCAATAAAATTAATTTTAAAAAAGATTAGATGGCTAAAAGTGCATGGGGTGGGACTGTTTCTGTATCTTCTATTGTATTCCATTGGTTTACATGTCTATTTTCATGCCAGTACCATTCTGTTTTTATTGCTGTAGCTTTATAGTATAGCTTGAAATCCATGATTATAATGCCTCCTGTTTTGTTCATTTTTATCAGGATTGTTTTGGGTATTCTGGGTTTCTTTTGGCATATAAATTTTAGGATTTTTTTCTAGTCCTAACAAAAATGCTGTTGATACTTTTATTTGAATTCCATTAAATCTATTGATCATTTTGACAGTATTCATTCTGGTTATCCAGGAACAGGAGATGTATTTCCATTTTCCAATATTCTCTTAAATCTTTCCGTTTACATTAATACAGTTTTTATTATATAGGTCTTTCACCCTGTTGGTTAGGTTGATTCTATCATCAAGAACTCAAAAAACAATAAATGCTAGTGAAAATGTGGGGGAAAACTCCTTCTACCTTCTTGTTAGGAGTGTAAACTAGTACTACCACTGTGAAATCAGTATGGAGATCCCTACGAAAAATGTAAAAATTCCATTTCACCAAGATATACCATTCTGGGGTATTGTCCCAAAAGAGTTAAAATTGTCTTATGACAGTGGTATATACATAACTATGTTTATAGCAGTGTAATTCACAGAAACTAAGTTATAAAAACAGCCTAGATGTCATCAACAGATGCATGGTTAAAGAAATGTAATGTACATGTACATAATGGAGTATTGTTCAGCAATAAAGAGAAACTTTAGTTATTTGTAGGAAAATGTTATAATATTATAATGTTAAGTGAAATAAACCTGACACTGAAGGTTAAATATCATTTGGATTCTTTTATATGAGAGACCCAAAATATAAATAATTTAAAGATAAAATATAAGCGAGAGGATAGAAACCCAGATGTAGACATTTTGGAAATGGGGGAGAGACCTGGAAAATAGGAGAAAGCAGAGGTTAGAGGGTGAAAGGGGATGAAAATGATCAATAATCAAAATTTCATATATATTTGCCCCAAACAAATGTAATTACTATGTATCACAAATGTATTAGTAAAAAACTATGAAATATAAACATTTTGCATCCATTCAGGACATTAAGGCAACTGTAACAGCCCAACTAAAGACACTCATGAAAGAGTACTTTCAGAACTGCTTCCGAAAGTGGCAAGAATGATGGGATAACTAATTTTGAAACAAGGGGGAGTATGTTGAGAGAGGTTAATGGCAATGTGCTTATTACGCTAATCAATTTATTTTTATTTAAAGAAAGAAAGAAAATTATGTAATCCAAAAAAGAATGAGTAAGAAATACATTGTTCTCCTACTTAAAGGATTTTTTAACTAGTCAGATTCATATGGTCATGAATATTTTATAGTTGCGTGGAAAAGGAATGTTATTGGAATCAGGAGTCCTGAGTTCTTGGTTCAGCTGGTAAGGAAGTGACCACACATGCAGTGCTCACACTCTTTTGGTATCCATACCCTTATCTCTACCATGGGTATTTAACGATGCTTGTTGTGTGTTTAAGTTATAATGTTATTATGAGAGACAAAATAGAAAAAGTAAAGGCAGGGCCGGGAATTTAGCTCAGTGGTTTCGCCGCCTGCTGTGCAAGCTCAAGGACTGGAGTTCAATCCCTAGTACCAAAAAAAAAAAAAAGAAAGAAAAAGTAAATGCAAGATCTTTGATCTATATACTATATATATATAGTTTTATATTCCTACTTTGAATGGTGATTATCACAGCAGTTGTTCATTATGTATAAGTTGAGACAGTCTGTAAACTTTAGCTCAGTTTCTATGGTCAAGAAGAAGTAAAATAAAAAAATATAAAACTAAAAATGTCTGACCTGCCCTAGATAACCTATTTTATGGCAGTATTACAAATGTTTTTATAGTGCAAAAGAATAATATAACCGTTCACATAAATCAAAGAGTTTGGGTTTTAGTGAAGCTTTCTTAGAAGAGTTCAGTTAAATTTAATACTTTAAATGTGGAATGAAAATGATAACCTTTTATTCCTTAAGAGACAAATTCAGTGATGCAAGAAATGACAAAGGATGAAAGAAATGCATTTTATTTTGTACTTTAGCCCAGAAAGATAGATAGTTATTGAACAATAGACATTGATTGAACCTGTGTGCTGCACCAAGCACCATGCCAAGCCTAAGTTTCTAAAGGTAATTAAGTCTTGTGGTATGCCTTCCAAGATTTCTGGACCAACATAGAGTTAAGGCAAGTGACCAGCCACTGCATGAGGTGGTAGGTGCCATAGGAAAAGCAGCCCAAATTCACTAAAGCTTTTATATTAAAAGAAATATCTATAAACAATGGGCATGCATATGTCACTGTAGTACGATGCTTTTAACTCTTTCATGAAGATACTTAGAGGGAAGTAGCTGGGTCAAATGGAACTTCTAGTTTTAGTTTTTTGAGGAATCTCCATACTATTTCCATATTTACACTCCCACAAACAGTTGAAAAGGGTTCCTTTTTCCCCACAGCCTCACCAGCAATTGTTATTAGTTGATTTCTTCATGATAGCCATTTTCTTTCTGGCATGAAATGGAATCTCAGTGTTGTTTTAATTTGCATTTCTCAAATAGCCAGTGAAGTTGAATATTTTTTTCATATATTTATTTGATGTTTGTACTTCTTAATCTGAGAAGTGTCTACTCATTTCAGATACACATTTTTGGATTGGATCTCTAAATTTGGTCTTTAAATTGGGAGGGTCTGTTTTTTTGAGTTCATTATATATTCTAGATATTAATCCTTTGTCTGAGGGATAGATAGTAAAATTTTTTCCCCATTCTGTGTGTTGTCTCTCCACTCTGATCGTGGTTTCTTTTGCTGTGCAAAAGCTTTTTTAATATGATATGATCCCAGTTATTGATTCTTTGTAATATTTCCTGTGTGATCAGGGTTTTGTTCATAAAGTCTTTGCCTGCACCTATGTCTTTAAGAGTTTTACCTATTCTGTCTTCCAGCAGATTAAGCATTTCTGGTTTAGTATTTAGATCTTTAATCCATTTTTATTTTAGTGCAACAGCACACTTTGTAATAGCTGAATCTTAGAAACAACCCAGATGTCCATCATCAAATGAGTGGGTAAAGAAAACGTGGTTTTTATATACAATAGAGTTCTACACTGCCATGAGGAAGGGTAGACATGAGACCCTTTTAGGTAGATGGATGCACCTTGAGAACATAATTTTAAGTCAAATAAATTGGACACATATGTTTAAGTGTTGCATTGTTTCTCTTGTGGGAGAAATCCAAAGGGTAAATAAGGGTCCAAATGGATGACAGACATTGGGAAGTAGAAAGAAAATGTTTAAATGGGAAAGAGTACAAGGAAGGAGGAGGGGCAAGGGAAAGGGAGGGTTAGGGATAAAGAAAATCAAAAGAATGAAAGGAAAACAATAGAAACAAGGTTCTATAAAGAAGAGGGAAAGAAGGATTGAAGGGAAGGGAGGGGAATGGGAAAAGAAAGAATAAGATATATCATGTACAGGTACAAATTCACTATGATGAATGTGATCATTATGTATGTCAAAAGTATACCAATAAAATTAATTTTAAAAAAATAAATATTTGACTTTATTTTGGCTTACTTCCTCATTATGGCAATACTGAATATAATTGTGGAAGTGAAAACTTCCCAAAACAAATGGGCAGAAAAAGAAAGTTCTAGAAAGGAGCAACATTTAAATAATGATAATAATACTAGTAATAAATAAAATGTGAATTTAACGCTCACTTTGGGAAAGCTTCGGCCATTTGACAGGACTGGAGGTTAGAGTGGCAAGGAATGGGGCTTACTCAAGGTGAGAACAAGTTCAGATCGTGTTCATCCCTGTGTTATAGGGTCAAGAATTTACGTTTTTAGATCTTATGTAATGGGGAGCTGTGGAAAAACTTGGAATGAAAGAAAAATATCGGATTTATTTTTGGGAGTAGTCACATTGGTAGCTCTTTGGAATCTACAGGGCCCAACTAAAATTTTTAGAGAAGCTAGGGACTGAGGAAATTATAAAGAGTCTGTAATATGTCTAATAAATAAATACATTTTTAAAATAAATATAAAGAAATCCAACGGTGTTCTCATTTTTTTCACATTAGTTATTTCAATCCCATCATAAAATGTGAACTCTGAAATCATTTCAATCAATTCCCTACCTTCCAAATGCTAAAATGTAGTCCAGCACAGACAGAATGTATAGCAGTGTGTTGAGACCACAACAGAAGTGAAATAGGAGTCCACCCTAGGGACCCAAACAAGAGATGATGACATCGTGGATACTTGGCTTAGGTTGTGGGCTTGGAAAATGGACCAATGAAATGCATTTTGGAGGTGCTCTGATACAATTTGAATAAATGAATTCGTAAGTAGTGTAGAATAAAGAGAACTAGGGAATTTAAGAATGAGGGTTGGTGGGAGGGAGAAAGGGAGTGAGGTGGGGGGAGAGAGAGATATCAGCATTGTTTTTATCAAATTTACCAGATTTTCAGATTGGCAGTTGAAAGAATGGCAGTTATTTTAGGCTAGTTAATAGAACAAAGAAGTATTTCAAATGGCACAATGTCAAATGCTACTGTTGTGAACTAATCAATATCCTAAAGCCTGGACCAGCATTGTAATCAGCCTATGAATGAGGATTTGTAGGTGCAAGTCAAAATAATTGTGGGAATTGCGTAGAACTACAACAAAGGTCTCAGATAAGAACCTGCTTCTGGTGCAATTACAACTCTCTTCCATAAAGCACAGGATATCAATGACCAAAGAAAATACATTTATATGATCTTTTCATTTTCTTTTAACATTGGTAAGTTGTTTCTATATTTAATGTGGTAATTTATTTAATAAATATGGAAATTTGTTTGTGGTTTTTAAACAGAGGTGTTGGTTTAGAAAATAATTTATCTTCAGGACAGGAAAGGGACATCCTGCTAAAATTGGAAAAGGTCCCTGAAAGAAAATACAACAGTATCAAAGAGACAATAGACCATCCTGATTCCAGTAGGCAAAGAAATCCATTCCTTCTAGTTGCAGTAATGGAACCTTCACTGGCTTGAAAAGAAATCTGTACATCAAAGCATAAGCAGCCCTCAGATTGCCCTCAGAATCATGTCAGAAGGCGATGGGGAATTAACTGACAAAACCTATGGTTTGTTTGGTAGACACAGACACAGGCATCAGTATATCCACACCTAAAATGGAAGTAGAACAAACCAGGACAGGAAATGGACCTGAGAATCTGTCTGCCAGTGTGTGCATGTATGGGCTGATACAAAGAGAAAGAAATGGTATTAATAGAGGAATCGCAATATATTTGGTTCATTGTAACCTGCTATGTGTTTCTTTACTAAGGTAGAGTGGCATAAGCAAGTCAGTCATTTCGCTTTTTCACAACTGCATGAGAATTATTTTTTTTCTGATAATACCCTTTTGTTCCATTCAGTTCATTGGTACATTTTTAGGTATACATTATGATCACGTTCATCGTTGGGCTTTTGTAACTGTGTATGATATATCTCGGTTCTTGTGTTTTTTCCCCATTCCTTTTCCCTCCGACCCTTCCACCCCTCCCCCTATTTACAAAAATTTGTTTCCATTTTTTCCTTCTTTTCTCATATTTTTTTCTTTCCCTTCTTTCCTCCCCATCTCCCACTTCACTTTGTCTTTTGGACCTTTTCTTCCTATTTTACGTTATATATTATACATTTTGGTCCTCATTTATACTTGGAGTTTCTTACACCAGAGAAACTATTTGGTATTTACACGTGTGTGTCCTATTTATTTCACTTAAGAGTATGGCCTTGATGTGCATCCATTTAGTTATAAATGTCTCTGTCATTCTTTTTGGCTGAGTAGTGCTCCATTTTATATATATATAAAAATCCTACATCTTCTTTAACCAGTCATCAGTTTATGGGTATTTGGGCTGTTTCCAAGTTTTAGCTATTACAAACTGTGCCACTATAAATATGTGTGGGCATATATTGCTGTGGTATGACGCTTTTAATTCGTTTGGGAAGATATCCAGTAGGTGAATAGCTAGGTCAAATGGGACCTCTAATCCTAATTTTTTGAGGAATCTCCACACTGATTTCCACAGTGGTTGCAGTCTACACTCCCACCAGTCTACACTCCCACCAACAGTGGAGAAGGGTTCCTTTTTCCCACAGCCCTGCCCGAATTTGCTATTGATTTCTTGATAGCAGCCATTCTTTCTGGGGTGAGGTGAAATCTTAGGATTTTTTTCATTTGCATCTCTCAATTGACCAGTGATGTTGAACATTTTTTCATATGTTTATTTGCTATTTCTACTTCTTTATCTGAGAAATGTCTATTCGTTTCAGATGCCCATTTTTGAATTGGATCTTTAAGTTTGGGGAGTCTGAATTTTTAAGTTCTTTATATATTCTAGATAGTAAACCTTTGTCTGAGGAACAGCTGGTGAAAAAATTTCCTTACATTGTGGGTTGTCTCTTCACTCTGTTGGTGATTTCTCTTGCTGTGCAGAAGCTTTTTAATAAGATGAGATTCCAGTTGTTGATTGTTTGTGCTAGTTCATGTGCAAACACTTTCTTTTTTATAACAGACATTATTTCTATGAGAGTATTCAATGAATCTCAACTAGCTAAAAGGTGTCAATTAAAGCTCTTGCTAATACACATAGCATCAAAGTCAGTAAATCTGGTAAATTCTTTTTTTTTTTTTGGTACCGGGGATCTAACTCGGGACCTTGTGCTTGTGAGGCAGGTGGTGGAACCACTGAGCTAAATCCCTGGTCCCAATTCTAGTAAATTCTTAACAAGTTGAGAAAGCCTTATGCCATAGTTTGGATCTCAAGTGGTCCCAGGTCCCATGTGTTAAAAACTTAGTCCCCAGTTTGGAACTTTAAGGGGTGGGACTTAGTGGAGGTTGTGACCTTGAAAGGAAGAATGGGACCCAATACCTTCTTCTTCCTCTTTTCTGTTCTGACTGAGAAGTTAAAAGGTTTGCGTCTCCACATGTTGTGCCTGTGATGCACCAGCACAGGCCCAAAGCAATGGGGCTAACTGTTCATCAACTTAAACCTCTAAAACTGTGAGCCAAAATAAAACATTTTTAAGCAAGTTGATTATCTCACCTATTTGTGACAGTTACAGAAACCTGACTAACCAAACTTAGTGAGGAATAATTTCAGATTTCCAAGAAAATATATGTTGAAGCATTATATCATTTTGTTTAAATCTCAAGCCCCCTTCTAGATTGCTTTTATTGAAACATTCACTGACTATTAGTATCAGAGGATAGTGTGCTTGGGCATATGCAAAATTTTAGAGTTAGAAGACTTTTTTATTTCTTTTGTTTTTGATTGTATACAAAATCTCACTGTGTTGTGCAGGGTGGTCTTAAATTCATGGGCTCGAATGATTCTCCTTCTCAGCCTCTCAAGTAGCTGGAACTATAGGAATGCACACTGTACCTGCTAGTTAAAAGATGTTTAACTTCCCCAAGTACAAGCCATTGTGTTGGATCTCAAGACATAATATATCTTTTCTTCAAAGGTAATCAGTCTCCTTTCTTCTCTCTCTCTCTGCTTCTCTCTTTCCTTTTTTTCCAACCTACAGATGAATTAAGCAAATTCAAAGAGATCACTAATTGTCATAGCAGAATCCTCATATTCTCAAAATGTTATAGAGGTGTTCAAGAATTATACCCATTGTGACTTATATTAGCCATGTGGATGGCTAAACAAATTAGCTCACAATACATCTGTACATTTTATAGATGAACAGTTGAAAGTAAAGAGGATTGAGTTCTCCGAAGGCCAGAGAATATGGACTCGCTAAATATGCTCTTGAACTACAATATTCTTGGGTTAAATACAGAAGTCCCCTTTATATACCAAGTTGATATTAGGTAAAGAGAATACACATATTGGTTTAGTTTCCATAACATCATCAACTGCAGTTCTCCTCATGTTTAATACTATGTGTTAATAAGAATAGGTGAGGTTTGAAATGTTGGCTTTTTAATTTCTCTACAGAAGTTCTGGGCCATACAAAATTTATACCCATGTCTTTGGCTGTATCAGAATCATGATCTCAGGAATACATCTAGTATCCTTGCCCTTTCACTTAATGAGTATAACCATTCATCAAATGAAAGTGCCAGGGACATCAATTAATATTTTAGAATTAAAAATATTTATAATTATCTATTTGTTTGCATTTTCCATAATGTAACATTGTAATATTATTTATTTCTAAAAGAAAAAAACATATATTTTAACGTTTGCTACAAAGTAGGATTCTAAATGGGCAAATGTTGTTAATGTCTCTGGACAATAAATAGTATGATTCAATAGGCATAATTACAAACCAAAGCCAATTTTTAATTTTTCCTTAGCTAAAGCTGCAATTGTACTTGAATAATATCTGATTGATCACTGACAAATGCTGAAACATCAATTCAGGAAATAGGTCAACCCATTATTCCACTTATCTGTATCTTTAGTAAATCAAAACCTCCTGTAAATAAAATAGTAATTTGATAGTTAAAATCAAGCCATCTTCTGAAGGGCCTGCAAAGCTTCCTCCTGCTATGTACAGATTTTAGGACAAGAATAGCTATGTTTGTGTGACAGGATTCAGCTCTCAGGCCCAAATGGGGCTAATTCTAATTTGCAAGCTAGACCTGAGTTGCATTTTGTTTGTCTCTCAATGAGGACAATGTAAATGTGAAATTATTAAGCAGCCCTTCTCAGCCATGTGGATTGAACCCAGAGAATTGTTCTTCAAACAGGAACTGAGTCAGCAACTGCACAGAGACACAAAAATGAGGGGGGCAGGAGAGTTCCTTGAAGCAGGCAGTCCAGGGCTTCCTTCTGACATCCTTTAGTGCAAGCCACATCATGGTATTTGGGTTCCAGAAGAGACTTCTGAAACCCTGTACTAAATTTGACTTTTTGCTTAACACATTTCAGGTGATTTACTCATATCTGAGACCAAAAGCATCCCAAGAAATGTACCTGGGAGTCAAGAAGTCTCAAGGAGAAATCATGGAGATCATTTGGTTCATAAACCCCAAAGGGGCCAGCCTAAATTGTTTTTTTTTTGCAAAAGGAAAAGCAAATTTTATTAAATGTTTTATTTATGGGCATAGTATCAATCAACTGTCATAAAGAGACTGTAGAAAATTTGGGGGTAAACTTAATTTCTTTTCTACAAGGAAGCCAAAAAAATAAATATGTCATCTGTAGAGGTGAGAGCCAGACATTATGTTAACAGCACACACAAACAAAGGCATGCCATTCTGCATGTGGGCAGGTGGCATTAATTTCTTAGGATAAACAAACTAAAGAGAAATATGAATTTGATTCTGGTTCATTTGAGAAAGACAAGACAGTGCCTAGCTAAAGACAGGGGCACCATATGGAAATAAGTACAGGCAGTAAGAAAAAGAGACAAGGCGAGGGCAAATTGCCAAATACAGTATTATGACTTAATCTGTTTACCAACAGTATCCTTGATAACTCTGATGGTCTTTACTTTTTAGCTCTGAGTTTTCAGGCTACAGCAAGAACATGAATATGTATAAAGGTGGAAAAATGATTTGGCTAAGATTCATTCTGATAGCTAAGAGAGTTAGAGGCAATTTCATATTTGCATTCTATCATTACCTATTTAAATAATATTACATAAATTCTAAGTTATCTAGTTGTTTTCCAAAACTTTTGTTGCATCAAATTTTGAGTCTAAATTTTTATTTGAATGATGAAAATCATTTTTCTGGGACAACATTACTCTTTTGGATCTAAGGGATTTAATAGAACATTTAAATTTCTGTTTCTCTTAATATTTTTCAAGGAATATTGACCACACAATGAATGTTTTGATTTCTAAATTGAAGGTTTGTTAATAATGTTCATATTTTTAAGGATACAAAATAATTCAGTAAGACATGGTAAGTGAACAGGTTCATACATCTAGCACAAATGAATCAAACATTCTATTACTAGATAATTAAATGATTAATGTATTCTTTACATTATTCTGGATACTTGGGGTGCTCTTATATCTTAATGTTTTAATATATTTATTAAAAACTATTCATTACATGTATACATGAGTTTAAATCTTTACTTATTCCATTACTTTTGAGGGCAGTATTATTTAGAAATCTTTAACAAACAAATCTTAACCTTCTGAACTGGGATTTAAAAATCATATATGGAGGGTTACAAAGATATTATCAGTTCTTACAATCTCTGTTTCAGGAAATTTCATTTTAGCTTCTCACTCCCTGAAATTTTTATAAACAAAAATAAGTGGTTATTGCTGGTATAATTATAGGATGCACTTCAGAGACTGATATTATTACACTCTGAATAAGGCACTACATAAATCAGAACTTTAGAAAAAGGCAAATTTGACATGTTGCTGAGGAGTACTTGTAGACACAGTGCCCTCTCGGTCTAAATGACTCGCTTACGTAATTGTCAACAATATTTTCTCATATAGGCATCTCAGAGGAGGAAATCATTTTCCTTTATTGGTTGTTATTTCCATGTTTCTGAATGACTGCCAGCTCTTTGTGGATGGAAATAAAAATACTGGTTTAAATATAACTAAAATACTGCAAATTTAAATCCATACTAAATCTCCCATAACAAAATAATGAGCTACTTAATATTAACTATTACTAGTTATTTTATTACTAGAAAAAGATGATGCCCAATGGTGAAATTCTGGTGAATTATTGTTATTTCATTGTTTTTCATTATCATAGCAATAGTACTATTTCCCTGTTTTCTGGTAAAAAGTATTGTGGAAGGCTGAAAAATTTTTTTTCTGTATCTTTCATTAAAATAATAAGCTTCAGCGGCCCAGAGGAAGGGGGTTCCCAGCCACCAACTGTCCTGCCACTCCCGGCCCAGAGGTAGGGGATTCTGAGCCACCATCCCACTGCTCCTGGTCCAGAGGAAGGGGCTTCCTGGCCACCATCCCTCCCGCTGCTCCCAGCCCAGAGGAAAGGGCTTTTGGGCTGCCTTCGGTCTCGCCACTCAGGGCCCAGAGGAAGGGGCTTCCAGGACACCATCCCTGCCACTGCTCCTGGCCCCTGTCCCACCTCTCCCAGCTGAGAGGAGGTGAGCTGCGTGGGCACCAACAGCATCACCCCTGCCTCCCCAGTTGAAATGAGAAAACACGCAAATAGGGCTCAAAACCAGACTTCCAGATCACCAACAGTAACCCCAAAGGGAAATGAGATGGAACACTCTGATACTCAACCATCTGGATGCACTGAACTGGCAACAAAAGGGGATCTGGAAAAAATGAAATCAGAAATAATTTCTCACATAACAGGAGAAATTGTGCTCCTAGTGCAAGACATGATTAATAAATCTAGAGAGGAGCTCAGGAACATGATG
>NW_004624770.1:4572507-4584986 GCF_000247695.1 Heterocephalus glaber
GAAAGGAAAGAAGGGAAAGGAAAAATGATGAGAAATGGAAAAAATGGAAATAAAGTCTTTGTAAATAGGGAAGGGTGGAAGGCGTGAAGGGAGGGCTAGGAATGGGGAAATAAAATAAGAACCAAGATATATCATGTAAAGGTACAATTCCCAATGAGAAATGTAATTGTGTTGTATACCTAAAATGTACAAATAAATGAATTTAAGAAAAAAAAAAGCTTCAAATTTTAAGTGAAACCAAAAAGAAAAGACCTATTATCTCCACTTTAAAGGTTTTAGAACCTAAAGACCTAGAAGAAATGATACTGGTAGTGTCCAATCAATGCTCTTGGATGTCAAGTAGCATCAATATAGCATTACACATAATTCAACATGGGTGACAACCACATAAAAACAGGTTGAGGATTGTTAGTATGTAGACATAAATTACTTATTGGCTTCTAATGATTGAAAAAGATTATTTCTTCAAGTCAAAATTAGCATTAGCATATAACAGTTAAAAGAACAAAATGGAAGTTACTGTAATGATAAAGATAAGGGAATATTGGCTAAGATCGGAAAAAAATCAGAGAGAAAAATCAACTTTAAAAATCCATATACGATGGGGAAAATAATAATTGGTCTAAGACAAGTGTCATTGAAGTCCCAGAGGATAGGAGAGAAGGAAAGTGGCAAAATATTGTCCCAATTTGGTCAAAAATGTTTCTGCTCGATCAAAGAAGCTCAGTGAATCTTAAGTTAAAACACAGAAAACTGCATCTAGACACACTAAAAAACGGTGAAAAAAATAAATAGAAAAAAATGAAAACAGCTAGATAAAAATGACACATTATATACAAAGATATGAATTATGACCATTTTTTCTTAAGAAATAATGAAAGTCAATAATTGAAAATATAATGTTCAGTTGGTGTATATAATACATGTAGACTTACCATATATGAAAACATTAGGATAAAAGGTAGGGTTAGTAAACAAAACTAAACAGTTGTAATATTATTACATTTTAGGTGAACTCGTATACTATTGACTCCAAGTAGATTTTAATAATTTCAAGATTCATACTATAATTTCCACAGTGACCACTAAAAGTACCAATAGAGGAATTGAACTTACATGCTGAAAAAATTTGATTGAGCCAAAACAAAGAAAAAGGAAAAAAATGAATTAAAAAAAGGGGACAAATAAAAAATAAATGTGACAGTGGTAGACAAAACCATGTCAATGTTAACATTAACTACCAATGAACACAGTACTTTTTTATAAGGCAAAGATTGTCAGAAAATAAAATAAGATGCTAGTGATATAATACACTTTAAATGTTTTGGGAAAGATAAGTCTGAAGTAAGAATGTGAGAAAACAGTATATAGGAGAAGACCATTGTGACTATATTAGTACTACAAAAGTAGACTTCAAGACAAGAAGTATTGTCAGAGAAAAGGAGGAATATTTCATTATGATAAAATTATTAATTTATCAAGAAAACAAACTCTGTAATGCTCTCTGTACCTAGTGAACTTCAACATACAAAAGCAAAAATTGGTTAAAATTAAAATAACAGACAATTCTACAGTGAGAACTGGGAACATTAACATTTTTCTGTCAGTAACTACTGGTGGAAGAATACTAAAGCTTAATAGTTACGTGGAAGAATTGCGTGACATTATTAAACAAGTTGACCTAATTGACATTTACAGAATACTCAACAGTTGCCCAACATATATGCCTTATAAATATGCATGGAATATTCAGCAAGGTAAGCCACATGATGACTCATAAAAGAAGTCTATAAAGATTTCAAAAGATTAAAATATTACGTGACTCAGATCTCTTACCAAAAATATAAAATAGAAATAAATAACAATTTAAAGCTCTAAATACTTGAAATAAACAGCTAATTTTCAAATAACTTATATGTCAAAGATCAAAAAATAAATTAGATACCATACATTAGAAATTAAAAATTAGAAATAACATCCAATTAAATGATAATAAAGTATGTCAAAATTTGTGGGATGTAGCTAAACTGTATTCATAAGTAAATGTGCAGATCTGTATTTTTCTATTTCAAAACAATAAAGATTAAAATCAATAATTTAAGTTTGAGTCTTGATCTAAAAAAACGAACAAATTAAATCCAAAGTAGAGGGAAGGAACAAATTAAGGTAAGTTCAGAAATTGGTGAAATAGGAATAGAATAACCGTCAATAAAGACAATAGTTGATTTTCTAAAAGGATCAAAAACTGACAAACATTGAGCAAGATTGATCAGTAAGAAAACAATTACCAGTATCATGAATGAAAAATATTGTATTAGAGGTCTCCAGGGAGACAAAATCATTAGTCTGTGTGCATTCACATATGCATATGTATAATGTTTTCTATGAAAAAATGTTTTGAGTTATGAGCTTAATTTTCTTAACAAATATGAGGATATTAAGACTTTTCTCATCTTGTGTTAGTTTAGTAATGTCAGACAACTTGCCTTCTAAGCAACTATATGTGTAAACACTCCCTGTCTACCTATATCTGTCTCTCCATGTAAATACTGTATATACATTTCTGTGTACAATTACTATGTACACAGTACTGTGTACAAATTCCGTGTACAATTACTGTGTACTGTGTACAATGGGAAAAACAGAACCTTTGCTGTGGAGAAGGCAGACAGATATCACGTTAACCTAATGGTCAAATTTTTTTTTTTTTGGTAGCAGGGATGGAACTCGGGACCTTGTGCTTGTGAGGCAGGAGGCGGAACCACTGAGCTAAATCCCCGGCCCCTTATGGTTAATGTATTTTTGCCCTCCCACAAAAAGAAAGAAGAAAACATTGAAGGAAGGAAAGAAAGAAGGAAGGGAGGAAGAGAATGAGAAAGGGAGGGAGGAAGGGAGGGAGAGCCAGGAGAAAAGAGCAGACAAACCTGGATTTAATTACGAAGAAGCAGTAGCCCAGGTGTGCCCAACCAATCCTCAGCTGGTAGAACACACGTGGCCCTGAACAGCCAAGATCACAAAATTTTAAGTCATTATGGGATTTTTAACAATGCTTTTCATTGCTCAGTTGTGTGGTGGTCCACTGTGGACAGCATAGGCAAAAAAGGAAAGTTGTAAAGGGGAGGGAAGAGTGCTCTGCTAACTCTACTTCCTGTGCCTACCATACCAGTCAGTGAAACACCAGCTTGTGGGACTTGGCCAGTACAATATGGTGACTACTTATAATAGTATTTCAACCTTTGTTTCAAAATTTGTGTGTACCTGTGAGGACAGGGGTTTGTTGTTATTAAGCAGACACACAAGTTTTCTTATTTAATTATTAAACTTGAGCTTGTGTTATTTTGCTTTAATGTTATGGTGAAAAATATTACAAACAAAGGAAGTTTTGTTACTTATATACATTAACTATACTATACATTTTGCATGCAGCCCAAGAGTATTCTTCTTCACTCAATGCAACACAGGCAAACTGAAAGATTGGATATCCATACATTCTACTAAGCAAAAATAAAGTGTCTGTATTCCTCATGATATCAAGATAAAGAAGAACAATGAAAAACTGAGAGACAGTTTTATATTAAAGAATACTAAAGAGATTTGATAACTATATGCAATGTTTAATACTAGATTGGATTCTGGACTGGGTAAAAATAGGTATAAAGAACATTATTGGTACAACTGATGAAATTCAAATATGAGCTGTTGATTAGATGTTAATATTGCAACGATATTAAATTTCCAGATTTTTGGTTATTTTACTGTGATTACAGGAAAAAGATTTCCTATTTAAGGAGAAATTCACACTGAAGTATTTAGAAGTGAAAGGGCATGATGCCTCCACCTTACTCAGAAATGGCTCAGCAAAAAAATGCAAGACCCTCTGTACCTCTGGTTCTGCATGTGTGGATAATGAACTGTAGACTGAAAGTATTTGGGAAGAGGGATTATGAATGGAACATGCAGAGATTTTTTCCATCACCATTATTCCCTGAATGATACAGCATAACAATTATTTGTGCAGCATTTACTTTCAATATTGTAAGTAATCTAGTGATTATTTAAAGTACATGGAGGTATGTGTGTAGGTTATATGCAAATATCTTGCCAGTATATGTAAATTCTTAAGCTTCCTTGGATTTTGGTACCCACAAGTTTCCTGGAATCAATCCTCCATATACACAGAGGGATGACTGTGTATGTACAGAAAAAGGAAGCAACAAAGAGAATGATAATCCAATGTGGCAAAATGTTAGCCATTTTAAAAGTCTGGGTAAACATTGTATGGTGTCACTTATAGTAAAAGTTTGCTGTTTAAAGATTAAAAAGTAACACTCAAAATGAAATAAAGTACGTTTTTAGTTCTCATCTAGTTTAGCAACCTGTACCTCTCAGAAAAATCCTATGACAAATCCAAGAGTACAATATTATTGGCCAAGGTAGTTCTTTTCATTGTTGGGCAATTATAATAGTGTCTCCTTTGATTCCTTTCTACATTAAGCATTAAATTAGGCTCTGGGAATTTGCTCCTTACTAAAAAGAGTGAGCAAACAGAATGAGTCAGACCAGACAATATGCAATGATGGGCAGTAAAGAGGTTATTGCAGGACCAAACAGGAGATGCGCTGGAGCGCTCAGGGGCCCGCAAATGTTACCACAGGGAAGAAATATCGAAGCCAAGGCCTGAGGAACATGCGAGTTAGTAAGAGTAGACACATACAGTATGTGGGATGGATAGGGGAGGAGGGGCCACAAAGCAGGGAGACTGCAGTATCAGGATAAACAAAGGTAAGAAACAAGATGTAAGTAGCTCAGCATGGGAAATCCCAGTCCCAGGAAATGCCTGATTGTTGGACTACTCCAAAGTAGAGAGTGGGCTTGCCCTTGTTTGGCAGGGGGCATAAAAGAAGTTCATGTTCTAAGGAGGTACAGTGCCAGCAGGTTATGCTTGAGGCAGGTTCCCACCTCCAGTTTACCAGCTGGTCACCTTATAGAAACAGAGCTGGGCTGGTGGTGCATACCTTTAATCCCAGCACTCTGGAAGGCCAAGGCAGGAGAAGCACAAGTTTGAATGCAACCTGAGCAATTTAATAACTTAGTGAGGCACAGTCTCAAAAAAAAAAAACAATTAAAAATGGCTGAGGATGCAGCTCAGAGCAAAGGCCTTGGGTTTTAAACAGTACAGTTTGCAGTTCATCTCTAAGAAGCCCTTCTCTCCTTCTCTGGTCTCATATCATTTTTGTAGCTGTCTTTATAGAGATGTATCACTTTGTATTACAAGTATTTGTTTCCTTCCCAGATGAAAAGTGCCAAAGGCGGGGTAACTTTCATTAATCTATGCTAGCAGCTCCCAGTAGAGAACTTAATACACAGTAGGTTTTCAATAAGCAAAGCCAGCCTGTTCCTAGTTCCTTATAGAGTGTATAAGTGACATACGGCCCTGCTACATTTCTCTCATCATTAACAGAGTGCCTTTTCCAATTTTCCATCTTGTTCTTTCTCAAAAAACAATAAAAAATTCCCAGGATTCTCCAAACAATATGTTTCACAATGCTTTTTGCAATATGAATGAACACAACAATTCTTTGTCCAACCATGGATAACAATTTTTTCATTCACAGAATAAATTCACCAAAGTATATCCTATGTTGCCTTCAGGCATGGGCATCTAGGAGGCAGAAATTAATTGTGAGAATGTTCTGCTCAAATGATGCCATGCTGTGGTTCCTCAATACTTATTTAAAATATCAACAAAACTTGTTTCTTTGCTTTGACATTTGAACCTGCTATATAATGTTGGGCAAGTTTTTTGATTCCCATACTTCTACATGCCAAAGTTGAAAAATAAGGGACCTATTTTTCCCTCAGAATTGTTTCCGTGCCTGTATCAAAATACCAAGTTACCATGGTGATAGCTACTCTTGTAAATAGGGCAATTCTACCCCCCCTATAGAACCAAATGCAGCACAAAAGGGAGGCAAAATAAGCTCTGAAATAGGGAACAAAAGAGCCTGGGGAAAATCCCCACAGTGAAAGAGATAAAGCCTGTTCCAGATAAAAGTCTTGGAAGGTGACAGGCATTCCTCCTCCCTCCACCTCATAGGACCAAGTGCATGCAGAAAAGGGAAGGATATTGAAATGTGGGCAGCGAGGGGACTGCACTGGTGGCATGGGGAGGTTGTCTTTGCTGAGCATGGTGAAAATAAAATATTAATAATAATAATAATAACAACAACAACAATAAAAGCGTCCATTGAGGGGCTATTCCATGCATTCTGTGCACTCCCTCATTTATCCACAACACTTCCAGGAGGCAGATTATGAGGCTATTAAAGGAGTCAGGCTGGAATTCCAACTTGTGCACTTATCCTCCTCTGTCTGCTGCCTGAAGAGCCACGAAGAAGGAATTTGAACAGAAGGGATAAAAGACAAAGAGGCCCTCTCTATCTTCTGAATAGAAGAATGTACACGAATGGAAGCAGAGCATGGACAAGGTTGTGACTGCCTGGAGCTTTCAGGTGCCTTAAGTCCCACCAGCCTGGGCAGGGGAGGATTCAGGGTGGAGATGTGAGCAGCAAGTTAGGGAAAATGATGCAGTCAGGGCAGGAGAGGAAAACCTTCTGCCAATTGATTCCTCACAGACTGGAGTGTCTATGCACATAATTAGTGCATCTTGCAGGGAAAGTAGCAATTGCTTAGTTCCCCTGAATCGCTCAGCTTATGTCTTCCATTAGTGCACCTGCTTTCTACTTCATCTTTTCACACTTCAGGAAATTGGTAGGTTTGGAAGGATAGGCCACCTTGTAGGTTTCATTGTCATCTCTTTTGCTTATTCGAAAGAGTTTGGATTCATGGCTGCCTACAGGCTGCTGGCAGTAGGAACTCAGAAAGGGGGAGATTTTAGCATTGAGTAGGGCTGTTCCCCAAGCAGACACTGGAGCAGAAGTGGTCAAGCCTTCTCGAAGGCTCAGCAGGTCTCTGTGGCTGGGAGGACCCAGGGAAGAGCTCGTGCCCAGCAGAAACGGAATGACTTGTCAGAGACACGGGAGGCTCTCCACCAACACTCCCAGCAAGCTTCACCCATCTCCCAAGGCACTGCAACATACGAAGTGGAATCTTTTCAATAGCAATACTATAATCAATGCAAACACATGAAGACTGTCCTTCAAAAGAAGCCCTTTGGAAGTTTAAGTGTTCATTTTACAAAGGTGTCATTTGTGCAAAGTCTGTTGGAAATGTGCTGTGGAGCAGTGGCAATCATCTGAAATCATGACTCATTTCTAGCCCAGAATTCTATTGAACAATTTCATCATTCTTCTTATTCACTCTGCTGAACCTCACATAGCTTTCTTTTCAAAAATCAAATCCACTGTCAAAGGATTAAGATTCTCCTCCACTGAGGATTAAGTTCCTGAATGTGTTGTGAGCTGTGAGTACCATTCCAAAAGAAAAACTCCAAAAGTTTTTGATCCCGGGTTAGCATCTGTGGTAAATGTGGCCTCCAGAAGGGACTGCTTTCATGTGGTCCAGCTCACACAGACGGGAATGAGTTGGTAGACTTGAAAAAAATCAACTATTCTTTATCAGTAATACCTACTGTTTTATGACTAATAAGTTGAATTAATGACCTAAACACTTTTAAGAAAATTCATGACTAATTGTTTGTATCTTTCTTCTGGATCAATTTTTTATGAATTTGGTTTAATGCAAACCTTTTAATGGAGAATTTTGCTTTTAGAAACTGTCCTTATAGGGCCGGGAATTTAGTTCAGTGGTGCCACTGCCTGCCTTACAAGCGAAAGGCCCCTGAGTTTGATCCCCAGTACCAAAAAAAGAAACTGTCCTTATAGAAAAAAAAAAATGACTGAAATGATTCAAACACTGGTCCATTCAAATACACTTGTGGAATTACACACATTTTCCTACATCAAATGGGATAAAGTGCCCCAGAGAATAATGTCAATCAATAATAGAGTAATAGCACAGTATTACTCTGGTCCATGAAATCATGACTAATCATACTGTCAGGACATCCGGAGCCTTCTGGTCATTGTGGTGCTCATGGGTATTGTCTTGTTTTCTTTTCTTTTCTTTCTCTCTTTCTCTCTCTTTCTCTCTTTTTCTGAGACAGAGTTTTGCTATGTATGTACTTCAGTCTGACCTTGAACTCACTATATAGCCTATGCTGGCCTTGAACTTGTGGCAATCTTCCTGTCTCAGTCTTCTGAGTGCTGGGATTACAGGCATGTATAATACCTGGCATCTGTTTTCTATTTTATCCATTTAGTTCTGTACAGAATGCCCTAAAATTGGGTGCATCTTTTCTTTTTGTTTGTTTAGTATGGGGAATTGAACTTAAACCTTGCACTTGCGAGGCAGGGAGCGGCCCCACTGAGCTAAATCCCCAGCCCTCGTGTGCATCTCCTTTAAACAAAATGTTAGCTCCTTGAAGGTAGCACATTATCTCTGATAGGGTTAAGCATGTGGGGAGGGAGTCTAATATTGAATGTAACTAATCATAAGCAAAATTACAAGTTAATCAAAACAAGTATAAAGATGAAATGAGATGTGCTTTTCTCTATTAGTACTGTCCTGATTTTATATATATGATATATATATATATATATATCATATATATAATATCTTTTCTACAGTTCCTCCCTATGTGATATTTTAAAAAATTTGATAATAAGACTTACCCCTGGAAAATTTAACTGGATCAATATTTGCATGATTTAATTTTATCTTAATTGGGTACCTTGAGACTCACTGCAGGGTTTTTTTTTCCCTCTCATTGTGTGCCAATAAATACTCTCTTCCATTTGCACTTCTTAAAATTGTATCTACAGGCAAATATTCCAACAGCTCCCCTTTCTCCATCGATGCCACACTCAGAATTAAACTGTAGTATTGCCAGGATTTTACTATCCTCACAAGCAAACCCACTCATCATAAGGATCTCCCGATGGAGCAGTAAGCAGTCTAAGGCTTTAAATTGTTAACATTGAAGGGCTCTTCCCAGAGTATTCTGATATCATGCAATAGGACTTCAAATTACTACAAAGGAACCTGTTCCAGTGCAAACCCTTTATGTTTCTGCTTCAATCTCACATATTTGTTTACATTGATTAAAAAATGATCAAATATATGGGAGATATAAATAATCGTGTCACAATGAGCATTCATGTATTCACACATTATAAAAACAGTATTAAAATTACCTTAGTTTCCCTAGTGACCTTTCCTCATCCATTTCCCAAATTATGACTCTCAAATGTCACCACATGCCTGTATTTTATGCTTCTCCTTCTCTCATAGATTTTAAGTCCTACTGTAAATGGTGTGAACCTAAATATATTGTTTTTCAAGATTCTATTAAATGATTTTAAACTTACTGAAATGTCACAAAACTGACACATAGTTCCTGTATAGTATAGTCTAATCCAGCTTCCTGGAAAATTACTATCTTACATAATTCACTTATCAAAACCAAGAAACTAACATTTGAAAGATTCTATTAATTGAACTATAGAGCATTGTAAATCTCATCATTTTTTTTCCATAAGTGTCCCTTTTTTCTGTCCCAGCTTTAAATCCAGGAACATGTGTTTCATATAAATGCTTGAATCGATTGTACTTAACTTCATGTCTCCGTATTTTCCTGCAGTCTGTGACAGTTCTTGGACTTTCTTTATGCTTCTTGACTTGTATGGCAGTCTTGAAGAGTACCGCCCAGTCCTTTCTTTACTTTCTATATATTTATTCAATTAGATTGATATAGATTCTGAACATTTATTTTATTTTATATATTACAATGCAATTTTCATTTTGTCCTCTCAAATTATTCCATATTGGGTTATTGCAATTTTTTTTCAGGATGGCTCCTGTGTTAATTTAACATGTTCTTGGTCCTTTTTGAGCAATTCCTTACTTTGTGAAACTGTCAAATATTCCAGGCTTTTACCTTTTGTGTTTCTTAGAATAAACCAGTTTTCCAGAAGCTCATGCATGCCTGAGCACACTTGCTCGCATATGTAAATTCATACCAACACCTCTGATCTAATCCAACACCACAGATTTCATTCTGATCTTCTCCTTATTTATAGCATAATTCAGTAATAAATGAAAACCTGGTTTTATGGCTTGTGTTTAGAGATCCCCCTGAAGCCTCAAGTGGTCACTGGTGGGACTTTTTTAGAGGTGGCTGCTGGATCTAGAGTGTGTGAACCTAAAGTTGATTTATGATACAATGGTAGGCTCAAGAGCACTAAGATTAAGAGTGTGGGCGCTATCCACCCTAAGTAGCCTGGATATGATAGAAGGGGCAAAAAGACACTGTCATGGCCCCTTGTTGCTTTTGCTGTCTTTGCCTTCCATGAACTGTTTCTCCTCTGTGATGCCCCTCTCAGCCACTTTGTGATGTGTTACTCAGCCTTGGAGCCAGCCAACTATAGACTAAAACCTGTACAAACTGTGAGCAAAATAAACCTTTTCCCCTTCAACTTTAACTATTAAATATTTTATCACAACACCGAGAAAAGTAACTATGACAGCTGGCTCTCAGTATTTACTACAGTATATGTTTAACTATTTGTTCAATCCAGGTTTACACATAAAGCAATTTACAAATTGTTAATCTCTACCTCTGTGACAAACTAATCTATTAACAAGAGTGAAATATCTGTGTGAAATTCTATTTGTCTTACCCTGAACTGATACAGTCCAAATATATATTGGTTTATTTTCTTCTTCCTGGCCCCTTTCAGTGTTTCATATCTGTAGTTGAGTTTGGTGCACTTGTTACTGTTTGTATGCCATCTGAGTTTCCTAAATCATGTTTTATTTCAATTGTTTGTCTATTATTATGGCATGAAAAACAAGGGTATAGTTTTTAGAGTCACAACTACACAAATGAAAATTTAGAGACATGGCTTATCTTTCTCATTGTAGCCTAGTTTGGTTCACTTTTCTTTCCACCTGTTTCCCATTCACCCCCTCTGTATAATTTTTCCTTACTTGGAAGAAACACATATATTCTTATATGCACTTCTTTCATACATGAAGGATAGAATGCATGGATATCTTCTGCACTTTGCTTTTGTTTTTTTTTTACCAATACAGTATATCTTGAAAATTCCTCCAGGTCAATTTCCCAGTCATTTTCATCTCTGTTTACAATTGTGTGTTATTCAAATGAGTAGATACAGTATGTTTAGCCACACTCCCCAAAAATGTGCTTTTATATTGTTTCCTGTATTTTGTAGTTACAAACAATGCTGCCATCAATGTGTATTTTTTTATTGTTGGAGGTGTTCTTAAGGGTGGCTTCCTAAGAACTGATTTCTGAGTCAAAAATTATACTCCTCTACAAGGTTTGAGGCTATCTGTCTTTCCATCAGCATTGACCAGGAACGCTTGTTTACTCAGAGCCAGTGAACAGAATGTGCTGGGATACTTGTTATTTTTGTCCATTTATCAGTGAACTACAATATCTCAGGGCTGTTTTAGTAAATGTTATCTTGTTATCAGTGAATTTGAACATTTCCCCACATTTCAGGGATTACTAATATCATTCTCTGGATTAGTTATTCATGACTTTTTCAGAGGTTTCTATCAGAATTTTGATCATTTGATCATCTCAATCTTTAAGAGTTCTTAAATTTTATCTACAGGATAAGGTACAAATATTTTATTCTAGATTGTTGGCTGTTTTTTTTATTGTTGTTGTTGTTACTCTATTTCTGATACTTTGTGCCACACAAAATTTCAGTTTTGATGTGGTGAAACTTACAAACTTTTCTTTTACTTCCTCTGTATTTTCAGTAACAGTTAAAAAATCTTTTTCTGCACTGAAACTACTACTTTATTAATGCATGCTTCAGTACCTAAATGTTTTGTTTTTCATACCATTTGAATTTACTTTTGTATATCTGAACAGTTATCTTAGTGCTATGTATTATGAAGTCAGACTTTGTCCTAGTCATTTAAGATGCCACCTTTATCAAGTATTGAATGCATGTAAATTTCAGTATATATTCAAGTCTACTTCAGGGCTTTTTTTTTTTTAACTTCAATATGTATGTATGTATGTATTTATTTATTTATTTATTGGGGGAGGGTTGACTTTTTTTCCTATTAAGTTTATTGGTACATTTTAGGTATAAAATACAGTTACAGTCATCAGTGGGATCTTGTGCCATTACATGAGTATCTTGGTTCTTACTTTTTTCCCCTTCCCCTGCCCGCCCTTCATCCCCTCCACCCTTCCCTATTTGCAAAGAATTTGTTTCCTTTTTTTTCCTTTTCTTGTATTTTTTCTTTTTCCTTCTTTCTTTTCCTCTACCCCTCCCACTTCCCCTGCTCCTTGTAGACCTTTTCTTCCTATTACACAATATCAATTATACATTTTTAAAATTACAATATGAAGATCTAGGAGACATTGTCACAGATTTTACAGAATTTAAAAGGATATAGAAAGCATATTA
>NW_004624770.1:4586231-4605334 GCF_000247695.1 Heterocephalus glaber
GGATCTATGAACCTAAATATGAAAGCTTAAAAGAATAAAACTTTAAGAAGTAATTATAAGGAAAAATGTTTATGAATTTAGGGTAGGCAAGAACTTCCTAGGACACAAAGAACATGATGTATAAAAAAAATTACATAATTACATAATGTATACATGTGATGAAGTAACAATGCATTATAGGACAGGCCTTTGCCTTGCCCCCATGGTATTTTTTTTCCTCCATAGGATGTTCTGTCTCAGAAATGTAACTGGTTGGGCTGTATGGTGCTCCTGCCCAATGTTTCAAAATGTTTTGTGACTGTGTTGCACATGTGCCTGCTCAATGTGTCAAAATGTTCTGTTCAAATAGTGTAACTGTTAGTACCTGATGTTTCTACCTAAGTTTCCCTGCTTCTAGCTATGTCTCCACCCTGAAATGTTCCTCTCAACTTCCTTTCCCCAAATGTATATCAATGGAATCTCACTGTAACTCCAAGCTCAGAATTCAGAGTGGCCAAACTCCTCTGATCCAGTTGGCTAATAAATGGCTTTTCTCTATCTTTTCAAGTAACTTTAGGATTCTCAAGTCTTCAAATTGCTGTAGATGTAACACTTGGCTGTGACATGGAGCTGTAGCAATTGGCCATAATACTGAGCTGTTCTGCTTTGCTACAACACATTTATTAAAATAAGGTACATATATGGTACTTCATTAATATGTATAATTTTAATGTTTGCATGTATCAGTTAAAATTAGTTTGATTTAAATTTAAAATTTAAAAAGAAGTCAGTATTTTATAAGCTTTAAATGAACAAAAATAAACTTTTACTCCAAAAATTTAAAAAATATAAAAATAAACTTAGACTTAATATTTAACATATTTAGCCTAAAAGCAAGAGAGTAGGGGAACCTATATCTTTTTTTTTTTTTTGGTACCAGGGATCAAACTCAGGACCTTGTGCTTTCGAGGCAGGAGGTGGAACCCCTGAGCTAAGTCCCTGGCCCCTTGGAACCTATATCATGATAACATCTTTAGATTAAAATTTAATTGGTAAAATAGTAATTCTAAATAGGGTTTGAAAGCATATGTGTTATAATTCATAGAACAATTGCTAAAAACTGTAGAAAAAATATTCAAAAATCACAGTAGACACATAGAAATAAAATGTTAAAAAAATTAAAATGACCCAAAATAAATTGGGAAAGGGGAAACAAAAAGAACACTAGGAAGAAAATAATAAGATGAGATACCTAAATTCAAATATATTAGTAATTACATGTAAATGGTCCAAAAACTCCCAATTTAAATAAACTTAAATTATAATTTTGATGAAATATTATTGGAGGTTGTATCACTCAGGATTCACAAGAGAAACAGAATCTACACATATGTATGCAGAAAACAGGATCAAAATTGTCAAAAGAAGAAGAGCTTTATCTCAGTTGAATAAATGTCATTCCTACTACTGCTGCCCCCTTTATCCTTCCTGTCCTACCAAAGGACAAAAAATATAGTCAATAGGTGTCAGGCCTTCAAAGAAATAGCCTGGGACTACTGCGGTCAACAAAGGGAGTCGAGGATGAAGACGAGAAACCGTAACACTGGAGAAACTCTCATGAGGATCATAGCTCCAAGACATAGACCCGCTAAAAGACAAATATTTCAACGTGAGACTGTAGGATACTTCTCTTCCTCCTACTCCTTATCGTCACAAAAAGCTGTAGTATATTAACAGGGCATGACAGTTCAAAGAGCTGCAAAACACATATTCCTCTTGAGAAGGAGCACTTAGTGATACTCCAAGTGAAGAGGTGAGACAAAAGCAAGGATAGTATAAAAATGTAAAGACTACCACCTAGAGGTAGAGCAAATATTAGGTAGAGGACACACAGTAGCCTTGGTTACCACAAACCCTCTGTCTTAATGACTTTCTCCATTGCTAAGAAAAAATACCTCACATCTGTAACTTAAAGGAGGAGAGTTTTACTTTGGCTCATGTGTCAGCTGGCTTCCAAGAAAAAATAGCCCAGAAAAGGGGCCTGGCAGAGAAAGGCTGCTCATGTCATGCAGCCAGGAACCAGAGAGTAAAGGAGGGAATGGGACGGGAGATACACTCTACCAGGTCATGCCACCAGGGACCCAAATCTTCCCAAGAGATCCCACCAGCTAACATCACACTCAGCTATAGCACCCCCATAATTCAATCACCTTCCACAAGCCCCGTCTGTGTTCATAAGACTTTGGGGAGACACAGAGCTACTAACCATAACACCCTCACATTAAGGCCCTATTTACCTACCTAAGTTCCTATAATCTAATACAACTTGTTCTACTTTTAACAACAAGAAAAAATTACGAAGTGCCTGATAAAGAAAAATAAAAATCTGAAGTTGTAGATCAGTTGTCTAATTTAGACAGAGACAGAACACAGATATTGGAATTATCACAGAGCTCAAAATAAGTTGTAGCACATTAAAATCTTTAATGAAAGAAGATATTGAAGAAAACAGATAATGTAAGAGACAGAAATTCCGAGAAAGAACCAGAAGGAAATTTTAGAATTAAAAAATTTAGTGACAAACGAAGAATGCTTTTAATGGAGTCATCATGAAACTTGACACAGCCAAGGAAAGAGCCAGGGAACTCAAAGAGAAGTTGATAGACATTTCCCAAACTTAAATGTAAAGGGAAAAAAAGAAAAAATAAAGGAAAAGTAACTAGAGTAGAATACCTAAGAGCTGTTGGACAGTTGCAAAAGGAGTACTATATGCATAAATAAAATGTCAAAAGAAGAAAGAGAAAATGGAGTAGAAGAAATATTTGAAGTAATAATGGTCAAAAGAGTTCCCAAATTGACGGCAGACAGGAAACCACAAATCCAGGAAGCTCAGTGAACACCAGACAGGACAAATACCAAATAAAATACAATGGGCATATTTATATTCCAATTACAGAAAGACAAAGACAAAAGGAAAATATCATAGCGATGGTTGTACAACTCTATTATCTTTGAGTTGTTCAATGTAAATTTGTAAGTTTTATGAATGTAAATTATACCTGTATAAAGCTGTTTAAAAATGAGTCAGTGGCTAAGAGAATTATTTAAAGAAAGTATTTGTGGCGAGGTAGTAAAATAACGTTTACCAACATCAGAGAATCTTTTCTATTTTTCCTAAGCAATCAAGACTCTCAGGAGGTGAATTAAAAACAGACACCAAGCCCAGGTGGGGCTGTGTGATAGGTGACTTACTGAGCAGACTCTTTCAAGTTACTATTCTTTTTACATTTGGCAGCCTCTTTGACCCGCATGAGGCAATGTGTAATACATCACTATTTTATCTGTTGGTGTTCAACAGCCCAACTTTGAATGTGAGTGTGCTCCAACTGTGCATTTTCCCTCATTCGAAACTTGCTCATATGTTTTACATTTACTTTTCTACCTGACTGACACATACTTTGGGTCCCAACTTTTTAAAAAAGATGAAGGCGAGTTGCCTAATGATGACACAGTGTTAGACACAAAGGAAGCAAGGGGCTCCCAGGCAGATGGCAGCCTTTGATGGGAGACATCTTTCTGCTTAAAATGCACATGCATTTTTTTTCTGTTTCTAATCAGTGAGAAAGAAAACACATCGCCTCTAGAGAGAGATAGCTTCACTGACATTTTAACTCAGAGCTCTGCTTATCTTCCTCCCTCTAAAGGTTTCTCATTGGATTTATCTGTCTTATGCTTTGAACAGTTTCTGATCTGATTATTGTTATTCGTACAGCCCTGAAGCTTTTTCATCTCCAAGGGTGGGGACTATTACAAAGCTTATTGCTAGAAAAGAACAGGATTTTCAAAAAGACTTTTGTCCTCCACTGGTAATCAGCACACAAATGTATCCTGCTCCTTCCCTCTTTTAACCTCTTTGCCATCGGGGAAGTTTCATATAGTCTTATGTTCCCTCATCTAGTAATTATCCAGGACGATTTTATTAGAGGTGAAAAAAAGGCAGTGAGAGACAATAGAACACTGCTTTAGGAGAGAGCAAATTCGTTCCAGGTTGAGACCCTGACTGTGTGTAATCCTGGCAGAGGAAATCATCCCAGGCAGTTTGGGGAGCCAGCACAAGTACACTCATGCTGAAATACTTGGGACTAACCTGATAAGATTCACATCCATGCAACACAGCAAGTTATGTAGGAAAGATTAACTGAAATGATTTCAGTAGGACTGATTTACCCCATCCAGAGGAAAGAAGCAGAGGGCAGAGTGATTCCTATGAAATGGACTTGGCAAATTCTCCCTAAGAGGACAGGGACTTGTTCTCCAAATGCTCTGGCTCTAGCGATCTGCTCAGAATAAACCTGTCCTCACTTCTAGGATCACAGATGAATAGGAATGGAAGATTTTCTTCTTTGATTTGACAGAGCAAGAAAGAGAAATGGAATGGACAGAGTACTGAATTCAATGGAGCTATTCTACTCATCAAGAGAAAAGTTCCTACAAGGACAAAAGAAAGAAATGTCAACTTTTTCAAGGGATCCAGTAGCACTGATGTGTGAACAAACAAACTGTGTGCCAGGCTGCAAGCCACGTGACTCACTCAACTTTCCCTCCCTGTGTAGAGCCAGTCTGTCTCTGTCTACAGGTGCTGGCCTTCATCGAAGACTACGGATCACAGGCATGCTGTGGACCCACAAATATGAGGCCAAAATACTGGATTTTCTCCAGAAAATATAGTTTATTGTATGTTTATAGAGAAAGTTGATTCATGATATAATCCTTCCATTTGCTTTCAAAGTGTTTTGTTGAAACATACTTAAAAAATACAGTGTAGGTAAATAGCCTCATTCAAGTACATGCCAAACAAAATGAACAACAGAACACAACAGAGAACAGCATCTCCCCTAGGTCCAGTTTCAGAGGATTTCATAGAGAAATTTTATTTAGGCCATAATTGTTAATAATTTCAAAATACACTTTCTAATTGTGCTAGTTGGGGCAAATTACATAGACTTCCTTGGGACTGAGTTTTTCCTTTAAAGTGGATGCAATAATTTCTAAGTTTCTTTGTTGATAGGAATATTAGATGCAAAACATCATGCCTGGCATATAAATTAGAGTCTTCAAGTCTGTGTTTTGTACTTCAACTTATTGAAAAACTGGACTTGTTTTTATAATCTGCTTTAAAATGATTGTGAGTAAAGACATGATATAAAATAGGAAAATACTAATAAAATTATTAGAGGATCCATCGATACAAATAGATTGCTCACATGTTTTGAGTTTAGTGGTATATGAGCCTGGAGAAAGCTTGAGAATTCTGTCATGTGAAGATGGGTAGTTAGCCCAGGGGACATTTGGCCGGGTTATTTTACTGACCCATTGAGCAAAAAGTCACAGCAAGCAGTGACACTAGTAGTTCCATTTTCCTTATGTGATTCAACTGTCTTTAGAAGCTCTGGCTTTTCAAACTGACTGTATTTTACCACCCTGGTTTGGGTTGCTCAATAAATGGTCCAAAGGCAAATACAAATGTCCATTAAATTTAAAACTACATGAGTCTTTCAAAAAGGATCATAGTATCTACTAGGAGATGACTGTGTTTGTAAACATCATGGAGAGAGCCCATGAATTGTTCCCAGTCTAATCAAATGATGTTGGCAAATGAGGATATAGGACTGATTGGGCAAGTGTTTTTGGTACTGGGGATTGAACTCGGGACCTTGCGCTTTCGAGCCAGGCGGCAGAACCACTGAGCTAAATCCCTGGCCTGATTGTGCAAGCTTTGAGGACAGCAATAGAGAACAGTTCTGTGTCCTTGTGTATGTGTTCGTTCCCTTTCCTTACAACATCACTGTGGGTACAGATTGCTCCATCCCCAAATGTTAAGGCAGAGCAGATCTAAAAACCAGCCTGCAGATGTTTTGAGCAGATCTATCCCAGTTTTTTCATCATGTTGCCTTCCTATGTATCAAACGCTGAGGTGCGGACTCTTTTCATACAGTCATATCGTACTTTCCTATTTATTTCCTTTTTCTGCATGCCAGGCACAGGGCATGGTGCTAAATAGTTCTGAGTGTTTCCCATGGGCTGTTGCTTCCTTCCTTTATTTCAGATCATTATCTCATGTGCTTTTCTTCTCTGGGGAATCTTTTAGGTATTCCTAAACATCAAGAGAAGCAATTGGTAGACGCTGTTGCACAATTAATCAAAGATGTTCCAGCAAATCATGTAGTATTTAGTATTCTTTGAGTAATATACAAACGTGCCATATGCTAGGCAAATAAATCTGGATTACAGACCTTCCCACATCCACATAATGCTTTGTGGGATATAATTAGTGGGTTATATGTACAATTTTTCTTTTTTGTTCTTTTGCAACAAAGAGTTCTAACTTTTGTTTTTAGCATAAAGTTGCTAATGAGATTATTCCTTACAAAGTATGGCTAGTCTTTTCCTGACAGTTTCAAATTACATGCTTGCTCATTGTTAAGGTCATCAGTCTATCCTGTGATGACAAAACCTTAAAGTATTACTTCTTACAATCCATGAGCTCTAGTGATAAAGAAAAGCCAAGATTCTTGTAAACCCCACTGTGACTCAGGTCTATGTGAGATGCAGTAATAATTAGAAAAAGCTTGTTTGCTGAATTACGACCAAGCTCCCATAACAGGCACCAGTCAGTACTGCAGAGATTTGATGAGTTTAGCAGAGGCCAACAGAAAATTAATTACATGTACTCCTGAATGACCTGTGAAGGCATATTTATTTCACCAAAGCAAAAAAAAAAAAAAAAAAAAATTCAGTTAAAGGATGCTTAATAGAGATAAGATAAAAGGATTGGAAAATAGCTACTAGCTTAGCTAATCTTTTCTTTCTGTAGCTGTCATCAAACTCTGAGGTTGTTTTTGTATCTTCAGTGCCTGTTATAGCCTGGGACATAGAAACTTCATGAGATTGGTGAGTGAATGAGAGATCCCACATCTTAATCTTAAAAAAATATAATGCTGGGTTTTCTTCTACTGTGTTACACTCATGTGTCCACCAAATAGGTGTGTTGCTGTGTATATTTAGGAAGACTCTAAATGTATCAGTTCCTCTAATTCAAATACATCTAAGCAATACCTATGTTAAATGTTTTTTGTTTTTACTTTTCAAAGTAGATGCTTATTCATCTACACTGTATACTCAACAAATTTTTTCACTTTTTATCTTGCTGATACATTTTAGATATACATAATGATAACATTCATCATAGGGAGTTTGTACCTGTACATGATATATCTTGCTTCGTTTTTTAATTCCCTTTCCCTTCTGTCAACCATCCTCCCTTCTTTATCTACAAAAGCTTTTTTCCCTTTTATTCTTCCATTCCTTTTTTTCTTGCCCCTTTTTTCCTCCCCCCTTGTTCCCCTTCTCATTTTAATATTTTTAGCTACAGAAATAAATATGATACACTATGAAGCCTTCAAAACTTAGATAACTGATCTTTTTTCTTATAGTCAGGAAGATAACAAAAATAAAATAATCTCATGGTTGAAAAAATTTAATCACTAAACTGTTAGAGTAGGATTGGCAAAACGTGACACATAGATCAGTTTGAATTTCAGATAAATATTTGGAATAAATATACCCCAATTTTGTATGGGATATATTTATCCTAAATAGAGTGTTCAAGGTTTGCTATAAAATTTAAGTTGAATAGGCAGTGTGTATTTGTGTGTGTGTTTATCTTCATTAAATCTAGAAACTCAGCTTTCGGACCAGCTTTACACAGAAGAATTGTCTAAATTGGTTTCTCCTTTTGTATCTTGTACACTGTGAAGATGATATAAGTTGGAAAATGCTTTAAAACAAATGTTAAGGGGTTTAGCTCAGTGGCTCTGTGCCTGCCTCGCAAGGTCCTGAGTTCGATCCCCGGTACCAAAAACAAACAAAAACAGACATTAAGGAGGAGCTCAAACAGCTTCAGGGGGGAAAGCAAGGCCCTTGGATAATAATAATGCTCAACTCCAAATATTATTTGTTCAAAATGTGAGAATAGAAATATTTATTCATTTGTTTGTTGGTAGGGACACAACGCTACGTTTTAGAACCTAGGCTTTGAATTCAGGCAGCCAGCTCAACATCCCAGGAGTGCTATGGCTCTGGATGAGCTCTCTGTGACTCAGTTTCTTCATGTGACAAATGAAGACAAGCGGACTGCCACCTCACAGTGTTGTTTAGTAGATTTCAGGTAATAATACTTATAATTAGCAGTACTTGCTATATTAAAGGTGCTGTCTGTATAGTTCTTATAATCTACTGGTGTTGAGGTGGAACAAATCACTACTTCTTCTACCTAGGTCTTAGTGCTGACACAGAGAAAAGCAGTCCCTGGTGTCTAATGGCTGGCTTGGCACTTGCAGCTGGGCCTTTCATGTTGAATAGAAACAAATTTACAGAATACTAAGATCAAACAAAGCCACTTTGTGAATATGATAGATCAAGACAAAGACAAGCCTATCCAAAAAGCATGTCTGAATGGGGAAAAAAAATGTATGAATATTAACCAAACATCAGAAATGACCTAACACTATCTTATCATGACTAATATGAATGATTGTTTATTCCTTATTTACAAATTACAGCACTAGCCTAACTCTGGGTTTTTCTTTCTGGAGAAGACCTGTTAGTGGCTTAATCAAGAGATTGACCCAATCCAAAGGAAAAACCTCTCTGATACTACTCAATCCAAAGGAAAGGCCTGAATCCTTGAACTCTTTCTCCAATCAGATCCATGAACCCTCTGTTAGTCAGCTTTACATTGCTGTGACAAACTACCCGAAAAAAGAGGAAGAAAGGTTTATTTGGGGTCATGGGTTTGGAGGTTTCAGTCCATGGTCAGCTGGCTCCATTGCTTTTAGGGCTGTGTTAAGGCAGAGTCATCATGGCAGAAAAGCGTGGTAGAGGAAAGCTACTCACCGCATGGCAAGTAGGAAAGAGAGAGACAGAGAAGAGAGAGAGAGAATGTGAGAAGGTGCTGTGCTAGTGAGTTTCCTTGTTTCCTCCTCCTTCCTGTATTGTTGCATTTGGTCCCATCTATAGGAGGGTGCCACGTCATTCAGGCAGGTCTGCCCAATAAGTCTGCTGTCTTACATCACATACTCCAATAATCTCTGGAAACACACACTCAGAAGTTCAGAAGTTGCTTTATTACTTATCTAGGTGTTGCTCTGTCCAATCAAGCTAATCTATTTCAACCATCACAAAGCTTATTTCTTTTAAATACCATCCTACTAGCTGACCTTTGCTGCTTTGCCCAGCCCTCACTCCTTTGTTGCAGTGAATCATAAACATGACTTGTTTGGCTGCAGATGTGTCTGTAGGGTCTTCCTCTGGAGAGCAACACACCTTCTCTCTCTTTCCATTCTTGTATTCGGAGATCATTGCTTTCCTTGAGCCTTTTCCACTTCTTGTTGCTAAACTGTGTCCAAAAATATGTGAGTATAATAACAATATAAGTGAAAGAGTCTTCATTATGAATTCATAAACTTGAATGAAATAAAATGCCAGATTCTGGTACCTAGATGATGGAACTGGGGTTTCAAATGGCATTTCAGGACCTGGTCGTTTTCTCATGTCTCAGCTGTCCTGACCTGCAGTATTTTACTCCAGTGTTTTGTGGAGATTTTGCTGTAAACAGAACAGCTGCACTATCAGTAATAGAAAAACAACAGCACGTATAATTATGTACAGTATATGATACTTTATAATGGTAACAAAATGGTGTTTCTGGCATACATTATTTGCTATACCATACCTTATATTATTATTTTGTACTCATTTTACTTCTAAAAAATGTTTCTAGGAAAGCAGTATGCTGAGTGATACCAGCATCCTCCAAACATCTGTTTACTGTGTATCTGAATTGCATCGAGAGGCCTCCACATGATGAATGCAATCATTATCTACAAACATGCACTAATAAAAATTAAAAAAATTTATAAACAAAGCCACATGGAATGATTGATCAGTACCATCTACGCCTGTACTTTTTCAAAATATTTGCCCTTTATTAAGCCACATGTAACTGTAATTCTTTAAAGAAGAAGCTTGTGGCTAGCACTATTTTTTTGTGCTAGTTTTTCTTAAACGTAGTTTCAGAAAACAGCAATGACTGAAATATATGGCAAGCAAATGATACCTTCTGTCCTTGAAAGCACATCCATTTCCAAGCTCACCTTAGTGGTATGGATCCTGTGAAAGGGACCAACCCCTACTTCCTGGGGCATCAACAATCTTGAACTCTGGGAGTCCCACACCCTTTCAATTTTTCCCTTCTACAGTTGAAAACTAAAAGATTTCTATTACTTGATTTTTATCTTATTTACTTGTTTTTGTCCAGTTAGAAACTTCTGATTATTTCAGCTTCAAATATTGCAACATAAAACCCAGTTCAATAATCCCTGAAGATTGTGATATTAGAAGTCACTGGGCATAGAAAAAAATCAAATCCTTTTTTTCCCCTTCCAATTGGATACATTTAAGGATAGAGAGAGTCAGAAAATTAGAATTTGGGATGGAATCAAAAATATGAATATTTATATGCTTTAAAACCTCCCTGGGTGGTTGGTTCATATTTGACCCAATTCCCAATCCGTGGGGAATCATTCTCATATATGATATTGCCTCCTAATTAAAATGAAGTAGAGTACCTTAAAGAAGTCAAGTTTAGGATCAACCTATGATCTGCTGTTTAATATTATTTATAGCCCAAGCCTTTACTTCACAAATTTAGAAACAAAACCTCAACTCACCTGAGCTGCTCTAATGAGTTTGTCAGGTGGTTGGCCAGGCTAAGCTGAACAGAAGAAAATTGTATTGAGAATCTAATTCAAGGAACAGCAGAAGTGATGATGTTCCAGGTAAGGTTGCTGAGGCCATGGGAAACTAATCTCTATTCTTCATTCCCTAATAAATTTCTCTAAAAAATATCTCTGACAATATAATTTATCTTGCTTCATTTGGGCTCAAAAGTGAATTTGAGAAAAAAAGACATCAGTGAGATTCTGTATGCTTTAAGTTGTGCTACTGGGATCAGTTGGGTGTCCTTTGCTTCAGAATAGAATGCTGAATTTGTATCAGAACATACTGCAAAATGTAGATGATTTGATGTCAGCTCTAGAATCTGGAATGCTGCTGGAATGCTGCTGATATCAAGTCATATTTTGAATGTCAAGTTTATGTAAATATTTTAAGGTAGATAATGATGAATGATTAATGAAGATGGAGCAATCTATTTTTTTGGCTACTGAATTGGTAAAAAAAACCCATAAAAATATGACCTGATGAATTTTTTCCTCCACACTGAAACACAGATGAATAGTGAATGCTTCCTCCTTAATTTCATCATGATGTCTCCGATATAGAGGCTACAAGTAATTTATTGAAGAATACAGTATAATCATTATAAAACCCAGTAAGTGCAGCCTGGAACTTTCCCAAGTAGGAAAGAAGACAGATTTTTAAAACATATTTTTGTCATGGAATCACAGCTTGGGCTTTAGGGTTGGATAGCTTGTGAGTTGTTCATAGGCAAGATCCAATTCTTTGTGCCCAAGTACCTCTTATGCTGTCAGAGGCTACATAAAACCACACAAACAAACAAACAAGCAAACAATAAAACAAACAAAATGAGATATACCCTTGGGTTGCCATTATTAACTCTGTTTCAAAAACAAAGAAGTAGAGATTCTTCACAATTGTTGGTTTCCACTAAAAAGAATTTAAAAATCATTGGAGTAAAACATGAAGGTTAGAATCTGGAAGAATATATTCTGAAATGCTCACCAATCAATAAAGTTTCAAACATTATACGTGATTTAAGTGGCAGACAAAAATCACTTTTCAAAAAGCCTCTCACAAAGAGCCAGAAAGTTCTATTTCCTGTTTGTTTTATTTTTACTTTTTGTGCCAGTTCAGATTTATAATTATTGTTTTAAAGCACTTGTCTTTTAAATCATATAGGAAAAAATTATAAGCCAAAAATACAATGTTAAGGTATTTTAGCTGGGGATGTAGCTCAATGGCATAGCACCTGCCTGGCAAGTGCGAGATCCTGAGTTCAATCCCTAGTACCAAAAAAAAAAGTATTTTATATTTACCATGTAGTGTCTTTCCCAGTGTTGCTTTTATATTTATAAGAAGTAAAACATAATATTTTTATATACTTAAACGTTGTGAAATGGTTACATTGCCAAGCAAATTAACATGTTCATTATTTAACATAACATTCATGTGTGCATAGTAAGAACACCTAAAATCCTCTTTTAGCAAATTTCCAGTGTACAATATAACATTTTAATTATATCATGTTGTGAATTAGAGTTCCACCTGTATTCATCCCACATAGCTGTAACTTTGTGCCCTAATTCAACTTACCGCTCTCGAATTCCTCGCCACATCCCCACACCTGCTAATCAGCACCTATTTTCTGTTTCTATACATTTTACCTTTTTGGTTGTTTTTTACTTTACGCACATAGATAAAATTATGCAAAATCTTTCTTGAACTTGAGAAAGACTATATCAACAAGATGCCAATTTCCTTTCCTTTAGTTGCATATCCAACCAAAGGACTTCTAGGTCATGCTTGTAGTCTTTTTACATTTTTGAGTAACCCCTATATTGATTCATATAATTGTTACAAAAATTTACATTCTAACCAGCACAACACAAGAGTCCCCTTCTCTCCATGTTCTCAACAACACTGGCCTCTTGTCGTTTGTTCATAGCCATTCTAGCAGGTATGGGACGTATGGGGTGACAGCTTATTGTGAGTTTGATTTGCACTTCCCTGATGATAAGTGATGCTGAACTCCCTTTTATATACCCCTTGGCCATTTTCATGTCTTCTTTAAAAAATGCTTATACAGCTTTTTTGCTTTTTTTTGTTTTGTTTTGTTTTTGGTACGGGGAATTGAACTCAGGACCTTGTGCTTGCGAGGCAGATGGAGGTACCAGTGAGCTAAATCCCCAGCCCTCTTTTGCTCATTTTTAAATTGTGTTATGTGTTTGTTTGCTATTGAGCTGTGTTGGTAACTATACTTTGGATATTGACCCTTTATCAGGGGGGTTGTGAATATTTTTCTCACAATCTAAAGGCTGATTTTTCATTCTGTAAATGTAAAAATCAAAAGTTTTTAGTTTTAGTCCCGCTTATTTATTGCTTTTGTTGCCAGAGCTTTTGGTGTGGTATAAGTCTTTCATCTATTTTAAGTTGATTTTTAAGTGTTGATTTTTATGTTGATTTTTTATAGTTGATTTTTACATAAAAATAAGATAAAGTTCCAAATTCTCCCCCCCCCCCCTTCTTTCCTTTCTGTATGTGTATCCAGTTTTCCAAATATCTATTTTTTGAAGAGATTACCCTTTCCTTATTATGATCTCCTAGTGGGCTTGTTGAAAATTACTTATTTTCTCCAGTTTATTTACTTTTGGATTTTTTTTTTTTTTGGTACCAGGGCTCGAATTTGGGACCCCAGCGCTTGTGAGGCAGGCGGTGGAACCACTGAGCTAAATCCCTGGCCTCCTAAGTCAGATTTCTTTCTGTTTTTGTTTTTTTGGTACTGGGGGTCAAACTCGGGTTCTTGAGCTTGCGCAGCAGGCGGCGAAACCACTGGGCTAAATCCCCGGCCCTATTTTTGGATTTTCTATCGTGTTTCACTGGTATATGTATCTTTCATGGTAGTACATTCTATTTTGGTTACTATTACTTTGAAGCATATTTTGAAATCAAAAAGTGTGATGCCTTCACCTTTTTTTCTTTCTGAAGATCGTTCCATTGTCCTTTGTGGTTCCACCCAAATTTTAGAATATTTTTTCCATTTGTATGATAAATGTCAGTGGAATTGAAATGAGATTCCTGCTAAATCTGTGTGTTGATTTGATTAGTATGGATACTTAAACAGTATTAATTATTCCATTCATGAACACGGATATATTTCCATTTATTTGTATCTTCTTTAATTTCCTTCATTAGTGTTTCATAATTTTCAGTAGGATACTAATCATAAATCTCCAACAGAAAAGGGTCAAGATGGCTTCATGTTTAAATTTTCATGAACATTCAAAGAATTATTACTACGCCCTCATAAACATTTTCAAAGAGTAGATGTAAACACTTTCAAATTCATTTTATGAGCTCAGCCTCACCCTGACGTCAAAGCTGAAGATGTTAAAAGAAAAGAAACCTAGTGGCCAATGACTCTGGTAAATATAGATTCAAAAATCTTTGAAAAATTACTTGCAGGCCGGGGATTTAGCTCAGTGGTTCCACTGCCTGCCTCGCAAGTGCAAGGACCGGAGTTCCATCCCCAGTACCAAAAAAAAAATAAATAAATAAATAAATAAAATAAAAAAATAAAAAATTACTTGCAAACTGACTTCAACAACATGTCAAAAAATATACATCATGACCAATTGGAATTTATCCCTGGCACGCAAAGTTGATTAAAATACACAAATCAGTCAACATGGTGCATCACCTTAGCAGGATAAAAGATAAAAACAGCATGAACTGTAGAGATACCATTCATACATCTTTTATTCTTAATTAAACTCATCTTATAATCATTGCATTTTAGTATTGTTGGTCATCTCTTATTGTCCCTACTAATAAACTGAACTTTCTCATAGATATGTAAGTATAAGAAAAAAACATAGCGCATACAGGGTTCAGTATTATCTGAGATTTCAGGCATTGACTAGGAGTCTTGCAACTTATCTTTCATGATTAGGAGAAAGTGCTAGGTATATATAAGTACATTAAATTGGATTAAATTTTTTATGTTGGAGTGTATCCCTTTCTAATTCACTTTGTGAAATTCTAGGAAGTTAAATGCATTTATTTGTAGTATGAATTATTTGTCAGTTGAAAAGAATGAATCTACAATAGAGTCATTTCATTGTTGAATGACTTTGGGACTACTAAAGACACTCTAATACATACAGTCATCTGGAGTTCTTCATAGGTTAGTTTAGATTAGGGGTGGGGAAGCACTGTGAGCCTGCTATTATAGCCAGTGGACAGACTCAAATAGAAGCCAGCTCTATGAGACAGACAGAGAAAGGGCTGCAGCACACAAGACAAGGTGCTGGACTCCAGGGAGCAATCTGATCCTGGTGGCTCTATGCCAGTCCTCATGCCTCTAATGAGCTTCATAAAACAAGTAAGTTACAGAAAATAAAAGCCCCAAGGGCTATATTTCTAAGAAAAACCATTTGGTCAAGAAATATTTTTGAAGGCTTATTATATACCATTATTTTATTACTTGACACTTCAAGTAGTGGATTATTTTAACTGTTGCCGCATTAGCTCTTGTCAATACTAAACAAAATTTGACTTTATTATGGCATCAAATATAGTGTCTGTTATCTTGGAAACACTAAAAAATGCTGAGAAAATTGAATGAAATGCCACCAATAAATGTTACTAAGGTATTTGGTCTTCCCCTAGTCTATTTATATTTAATCCAATTAATACATTTGACATTGCATGTGGTGAACAATGTGCCAGGAGATAATAAGAGGAGAAAAAAAATAAAAAGAACATCAGCCTTATCCACCACAGTCGTATGATAAAGAGAAGAAAAATTAAATAGCAGAAAGTGCTCTTCTGTAAGAGCACTGAAGAGAAGCAATGACTATTTTTGCAAGGTCTCATGGGAAAAGCACCATTTTTATTCAGTAAAATGTCACAAATCATTATGTATGACAGGTATATGTCAGGACCTGTGCCTGTGCAGGGGCTGGAATGGTTGGAAAGCCTTCTGCAGGGCTCTTGCAGTCTAATTAGGAAATGGATAAATAAGCAAGACCACAGTCACGAACGGAGGTGCAGGAGAGCAGACCTACCTGCCGTTAGAACCTATCTGTCAGGTAATGTTTCTGAATTGTAAACAGAAAGTAGGAACTGATTAGGAACATGGGCCAGAGGAGAGAGTGCCTTGTGTATCACAGTAAGGACTCAGGGTTTACAGTTAGACTACTGTGTTTTATCATTATGTTAGATCATTTCTAGCATTAAAGTTGCTTCCAAAATATTTAGCCATACCCCTATCATAATATGTCTGTTACATAAGATGTATTTTAACTTAATTTCTTTCGCTACAAATTTCTAAAAGTGATCAATATATCTCAATTTAACTTGTCGACAGTAGGTGTTCCATAAAGGTTGTTGAACACGAATTATTTTGGAATAAAAAATATTTAATTCAGGCCAACTACATCTTGGAGAGTGGTTTTCAAAATAAGGAGATATTTCAAATATTAAAATATGCTTTTTTTGTGTCTAAACCAGTTTTTACTGCAGGTACAACCTTAATTGCAAACGTAATTGCTTCCTATAATTCCACGACTAGCAGTGAATAGAAATTAGAATGAACAATAAACAATGAATAGTTTGCTATTATTAAATAGTCCCATCTTAATGGAAAACTGGATGGCATCCTTATACATCATCCAGGAAGAAAATCACTCTATATTCCTTTATCCACTGTAGCAGTTTTAAAATAGAGAATTCTACCATCTGAATATTATCTGAAAATCTGAATGATGTCGCTTTCTTTCTTATGATTTAAGGGTTTTATTCTTTAAGAAGTCATCTTACACATAGTTTAAAAATTGGGACCAGTTAATGCTCCATTTTAGTATGTATCTCCTAGGCGATATGGGGTGTCCAACCTTGACCCAGCCACTAGTTTAGCTGCTGTGTGCTACTTCAGTAGAACACATATAATCTAAGTGCAAAATCTTCACCTCATCTGAGTCACCCCTGATTCCTCAGCACATCCTCTACCTGGCTAAGATGTGTTACCCCAAGGCGACAGTACGAAGTTCTCTTCTTAATGAACATTCATGAGAACGCTTGACTATGCTTTCATTTTTATTGATCTTTCACTGGTTCCAGTCTGCTTTCAAAAGAACAAAGGCCTCCTACCTCTCTCCTACTGGTACATGGGAGAGAAGAGCACTGAGCCATATGAGGAGAGCAGTGTGTAGGGCTTGTCACAGTCCTGTTCTGTTTATCATTGATTTCCCCTCAAATTTCAATGCTAGCCAAATTCTGTGTCTCTGACATGTAGTCTTCTCTTTGACTGAGGGGAGTTCTTGATCTATCTTTAGAGATAATAGAAGTGTGAACTCAATCCTATTTATGTGAAATTCGAAGAGACTTTTGAGATGATCTAGGCCTCAGAGTTCTCAACCTTGACTTCCTTACACTGCTGGAGAATAGAATACTGCCCTCTACCAGCAAAATCCCAGGAGACAGTGAGGGACTCTTCCTAGGAAGGCACAGGGAGGAAACTTACAGGGGCTTGGCCGAGAAGAAAGGGACTCACAGGACATTAGGAGAGCACTCACCATCAAGGCCAAGCAGGAAATTGTGACTAGTGGATGGCATGGAATGGGCTGGGGTGGGGGGATATTAGTAAATTATTGTTCTAAAACTTCTCCATCTAGACATGAGAAAACCGAGGTTCAGAAAGCTTAAGAGACTTGTTCTAGTCCCACAGTTAGTGACTGACTCAGCCCTAGGAACTATAAACCTTCTTAGATGATTTTATTGCACTCTACTCCATCCTCATTAAATCTAGATTTTTTGATATTTTTCCCCTCCTTCCCTTCTTTTATTTCTCCCTTTCTTTTTCTCTTTCTTTGTGGTACTGGGAATTGAATCCAAGGCCTTGCACAAGCTAGGCAAGCACTGTACCACTAGGCTACTATGAAGAACATGGAGTCAGTTGGGCTAAGTACATGGAGACATCATAGCAAGCTGGCAGCTGAGGCGAAGAATTCTATGAATTCTAAGAGAAGAGGCTGGTTGTGGTTGGTTACGCCCAAGACCCAACTGCCACAGCCCAAGAACAGATGGCCCAAGTACCACACCCGGAACAGCAGATGAGATGTGCTCACACCACCACAACCACATAAAAACAGACAATGCAGAGCTGTAGATTCCATGTGACTCTCCCCCAGGAATGGCTGAGCTTCCCTCACTGGCCACATACTCTAGCCTCAGTGGACGGAGACTCTGAAGGACGTCTGTTGGACCTGCGTGCTCTCCCAGCTTGCCTCCGGCTGGATCTCAACCTTTGTTCCCTGGGTGACTTGAACTCAATTTGGTCTCAGGTTCAAATGAGTGATGGAGATGAAGACCTTAGACTTGTTTGTATGTGCCTTGTAGAGTAGGGGTTTCATGTGTAAATAAAGCACAGATTTGGAGACAATAGTGGTTCGTTGCCTGATCTGTTCATGTTCCTTACTCTGCTGTAAGGTGCTCACTACAGCTACATCCACAGACCTAAATGTACATGTTGGGTAGAATATTTCTGTGCTTCTTTAAAAGAGAAAGAAAGTAAGAAGAACATAATGCAGGAAAGAAGGAAAGAAGGAAGGAAGGAAGGAAGGAGAAGGGAAGGGAAGGGAAGGGAAGGGAAGGGAAGGGAAGGGAAGGGAAGGGAAGGGAGGAAAAAAGGCAAAAAGAGCAGGAAGAACAAAGAAAACATCACAATATGTGGAAAAATCTTGGAGACCCAGAATAGCCTGAGAGCAGAATGCAAATTGCATATTGTTTTTATTTTTTCCCACTAAGTTTATTGGTACATTTTTGGTATAAAATACAGTTACATTCATCATTGGGATCTTGTACCTTTACATGAGTATCTTGGTTCTTATTTTTTTTTCTCCTTCTCTTGCCCTCCCTTCACCTCCTCCACCCTTCCCTATTCGCAAAGACCTTGTTTCCATTTTTTTCCTTTTCTCATATTTTTTCTTTTCCCTTTTTTCCTTTCCCTGACCCCTCCCATTTCCCCTTCTCCTTTAGACCTTTTCTTCCTATTACACAATATCAATTATACATTTTTTTAAATTACTATAACAAGATCTAGGAGATATTACCACAGATTTTACAGAATTTAAAAGGATATAGAAAGCATATTTCAAAAATCTTTTTTAAAATAAATTTGACAACTTCTAAGAAGTACCTTGGAAGACAAATTAGTGAAACTAACTCTGGAGGAAATATAAAATTTGAATAGCACCTATTAAAGAAAGTATATTCCTAGCTTGAAAACCTACCTATATGACAAC
>NW_004624770.1:4607784-4619115 GCF_000247695.1 Heterocephalus glaber
AGATCCTCTTTTGTTGCCAGTTCAGAGTCCAGGTGGTTGAGTATCAGATTGTTCCATCTCGTTTCCCTTTGGGGTTGCTGTAGGTGATCCAGAAGTCTGTTTTTGAGGCTTGTTTATGTGCCTTCTCATTTCCACGGATGGGGTGGGGGTTTGCTTCTGGTACCCATGCGGCTCACCTTCTCTGCCCTAGGAGCTTGGCATGGCGGTGAGGGAGCTTTCTTCTGGGTTCTGGGACTGTCTCAGCTTCTCTGCCATAGGAGCTTGTGATGGCAGCAGGGGAACTTCCTTCTGGGTTCTGTGCATATTGTTATTTAAATTGTGTCCTACAGTGACTAGACTCTCAAAACAAAGCAGGGAGGGGCTGGTAGAAGACCACTCAAAACAGAATTACTTTTGAGAATTTTAACCTCATACTGATTTTGCAAGCCAGAAGAATGGCTTGTACTGGAGTGAGTTCTTACTGTGTCCATGTGTTTGTTCCTTAGGAATTCTTTCTTCCACATAGTGACAATCCAATAGAGCACAACCAAGACCCATCACCTGAAAATCCTGCCCTTATAGTGCAACTGGTGGAATTCCAAGGCCAAGGCTTCCTAACAGTGACAACAGTGGACACTGACTGTGGATGTGGAATTATCAGAGCTCCCTCAGGAGGTGGGAGGACTCTAGAAGAATTGTGTGGTTCTTGTGCACTGAAGATGAACAGAGGGCTCTTCTGCTTAACTTTGCACCTATTGGAAAGAAGTCTTAGCCTCTTTCTAGGCTAAGAAAGAGGTCATTTCCACTTAAGGTAGAGGAAAAAGATTCTTTTTGCAAAGATCATAGAGAGACTAAAAATATCTACTAGGTGGAAATGTTTAAAACACTTTTATTTTGAGGCTGCAAATAAGGTATGCTTTCTAGATTGAATGTGTCTTGATTATTCAGTTTATTCCAAGCCCATCCAAATAGTATGATTTATGCTTCAATGTAAAATATATTCTTGACACTGTGCTAAGTAGTTTACTTGGAATTTTAACTCATTTTTTTTTTTTTTTGAAGGGGTGAGGAACAGGGTCCATCTGGTCTCTCTTCCCCCTGCTAATAAAAGCACTGTCTTCTGAAGAACTGCCTGCCTCCTTCAGTGTGATCTGGGAGGACTCATACGAATGTCTTGACACTCTCTCCCTAGGGCCCATGCCTAATCTCCTCCCCATCCTAACCCTCTGTTCTTCGAGCTTACCACAGTTACTTACTCATGTACCAAGCTGGAGCTGATGGAGCCTTTTCCAACCACATGAATTTCAAACAGGGTACCCGAGAGCACGAGGAGACCAGAGCTAAATGTTGCCATGCTAGACACAAATGAGGGGTTTGTGTTCCTGTTGATGAGCTCTCCAGGGCTGCCCTGGCACTTGGCTTTCCTAGGCCTAATTGTTTTCTCTTATTTTGACCCTTTGAGACCCTGTAGATTATAATTAAAGCCTCCTCTTATGGCTGAATTTACATCATAGTTTTTAAACAGAGGAACAATGTGATATATACAATCTTGCAGGAATAGAAAAATAAAAGTTACATTTTTATGTAAAATCGTGTTAAAGAGAGTTTATTGTTTGTGCAGATGTCAGATATATGTATATATATTTTTATATGGACAGTCTATCCTTTTATTCCTTTACTAAAAATCACCACCAGTGTAGAAATGGAAGCATTGCCTTTGACCACTTTGAGGAAACACTCTGATAGCCACTTTAAGTGACTAAATTGCAATCTAATGTAAAATTCTGATTATCCTTTTGGTTAGACTCTGGGATGGCATGCATATACCCCAAATGGGATTGTTTGCACTTTTAAAAGTTGTGCTTCTCTCCTTTGATGTCTTGCATACAACCTTTCTTCTTTACCACTCTGCATTTAACATTCAATGTCTTCTCACTTCTCCAAGTTCTTCTGAATAATCTACTTGGTTTAAGACAGACCGGGAGAGTAGTAAAACAAGAATATGGTTGGCTAATTCTTCCACTTCTGTTATTATCAATTAGCAAACACATTTCTGATTATGACTCTCAAATCTAAAGTGAATGTTGGAGAAATTAAATACCATTAATAATTCAGTAAGTAGGAAGCATAACTTTGTCCTTTATAAAATAGCACGCTGATATTGCTATATGCAAGAAAGCTCATTTAAACAAGTACAATTATAAAGAGTCTGAATTTAAGGGACTGTGACTCCTCTTTGTTTTCAGAAAAGATACATTGGATTCTTCTTTTTACTCACTAACAGAATAATATTTCTAATAATAGCAAAATTCTATTTCTGATAGAGTAGTTCTGATCAGAAATAATATTTCTGGTAACAGCAGATAGGAAATAGCAAAGACTCTGACAGAGATACGAGGCTAAACACACAACTTTGAGTCATTTTACTCATTTCACACTTCTTCCTCATTTCTTAGAACGGTAAAGATGTGTTCTGACAAATTTGTACTTAATGACAAGCATAGTTGAGAAGAGTTCTTGAAAAATTTGGTGGATGACCATCCTAATTCCTTAAATTCTCTTGGAGTGTTTTTTGGTAAAATGGTAAAATAAATAAAATATGATTGTTCAATACCTCCTGCCCATTTTATCTTTACCTCAAAAACAATTATTTGCATGTTTTTCTCCAAAGTCTCTACTATTACAAAGATGAGGAGATAGTGGATTGAATCTTTTTAAAGCCATCTACAGCAGACACAAAAAAGGATAATTTTACTTTTCTGAGAACCATTGTACTGTCTCTAGAGTAAGTTTTAGTTTATGATAAATATAATTTCAATTCAATGCAACTTAGATAAAAGCAAATGACATTATTTACCTGAGTATCTTTTTTTTTGTACTGGGGATCAAACTCAGGATTTCACGCTTGCCAGGAAGGCGCTATGCTGCTGAGCTAAATCCCTGGTGCAGATGACATTATTGGATTTAAAAATCTACAGACAGATAGATAGAGATAGAGAGAGAGAGAGAGAGAAAGAGTTGTTATTTTTACCATTTTGATGGTGGTAGTTTTATAACATTTAAAAAATATTTTCCCTTTTATACCTTTTTATTGTAAAATGAATGGAAAGTAATATCAAAATTCTTTTTTCGATTTAAGTTTTTAGATTATTGTCATTTCAGAGCAAAATTGGTCCGAAGGTACAGTTACATCACATTACTCCTGCCCACATTCCCTACATATTTACAACATCCTTCACTCTTAGTCCAGAACTATTCTATTTATTATAATTGATGAGCTTACTTTGACATGTCATTATCACCTAAACACCATAGTTTGGATTAGAGTTCACTCTTGTACATGATGAACTTGTACATTCAATGGATTTAAAAAATATGACACATGCTCACCATTATAGTAGCATACAAAATAGTTTTCCTGCACTAACAGTCTTCTAGGCTCTGCCTGTTCATTCCTCTCTCCCTCCAACCCCCTGATAGTCACTGATCCTTTCCTGCCTTTCTAGTATTGCATTTTCCAAAATGTAGCATAATTGAGGGCTGGGGATTTAGCTCAGTTGCACAGTGTCTGCCTCGCAAGTGCAAGGTCCTGAGTTTGATCTCCAGTACAAAAAAACCCCCCAAAAACCAAAAAACAAAGTACACAATGTAGCATAGTTGACATCACATAGAATGCAGCCTTTTCAGATTAGCTTATTTCACGTAGGAATATCCATTTATATTTCTGCCATGTCTTCTCATGGCTGATTTTTCAGGGTTGAGTATTATTCCATTGTCTGGAAGTACCAATATCAATGTATTTATTCCCCTCCTGAAGGACCTCTTAGCCAGGCATAATGATGTATGCCTGTAATTCAGCACTCTTGGAAGCTGAAACAGAAGGATCACAAGTTTAAGCCCACCCTGGGTAACTTACTGACTTAGTGAGACCATGTTTTAAAACTAAACTAAAATAAAACAAAACAGGAGAAAATAAAAAGGGTTTGGGATTGTAGCTCAGTGTGAAGACCTTGTACTTAATCCTTATTACTACCCTCAAAGGCATTTTAGTTGTTTTTTAGTGTTGCAGAATTATGAATAAAGCTGCTATAAGCATCCATGTTCAGATTTATGTGTGAAGGCAAGTTTTTAACTTATTTGAGTAAATTTTATGAAGTGTGCTTTCTGGATCATATGGTAAGCATATGTTCAGTTTTGTAAGAAAATGACTAATTGTCTTCCAAAGTGGCTATACCATCTGACATTCCTACTAACAATGAATGCTTGTTCCTGTTGCTCCACACCTTTACCTTCATTTGTCGTTGCTAATGTTTTGAAATTTGGTTATTGTGGTAAGCATGTAATGCTAGTTCAGTATTATTCTAGCTTGCAACTTTAATAGTAAATTAACTATTGAAGCTGGAGTGTAGGATGCTGATAGCATGTGATGTGGAACATCTGTTCCTATGTTTATTTGCTATCAACATTATCTTTGGTTAAAATCTTTGGCCCATTTTAAAAAATCATTTTTTCACTTTCATATTGTTCATTTTAAGAATTCTGAAATATTCATAGAGCAAATCTCATCATTATTCCTTCAAATACTACCCTGTTTCTTTCTCTGCTACTGATATTTCCAGTATATATCAGTTGTACCTTTTGTAGTTGCCACATAGTTCTTGGATAGTCTATATATCGTTTCTTTCTTTCTTTCTTTCTTTCTTTCTTTCTTTCTTTCTTTCTTTCTTTCTTTCTTTTTCTTTCTTTCTCTCTCTCTTTCTTTCTTTCTTTTTTCTTTCTTTCATTCTTTCTTTCTTTCTGTTTCCCTTTTCTCCTTAGTTTGAATGAGTCTACTGACTTATCCACAAGCTCTGAGATTTTTTCCTCAGCTCTGTCCAGTTTACTATTGAACACATCAAAACATTCTTCATTCTGTTATAGTTTATTTCTAGCATTTCTTTTTTTCATAGACTTTCCATTTTTCTGCTTACATTAACCGTGTTCTTGAACATTGCCTACTTTTCCTACTACCCTATTGATTACAGTTTTAAAAATTTCTTTCTCTGATAATAACAACAGCTTTCCCATATTTAATCTGGTTCTAATATTTCCTCTTTCTTTTCAAACTATTGTTTCGCATTTCAAAGAAAATGCTGCACATTTTGTTGAAAGCAGGACATGCTGTAAAAGAACTCCATAAACATACTTTTAGTGTTGTGATGTCAAAACATAGAAGACATTCGATAGTCTGTGATTAGGCCTCCATCTTTGTACAACTTCTGGACTATGAACTTCACATGTGTGTATCAATTTTCTTCCAACTTGGTTGGGAAGGGATGGCTAGATGGGCTGGAGTTAGGCCTTTCTTTTCTTTAAGGTCTGTTAGGCCCTAATAAAAACCCCAATAAGTTAGACTGTGGTAAAATAGTCTGTCTGTGGAGCAGGACTTACTAAGAAGAACAGAATAATCCGGTGCATTTCAAAATGGTTACATATTTCCTCCCTCCGCTGAAGCAAAAGGGGATTTTTCTCCAGTATTTACTGACAAGGCCAGAGTGGAGCTCCTAGATATAGAACGCATAAATATATAGGATCACCTGAAACTGGTCTTCCTAAAGATTTTAATTATCAGGTTTGTTTGCAGTGATTGTTCAACGCTTTATCAATTATAACTCAGATTGCCTACTCCGGCACTGGTCCTCATGGGAGAGTTCAGCTATGGTACACTATTACTCTCTGTACTCACCTTTGAATCTCCCAGATTTGGGGAAAAGGCAGCAATTTGCCCTGTGACCTTGTGTCCCTAAAGGATCTAAGAAAAAAAATTTTGGTTTTTCAATTTATTTAGTCTTTGACTCATTCTTAGAATGGAATAGGAAAGTCCAACTTCTTTATATATCCCACTGGAAACTAAAAATCTATCAAAACACTTTTCAAAGGGAATTTTTTTCTAAATTAAAAGTTTTATATTTTGAATATATGAATTGTTCATATGATTTGCTTTCATCATAAATATTATCAAAACTATTCTTTAAAATAAACTTTTATATATAAGTATATATTTTATATATTCCTCAAGAAACACACTATTTCAAAAACAATTCGGTTACACCAATAAATTTTTCTAATATCTCATACTTAGAATTAGTAGAAGCCCATTTCAGGAGCCAATTTATTGTTTTGGTAGTGCTTCTTGGGCCAGCTGATTTGTTAATGGAGTAATATACTATGTTCTCTGAAATTTTGCATCTAACTTAATGAATAGTTCCCCAAATTTAAGGACTGAGCGTTAAGCCAAAGAACTCTGTATATTTACAACATAATCATTTACTTTTCCTAAACAAAATAATAAATTTCTTTGATTTATCATTTTTAATGAAAATTAAACAGTATTTGATTGAATACATAAATAAATTGCTTTAGACAAAACAAAACATATGAGAGTTGTGTCCTTAAAAAGTTCTTTGACATCTTGAAGAGAATAGTGAAAATAGTTACTGGTTGTCTTTACAGCAAGGTGCCAAGTACTTCCACAGTGCTTACTTTATCTCTTTCAATCCTCACAACAACCTTATGAGAAATATGGACTTAAAAAGAGCAGAAAACATAAAGCAGTTGGAAAGGTATATGCTTTGTTATAGCAGAGCTGTGTTTTCGTCTGAATCTAAAAACTATTTTCCTAATTGTTACACTATAGACTCATGTGTGTTCCATAGTCTTTGTTTTGTATCCTATAGCTTATTTTCCATCATTGATAATTATTATACTCTTCATTTCACAGATCCTGAGTATAATAATACATGTCTGTGATAGTATCAGCTTCTACTTAATGGATATTATGCTCTCAGAATTGTTGTAAATACCTTATTATTTCTGGTTTGTAGGCAGAAAGCAAAAAGTTTATATACATGACTCAGTAAAAGTGTAAGAAGAAAACTGTTACGGTCCTTACTATGTCTCTCAAAGATGACCTGCTGAAATCTTAAGTTCCACCACCTCAAAATGTGATGGCATTTAAAAAGCTACTAAAGAGGCAATTAGGCTAAAATGGGATCATCAGGGTGGGTCCTTCTCCATTCTGGCTGGTGGCATAAGAGGAGGAAATTTGGACACAAGGAAGTATGGAGGGAAGGCTGTGAGAAGGAAGAAGGTGGCTATCTACAAGCCAAGGAGAGAGGTCTTATGGGAAACCAACCTTGTCAACACATTCATCTTCTAGAATTGGTAGAAAGTAAATTTCAGTCCTTAATGCCACTCAGGCTGTAGTAGTTTGTTATGGCAGCCTTAGCAAAGAGATGTAGAAATCAATGAAAAGATCCTTGTGGGATAAAGTTTAGAGTAAATTGTGGAATAAACTTATCCCTCAATCTGTATGACTGACATTGATGATAGATTATCTCTAAATAAACCGAATTGTTATCCAGTTATTTTATGTCTTTTGTGTTCCAAGATCTTGTATTTTAGGTAGGGAAAGGTATAAATCCCAAAATCTGGGGCATTTCTTATTTCTTTTGACTCATAAGGATGACCAAGTGTTTTAGTACTTAGATCATATTTAAAAATGGCAATAGGTCAAAATTAATGGATTGGTAATAATTGATTATTATATAAAAGGCAGAAAAATTCCAAATAGAATAATTGATGATAATCAATTGTCAGAAACAAATACTTTAATGAATGAGAAATGCTTAATGAGAAGACATGAGATGAGAACTGTTTTTGTTACTTGTTTCAAGAAAGATCATTGCTTTTATAAATTAAATTGAACTTTGTGAAGGTACTCTTTTTTTTCTTTGCCCTGTGAGGATTCATTATTCCAATGCAAGACCACTAACATTCATCACATCTGGATTTCAAGGAGACTTCCCAGACTTACTTTAAAACTTTGTTTCATGTTTTTTTATTTCTTTGGTAGAAAGTGAGATAATTAACTTTTATCTGCCTTTTACTTGTGGAGTCTTTAAAAGAGCAGAGAATATTTCACCTGTGACATTTTCCATTTAGCTATCATCACCTCAAGAGTAGTGAATCCCGAAGAGTTTCACAAAACTCTAGTTTCATAGGTATTTATAGAAGTTCCATCTATGTACTTAGAATATACTTTTCAGTAATTTGAGAATTTGTATAACTATTAACTTGTCATACAAATAAAATATTTTTTCTTAAAAAAGCAAAAAAAAACACCCTTCATGAAATGACTTTAAAGTTGATTTTAATATCTACTAATAATTAAAGTCAATTGACTAGAAGAATCCAAGAATAAATCAATAAGTAAAAGCTTCAAGTTTCTTAATTGAGACATTTAATTTACAGCGAGCAAATAATGAGAATAATTTAGGATGATGTTAAGAATGATACATATAATGAGTACTTGAACATTTGCTCAGTATTTACTTGGTTTCAGGCCATAAACCAACAAGTTCTTAGAGGCTTTTGTGCTAATATACTTGGTGAAGTTCCATTTACATGAAGTAGTATATACATACTTTCTTAAAATCATTTTCTCATGAAAACTTTTCTTTTCGTGAGTACCTGCTAGGACCAGTAGTTGGCAAAAGATAATTTGGATGTTTTATATGTATGTGGTTGTGGCAGACTACCCCATCGATTATGCCCAAAGCAAGCTATAAGCAGTGCAAGCTGTAAAAAGTTAACCCTGAAATTGGCTTATTTTAAGTGAGTCTGACCAAAGCATATGTGATAACACACAGCTCAGGTCAGAGTGATTCTTACACAAATTCTGTTCCCAGGCTAACACAAGAATGCTTTGTCTCTTCTTTTACAAGCCTTGGCTGTACCAGTAACATATCCCTAGCAATCACACATAGCCCCTTTACCTCACCTTAACAATGATTGTGTCACCAATAAATATTGATGGTTCTGGCCTTTCAGGGCCTTTGGTTGCTCAAGGACTGGTCATCCCAGTTCTCTCTCTCTCTGTCTCTTTAATTTTGTCTCTAAGTCTTTCTTCTCACCATGTGTCAGTGCAGCACTGAACAGGAGATTGGGATCACTTCAGGGGTCTCCAATATATGTTGCTGGGGATTGAACCCAGGGTCTTTGTACTGAGCTATATCCTTATCCTTGTCCTCTTTCTCTTCCTCTCCCTTCTCCTTCCTCTTCATCTGCTCTCTCTCCCGAGACAGGGTCTCACTAAGTCACCGAGCGGACCAGATTGGATTCACACTTGACATCCTCCTTCCTCAGTTTATACTGGGATTACAGGTATGTGCTACCATGCCTTGCTTGGAAAATGGTATTTTATGCTCACATGTGTCCTTATAGTTAACATCAGCTTTAACTTGATGAATTGCTTATTTTTTACTATAGAGTTTATTCTTTGTGGATGTTGGTGAGGATGCTGTGTTAGGCTCTTCTATGCCCTCACTAATATATAGAAATGCTCAAAACAAGTATATATGAATTATCCATGTATTATAATTCCATCCAACATTAGCTGGCATAAAAGAGCAATGATCATTTTGTTCACAAATCTGTAGGTTGATGAGTTAGACTGGGCTCAAGTACATAGGTTTCTGGTCTTGGCTGGGTTGAGTTACATGGCTATAGTCCAATGTGGCTATGTAGGAGGGCTGGCTCCATCACATGTGCAGGATTCCTTCTAAACCACAGAGTTCTCCTTCACATGATCCTTCATGTTTCAGGGACTAACTTGGGCTTGTTCACATGGTGCTTGCAGGGTTCCAAGAAGTAACATGAGAGCACTTAGGACTCTTGTGATCTCGGAGCCAAACTGACCCACTGTCACATTCTATGAGCCAAAGCAAGTCACAGGTGTAACCCAGCTGACTCAGTATTACTCTTAAGTCCATCACCTAAATTTATCAGATATTTTTTGCCATAGATAAATATTTAAATAGTAAAATTGATCCATTGCTCTTTTATGGATTCTGGATTTGCTGTCTTAACTTAGACTTGATTATTTGATGATTATTTTCTTAAAATTAAAAAAAATTAATTAAAATGTAAAAATTATACATTGAAAACCTGGAAGATAATATAGGGAAAATATGGTTAAATAATTGGCCTCAATATGGAAGAGGACTCTTAAGCCAAAAGCAAGGGAAGACATTACAAAAAGCAAGCTCAAAAGGTTTGTACTTTTGAAAAATGAAGCATAGTTCAAACTAAGCAGATGAACTTGCCTTCTAATTTACAAAAAAACCTGAAACAATCAGAAGAAAACTTCAGAATATCTACCATTTTATCCATCTACGAGCACCTGCTTTTGTATCCACTCTCTTCCCCGATTTTACTTTGAGTGAACTTTTCATGCTTTTATGCAGTAAAAGCATTAATATAGCAGATTCTAGAGTCTCTTTCCAATGTAATATGATGCTCCATTAAATCTAGTTTCAGTATTCTCCCTTCTGTCTAGATCTTTCTCGTCAGCATACAAACGTGTTGCACTGTTCCTCTGTAAGATACATCCTTCTCTATGGCTTTAGATATCATTATTTTGTTAGCCTTTACAGTGAAATTCTTCCCCAATTTCCTCCCCTTCCTTTCTATTTGCAAATCCTTATTTATTTTTTTAATGCTTTTAATTAATTTTTTTGGTACATTTAAGGTATACAGTATAATGACATTCATTAATCATTGGAAATTTGCACCTTTACATATCTTGGTTCTTATCTTTTTTTCCTCATTCCCCTGACCTCCATTCAAGCCCTCCACACGTCCCTATCTACAAAGACTTTGTTTCCATTTTTCATTTTCTCATATTAATTCCATTCCCTTCTTTCTTTTCCTCTATTGCTCCCACTTCCTCTTCCCCTTTGCACCCTTTCTTCCTATTTCACATTATCTATTATACCTTTTAGTCCTTATTTACACTGTCAGTTTCACACACTAGAGAAACTATTCTGTATTTACACATGTATGTCCTATTTATTTCACTTAAGAGTATTGCCTAGGGCAGGGGATTTAGCTCAGGGGCCAGGGATTTAGCTCAGTGGTTCCAGTGCCTGCCTTGCAAGCCCAAGGCCCCAAGTTCAATCCCTGGTGCCAAAAAAAAAAACTAAAACCAAAACCAAACCCCAAACCAAAAGAGTATGTCCTCAATGTGCATCCATTTATCTATAAATGTTTAGTTTATCATTCTTTATGGCTGAATAATACTCCATTTTATAATAAACCACATTCCCTTTATCCAGTCTCCAGTCAATGAGCAATTGGGTTGTTTCCAATTTTTAGATATAATGCATTGTGCTACTATGAACATGGGTGCACATATATCACTGTGGTATGATTCTTTTAATTCTTTGGGGAAGCTACCCAGCAGGAGAATAGCTGGGTCAAATGGGACTTCCAGTCCTAGCTCTTTGAGGTATCTCCATACTGATTTCCACA
>NW_004624770.1:4621805-4634907 GCF_000247695.1 Heterocephalus glaber
TTTCATTGAAGAGTTTAAACAGTAGTGGCAGTAGTTCCTCTCTAAATGTCTTGTAGAATTCAGCAGTGAAGCCATCAGGATCCGGGCTTTTCTTATTTGGTAAGTTTTTAATTATATTTTCAATTTCATTGATTGATATTGGGTCATTTAGGATTTTTAGGTCATCTTCATTCAACTTTGGTAATTCATAGGTATCTAGGAATCTGTCCATTTCTTCAGTATTTTCCGTCTTATTGGCATATAGGTTCTGGAAGTAGGTATTGATGATCCTCTGGATTTCTATTGGGTCTGTTGTAATTTCACCCTTTTCATTCCTAATTGTATGAATTTGGGCCTATTCTTTCCTTTTTTTGATAGAGTTGGCTAAGGGTTTATCAATTTTGTTTATTCTTTCAAAGAACCAACTCATGGCTTCACTAATTTTTTTTTTGTATTGTTCTCTTAGTCTCCATTGCATTGATTTCTGCCCTGATCATTATAATTTCCTCCCTTGTATGAGCTCTGGGGTTGTTCTGCTCTTCTTTTTCTAGAAGCTTGAGATTCCGCATCAGGTTGTTTAATTGGGCTCGCTCTGTTTTCCTAATGTGAGTATTCACTGCTATGCATTTCCCTCGTAAGACTGCTTTCATTGTGTTCCATAGATTCTGATATGTTTTATTGTCATTGTCATTTAATTGAAGGAACTGTCTGATTTCTTCTTTAATTTTCTCTGTGACCCATTGGTTATTCATAGGTGTGTTGTTCAATTTCCATGTGTTTATGAAATTCTTGCAGTTTCTTTTGGTACTGATCTCCAATTTCATTTCACTATGGTCTGATAATATAAAGGGGATAACTTCAATTCCTCTGCACTTATTTACACATGTTGTATGAGTGAGTATGTGGTCTATTTTGGAGAATGACCCATGTGCAGCTGAAAAGAATGCATATTCTGATTTTGTGGGTTGGAACACTCTGTAAACATCTGTTAAGTTCATCTGTACAAGAGTTTGATTGAGTTCTAGTATTTTGTTGTTTATTATTTGTTTAGTTCATCTATTTGTGACAATGGGGTATTGAGGTTCCCCCACTACTATTGTATTAGTGCTTATATGATTTTTGATGTCTGTTAGTATTTGTTGTATATAGCTGGACGCACTAGTGTTTGGTGGATATATATTAATGATTGTCATCACTTCCTCTTGTATTGTTCTCTTTACAAGGATGTAGTGTCCTTCTATGTCTCTCTTAAACAACATTGGTTTGAAATTCACTTGATGTGCAAAGAGGATAGCTGCTCCTGATTTTTTTTGCATTCCTATTGCATCGAGTATTGTTTTCCACCTTTTAACTTTCAGTCTATGAGTTTCTTTTTGAATTAAGTGTGTTCCTTGTATGCACCATACTGTTGGATCTTGCTTCTGCCAGTCTATTTCTTTTGATTGGTGAATTGAGACCATTAATATTGATAGCTATAACTGATACGTATTGACTTATCCATGACTTTTTCTTTTTGTTGGATTCTCCCCCTTTGCATTTAATTTCTTGTCACGCCCAATGGATTTATTCTGCTGTGCTTCCTGGGGTTGTGATCCTCATTGTCTTTTCCTAGGGTATTGTCTAAAATCTTTTGGAGTGCTGGTTTGGTATTCATAAAGTTCCTAAGGTGCTCTTTGTCATGAAAGTATCTTATTTCTCCATGAATTTTGAAAGAAAGTTTTGCAGAGTACATCAATCTGGGTTGGATGCTGTTTTCCTTTAGGGCATGGAATGTGTCACTCCAAGCTCTTCTTGCCTTGGTGGTTTGTGTTGAGACGTCTGCTGTGATTCTGATGGGCTTTCCTTTGTATGTGATTTGTTTTTTTTCACTCACTCCTTGTAGAATTTTGTTCTTCAGTTGGGTTTCTGGAATCTTAACTATTATATGCCTATGTGTAGATTTTTTTTAAATCACAGCTAGTTGGAGTCCTATATGCCTCACTTATTTGTATGTCAAGTTCTTTCCCCCTATTTGTTGTTTTCTGCCATAACTTCTGTGAAGTTTTTTTTTTTATGTCATCTGCATTCTCTCCTGTCTCTTCATTGATTCTGATCAGTCTTAAGTTATTCTTCTTTGCATCATCTAGCAGCTGCTGGATTGATTTCTCATGCTCCCTTACCATTTTTAAGAAATTTTTCTTTTTCCTGGTCACTAATTGCAATCCTATCTTCTGTATCTGAAATTCTGTCCTCATATTGGCTCATTCTGCCCTCATATTGGCTCATTCTGCTGTGTAAACTTTCAGTGGAGTTTTTCATCTCCTGGAAATGTGCTTGCATTTGTTTTATGGATTCCATTTGTTTCCTATGTTGGGATTCCATCATGTTCCTCAGCTCATTTTTTTTTTTAATCTGTGTCCACTTTAGATTTATTAATCATGTCTTGTACTATGGGCACCATCTGTGCTGTTATCTGAGAAATTATTTCTGATTTCATTTTTTCCAGGTCCTTTTTTGTTGCCAGTTCAGGGAGTCCAAGTGGTTGAGTATCAGATTATTCCATCTTGTGGCCCTTTGGGGTTTCCTTGAGTGATCTGGAAATCTGGTTTTGAGACTTATTTATGTTTCTTCTCATTTGAACAGATGCAGCCTGCTGTGCCTTTGTTGAGGTGACTTTTTGCTCACCCAGTGGTCTTCAGTTTTCATCAAGCCACTGAGCAAGCTTTACTCTGCTGTTCACCGGTACACCAATTGCTGGATTCAGAGTGGTGGCCTTCTGGATCCCTGAGCTGACCTGTTGTCCGGGTGGGCTTCTGGCTGGGGCCTGTGCACACTTGGGATGGTATCGAGGTGTGCCTCTACATGGGGCCCCTTTGTAGCTGTTGTCTGGGAGAGCCTTTGGCTGGGGGCTGTGCACCCCAGTTCCTGGTGTCTGAATAGGCTTCTGGCTACCACTTATCTATGGTATTGGGGCAAGCCTCTGGCTGTTGCTTGTGCACCTGTGTGGCTCTTTTCCATGTGGGCCCTTGGCTGTGGCCAATAGTATAGTGGGCCTCTAGCTGAAGCTTGTGTACCTTTGCAGTTCTTTACTGGCCAGCCCTTTGGCTTAGGCAGGTGTGCTCGAGCCTCTGGGGCTGGGGTGCAGCCCTGGCTGGGATCCACCTGCAGCCATGTTTCTCTGGTCCACGCAGCTGCTCCCTGGGATCTGTGTGAGCTTACCAATGGTATGGGCAATCCTTTTTTATTTTTAATAAATAAAACTTGTTCTAAGTGGTTTTGTAAGGAGACAGAAAAAAACCAAACAAACAGTGTTTCCTACTATGCTGTCCTAACACACTGTGCTTCTGTTACCCCAGATGTGTTCAGATCTCCCTCTCCCCACTACCAACAATCTACTCTATGCTTCAGATTATTATCTGGTGAACACCAGCTGGGTGTCCTCTATTTCAGTTCTGTTCTGACACTGTCAACCTAGTGATCGCATCAGATCTCACAGATTGAGCACTCAATCCCACCAGATTGGCTCCTACCTCAAATGACACTTGCAAGTAGTAGATCATCACCTGCATTTCTGTTACTACACTTTGAGGTTTGTACAGCTTGCAGATCAACAAAAAGACCATGGAGGAGGTTAGAAATTAATGGAAGGAAAAATAGTTTATTCAAAGCCATCTGTGACAAAGATAGATGTGGACTTTCTGTAGCTCTACTCTCTATCTCCTTGTACTCAGGTGTGCAAGGGGCTTTAATGAGAGAAGGGACACAGAGAGATAATGGGCAGGAAACCCACATGCTGGGAGGATGGGCAGGGTCTTCTTCAGAGTCTACTTTCTTGGCCATTGACCTTGTTTAGCTCATCTCTTCATTTGAAGGAAAAGAGAGGCCTTCTTTCAAAGAGAGAGGCCTTGAACTTCTGAAGTCAGCACCTGCATGTTCTTTTCAGACTGACACTTTACTTTTCTTCGACTCAGTTCACATGAGATAAGGATTGGAGGGGATGTTTACAAATGCTTTTGTTTAGAAACTGTAATACCAGACTGGGGCATTTTGGCCCATACCTATAATCCCAGCACAGGGGAGGCTGAGGCAGGATGATTGCAAATTCTATTCCAGCCTGAGCAATGTAGTGAGATAGTGTCTCAAATTTTTTTTAAAAAGCTGGAGGTATAGCTCAGTGGTAGTGCACCCTGGGTTTCATCCCTAGTAGGTAAAACAAATGAACAAAACAAATACAACTGGGATGGTTGAAAGGTTAGGAAGTAGGGAGGGGGGTAGGAGGGGGGTCTTCTGATGAGAAAACTTTTTCCTTGAAAGGAGATTGGTTAGAGTTCTGACTGGGTGTAAATTTGGAGTTCTCACAACCACCTCTTTGCCTTTGATCATTTTTCCAGAGTGGCTCACGGAACACAGGGAAGTGTTTATGCTAATTGTCTCATTATAAAGGGTATTACAAAGGGTAGAGATAAACATTCAGATGGAGAAGATGAACAGAGAGATGGGAGAAGGGTATGGAGCTTCCATGCCCTCTCTGGTTATTATGCCCTTCAAGTATCTCCACTTATCCTGTTGTCAGGAAGACCCCTGACCCAGTCCTTTTGGGAATTTATGGAAGCTACACTATGCAGGCATAAGTGTTGGATGGTTGACCTTGATGATCAGTGTAAGCTTCAGCACCTTACCTCCTCCTGGATAGTCAGGGGTGAAACTGAATATTTCAACCCTTTCTTGGCAATCAAACTCCATCCCGAGATGGTCTGGGGACCCCTAGATACCAGTGATCTCATTAACATACAAAGGATACTCATCACTCCTGAGATTTCATGGATTTTAGAAATTGTCATTTCTTGTCAAGAAATGTCAAGAAACTGAAGGATTCCATATTCTTATATTCATGGCAAATCTAAAGCTCCTCCTTTGGTCATTTCTTTATCTTAGAAATATTTCTTCCCCGGTATTTCAGGAGAGCCCAAGCTTTTCTCCTCTCAAAGGTACATTTCTCAGACTCTTCTCCTGTTCTTTCTGTATCCATAATAACTCATCTCATCTCATGGCTTTAAATATTACCTACATGTTAATTCCCACATGAGTACCTGTACCTCTGATTTCTGTCTGAAGTCTCTCCCCCAGTTGACTACTAGTCATCTTCATGGAAATCTAATAGGACACAAATTCAACATGTTTAAAACTGAGCTCCTTATGTTCTCCCTCTAAAATTGCTCCTCTTAAAGTCATTCCTGTCTACATTAGTGACAACTTCATTCTTCTGGTTGCAGGTCAAAAGTCCTGGCATAATCATTGATTCATTTATTTTTTTAATCTTCCAAATGTTTGGCTTGAATATGTCTTATCAGCTCTGATTTAATGTATATGGAGAATTCGGTCATGCTATATTACTGTTCCCTGTTTTATCTTTTGAATTACTGTGGTAGCTTCTACCTAATCCCAATCTGGCACCAAGAATGAGTTAAGTCAAGTCATATTTAGCACTTACCTATGTAAAATTCTCCAGTGGTCCTTTTCAGTTTTCTCAAAATGCAAGCCAAACCCTAACAGTGGTGCACTAGACCCTTCATGATCTGCATCCTTATCGCCTATCTGATGGAATCCGACATTCATTAATTTCAGCCACATTCACATATTTTTCTGTTGTTTAAACATGACTATTAATCAATTTTTGATCTATTTGCTATCTTTTCCCTCAACTAGACTATGAGCTTTGTGAAGTTCTGGATATTTTATTGTTTTTTCAGAGTCTACAAAACTCAGACTTTTAAAATTGTTTTGTCCATTTCTATATCATCAGAGATCAGAATTGTGTGCAGCCTATAATAATTTCATAAATGAATATAGAGAATCACTTTGAACAAAATTAATATAAAATCAAAGATGACAAAACATTTCAAAGCTTTTTAGCTAATATATTTGGTATTGTGTGGATTTAGAGATCATTAAACTAACATCTCTATAGAAAGTCATATAGAGAAAGATAACCCATAAAAATAAGATTAAGGTACAAAACTATGCAACCCCGTAAATAACAAAAATGCACAATATAATAAAATTTTAGTTTTATGAATTTATCAGAGAAGATTTTTGTTATTTAAGTTTAATTTTGTGATTAGATGGACTTTTTATGCATGATTGATGGAAATACCAATATCCCAGAGAACAACTGTCATATGTATATATATGTATATATATATACATATATATGTATATATATGTATATATATACATATATGTATATATATGTATATATATATACATATATATACATATATATGTATATATATACATATATGTATATATATGTATATATATACATATATATGTATATATATGTATATATATATACATATATATATAAAGACTTTATGATATTTAGATGTTTTGATAGAAAAAAATCTTTTAGAGATTTAGGTTAATAGTTAGAGAAACGCAGAAATGTATAAGAGAAAACAAAACAAAAAACCCAAAATGCAAAAGCCATCTCTATAACTACATTGGGGGAATTGTTTAAAATATTACATCATAACTATGTATGTAAGTGGATTATAGCTATTTAAAACACATTTTATAAAAATATTTAATGAAATTAAATTTTTAGATGAAACTTGACCTTGAACCTATCTATAAACCCAATCCTCAATGTACAATACATTCATAGGTTTTCTCTTTTTTTTATTCATAGGTTTTCAAGAGTAGTTTTGTTGCATAAGCATATACAAATTGTTGAAAGAAACTGCAGTAGCATTTTAATAGTGGTGTGTTGCACTGTTCTAGTTCAAAGAAAAACATTTCTTTTTTTATTGCTTGTATTTTTCTTAATTCTTTAGTATAAAAAGGAACACATGATAGTATGTCAAAAAGAACACAGTAATTTAAAAATAATTTTAATAAAAGTAATTAGAGTCCTTTCTTCACTTTCCTAGTCAGCTGAAGATGATCTCCTACCTCCATTGTAGTGTTTGCTTACAACACTTACAACACGCTTCTCTGTATCAAGGTACTGATTGTACTAAGTGGATTTGAAATTCCCTGAAGTGGGTAGGATGGGTATCTTGTGAAACCGAAGCTGCCAGTATCTACATCTAATTTTTAATTAAGTACACTGATTCCTAGCCAGTACCAGCTGTTATCATGTTTCTTTAATTCTATGACTTGATAAATAGCTCAAGGAATGGTATATAAAAAGCATATCATGCAACCTTCTCACTTTTTTTTATTAAGCCTTGAAAATAAAATCCTTTTGAATTGTCACTTTCTTGAAAAGCTCTGACTAATGCTTATTGAACACAAACAACACACACCCACTCCCGCACTCCCACCACATTACACCACACACTTCTTTTCTTTTAAAGCATCGTTTTAATATCAGATAAAAGCACTTATCCAATATTAATAAAAACCTTTGAAGAAAACACCGCTATTATTACCCCCATTTTATAGCTGAGGAGACATCTTGCAGTAGAGTTGCTCATTCTTGGACCTCCAAATCCTTGATCTGTACCTTACCCAATTCATTGGCTTGGACTTCTCCTACTGTCACCTTCCAATGTGAGATCGCCATATCCTGAATTTGCTGAAACCTGGGTAGTTATGAGAATGGGGATCTTTAACTGAGGTATTCTGATCTACGCCATAAATTTCTCATACCACTGATGGAACAGAGCATAGTTGGGAGATAGCTGTTCTCCACTACCACAATTAATCTTGAAGGAACTTAGGTAAAGCTGAAGAGGATAAAGTTTTGTTTTAAAATTAGCATAAAATGTAAGTTAATGAGCAATTCAATCCATTCAACACACATTTAATGAGCATTTCTTATACATATTTTAAAATCGCTTCTTGTCATGGAAACAAAGGTCATTAGGCTATTTGTTAAATGTGAATACATTTATGATATAATGGACTGGAAGAGAAAAACTTCATGTCTGAAAATTTCTACTGTTAGGTAACAAATTGTGAAAGTCCTCTTTGGTGTCACATGGGTATTGTGGAGCTGTGTACAAAACAGAATTCCTCCAAACCAGGGATTATGGTTATTTTATCTGTGAATCTTAACCACACAGTCTCTGGGTTGAACTTTGAATTTCAAAGAATGCTTAGAAAGTAAGACCCAGAGGAGCCATTTCGGACTCTCTAGACAGTTTCCTACATATAATTAAAATATTGTACCCCTGCCCACTTTTGGCTTTCTAGCTAGATACATAAAAACATTTTTGTTATTCCCTCTAATTTTTACCTGCATGTCTAATATGTAAGAGGTATTTCACATTGGTAGACAATGTCAATATCTACCATTTTAGGTCTGATCATGGTGATCCTTAAAATTAATATTAAGTAAGTAATAAGAATATTATTATTATTATTTTAGATGGAGAGAAACCAGAAAGATAAGGAACATATAGACAATATAATCTTTTCTTGATTTTCATCGATTCATTCCTTCATTTATTGAGTGTGCAATCTATGAGCAGAACTCTGCTGAGTGCTAAGAATGTAAGGATGAGAAAATGTAATATGGTCTCTGCTTGGCTGGAGATTAAAAGCTAGTGGGGAAGATGACAATCAAATGTGTTTATGGATATGTATGCAAACTGGTGATAAGCATGAAGGAAGAGTGGAGGTATAATGGTGAATCTGACCTACTCTGGAGGATCGGAAAGGCTTCCTTGAGCTGAGTTCTGAAGAGTGAGTCAACTTCATGCAATGAAGGGTAGCAGAGGAGTGAAGGATCAGGCACAGTATGAGCAGCAGGAGCAACATCTGTGATGCTGGGTGGATTGGCAGAGAGAGGGAGGGGAATCTTGGAATCACTGTGGATAATGGAGGGACAGCATGAGCAAAGCATCAAGGATGGTGGGAGAAAGATATGAGGTGAAGTAGGAGACTCAGTTAGAAGTGAGGCAAGAACTGGAAAGCCATTATTATCAGGAGCCCATGGAGGTACTCTAAGAGTCAGGAGGTGGGAGAGTGGAGAAACAGAGCTGATGGTAATGGTGATACTTTCTGTATTAGTTAGAGTTTACTGGAGGAACAGAGTCAATACAAAATATATGTACAGTTACACAAGGGATTTATTTGGCAGGCTTACAGGACCAGGACGGGATTAGTCTCAGTGGCTGTTTGTGGAATCAGAGGTGGAAGAACCCTAAAGGGCTGTCTGTGCCTTGCAGGGTGGAGGATCTAGTAGCAGTGAAAACGAAAGGCTGGGAAGCTCACTGCAGAGTCAGCAGTGTGAGTACGTGTCAGAAAGCTGAAGAGGGCCTTGGAAGGCTGAAGGAATTGAAGACCAACATTCAAAGGCAATGGCGAAGATCAGGGCTCCTCTGAAGAAAGGGAAGACTTCCTTCGTTTTTCCCTTTTGATTCCATCCAGGCTGTGAGGCTATTGGTTGGTGCCACCCACATCCAGGGTGGGTCAATAATACACTCAGAGATTTACTAATCCACTAGGTAGTTTTTACTCAAGTCAAATTAACACATCAAAATTAATGCTCCCACCATCTAATTGTTTTGAAAAATACCACTGTGGTTACAATATGAGAACAGATTAAAATGGGTGGAATTCATGAGAGGTGATTAGTTAGGAGACTGTTTGGTATTCAGAGGGAAATGGGATGGAACTAGTGTTGGCAAAAAGAGAATGGATCCATTTGTGTATCAGTAAGGTGTTAAATTTTGGATCTTCTGGGGAAGGTTGGCAAGGGGGGTGGGGTTTAAAAGGACCAAAACTGATAATATATATATAAACAATGCTCCCGAACAAATTTAACTGTTATGTATTATAAACATGTACAAGTAAAAAAATGTCATGAGTAGAAAAAGAAGTGTTTCCAGAATAAAAATTTACAAATTTATGTAAGCTGCACAATTCTGGGAGAAAGAATGTCATGTGGAAGTAACAAGCTTGTGCAGCGAAGTAATTGCTGTCATCCTTTGGAGAAACTGATTATTAGGAAAGAAACTCAACTACCTGTAAAGTCTGACAAATTCAATAAGACAGTGGGGCCAGATGGGCTTTCAGCTTAATTTTGACAAAGTTATGCCTGACATGCGTGGGGTTTTTTTGCTAAGAGTTTCTAATGATACTTTGAAATCTGGAAAGTTGCCAGAGTCAATAAGAAAGGCCATAGAGAAGCTACCCAAGAAGGCAAGTCAAATTGAGTTTTAAATGCTGCATATTGCCCGAGCTATTTTATTTCAGTTTAACTACTGAGGAGGCACCCTAACATGAAATTATTATTGAAATTATGTATACTAGGGGAGAAGTAGTTTTCCTTAAAGACCATTCTGCTCATTCTATCTGTAGTTATGCTTAAAAACTGGTCATTACTCACTTCTACACTCCTGAACTCAGGTGACAATCAGGAGGATTTTGAGTGAATTGAGTTGTTGCAGTCTAGATTGCAGTTTTATGAAAGAAGAGTATTTGCATCATGAATTTTAAAACAATAGGTAGTATTGTAATAAAAGAAATGGAAAAAAATTATAATTACATTTCTCTAATAACCTGAACTATTTTTAATTTACCCGTATTTTATTTAATAATTTTTCATGTTGCTGTATTATGCTAATGAATTATTTTCATAACATTATATTCTATAAAATTGGTGATCTGCAAGGGATTTAATTATTCTCTCATTGGATGTATAGATGTTAATTTTTCTAATTTAATGTTAATATAATGAACTTGCATCAGAAATCTTAATGCATATTAGTAATAGCCTTTCTTTGGCATATTTTCAGAATAACACATCATTAAAATTTTGATATCTTGGAAAAGTGGTAGTAACATTATTACAATTTTTGAAATGTATTCTCTGCTCTATAAAACAATTATACTAACTTAAACTTACTACTAGCAGTGCATGAGTATAAAACAGGATTGGATATAATTATTTTTATACTTGGTAATTTGTAGTAAATAGCAATATACCTTTTTTTTTTTTTTTTAGTACCGGGGATTGAACTCGGGTGCTTGTGCTTGCGCAATAGGCAGAGAAACCACTGAGCTAAATCCCCGGCCTGCAATGTACCATTTTAATCCTTATATCTTTGTTAAAGGGAAGTTATTATCTCTCTAAAACTAACAAAATACATCTCTACTTTTTGGAGATATCCTTTATGTAGAAGTGATGTTATTACTTTGTATGAACACAGATAAGAGTACAGAGAAGAAGAAGAAGGGAAATAGTGAAACTTCTCTTTTCTTTAGCATTTTTCCTTAGAAAACTTGTCCATAATCCTCTCAGCTGTGGAATAAAATGGTGGGAATTTCTCCATTCCCACCCCAGTGCTGTCATACCCTTTAAGTCATTCCTGACCACTAACTTTTCAGTCGCATAATTAATCTGAAGAAGAATAAACAAATGCTAGCAATAGAAAAAAAGGAAAGAACCGTTTTGTAGAAGTTTAGAAGCAAAAGAGTATGAGGAGTGTGTGGAATACAAGCAGAGGCTCTAAACACCTGGTGCTCTGCTCCCAGGAAAGGAGGACGGCATGCTGAGAACTGAGATCTGTCCCCAGGCTGAGGAGCAGAAAGCCATCTGCTCTCTGCAGGTACACCTGGAAGACTTCGCTCCTGCCAAGATTATATTAAGAGCATCAGAAAATAGAATTGTGACTACCTCAAAGAAAAGTTGTGGCCACTCACTGGGTATATTAAAAACAACACTGTAATTCCTAGAGAATTTTCTTGAGACAAAAAATAATAAAATGATCTGTTGGAAACTAATACTGAACTTCTGTTCAGTGCCATAGAGATTGGCATTGACTTTAGCCTATAAGCACATGAAAGAGCTAATTTTTCTAAAGAAAGTACATATATTATTTTGGGACTGTGATTTTGATATGTCTCATCAATAATTAGCAAGTCAATATATGTGTGTTTTCAGTGTAACTATATGCACATTTTACAACCTCTGCACATATAAATTATTTACTGACTAATACAAAAATCACAGATTCTATTTGCAAGTTTTAGCACCGTCCCCCAATTAAAATCCTTGTTTGAGCATTGGAACAGTTCTTCTGATGTTCACAGACAACAGCAGTTATACATATTCCATGAATATGGGAAAAGACTAATTTGTCTATAGATGCAATCTTCAATGATCAGGAGAATAGCAAGACATTGGCCTATGAATTTACATGGCCAATGCTCATATTTACAAAGTTTTATCATTCTCAAATAATCATTTTTCTTATGCAACCTGGAAAAAAACAGATATATGCTGTGTTTATAGAAGTAACTCCCTTCAAAAAACAAACAAAAAGGAATATAGAAAAGTAACACAGACTTTAGGTGCTTAATGCTGCCACTTGATTCTTAGGGTGATCACACTTGAATGTGTGGAAGATTCTAGATATGATGATGTGTGATCCAATATTTTTCTAATGCCTTCACAGTTACAGAGGAAAATGTTTGTGAAATGTAGTTTTAAACAACCCTATATTTTTAAGACATCAGCTTAGAAAACCAAAATTTGCCAAAGGTAGAGAATTTTTGATAAAAAAGGAAATCATAAAAAACATAGAACTAGCCTTGCTACTTTTTATATGAATAATTCATATGGAATTTCTAGGGACTTGTCTTTATTACGTTATAATTTTAGAAATAAACTATTTACTATGAAATTATTTATACAAGGTCCTGGCAATTGAAGTATAATATATAATTTCTAGGTTGATAGAAATTCTTATGACTAATTTCCATAACATCTGAACATCTTTGAACATGTTGCATTTAATTCAATTTGGGACAAAAAGAATTAAATTTAGGGCCTTCCACCCAAGCACCATGCTAGTGATAAGAGATGACAAAAAAAGAATGAAAGAACAAAAGAAAGAAAGAAAGAAAGAAAGATAGATAGAAAGGAAGCAAAAGGAAGAAAGATTAAAAGAGAAGGGCCAGGGATTTAGCTCAGTGGTGCCACTGTCTGCCTCGCATGCGCAAGGTCTTGAGTTTCATCCCCGGTACCAATAAATAAATAAATAAATAAATAAATAAATAAATAAATAAATAAAAGGTGAGACATATTAAAGCTTAGCTAAGGAGGAAAGAAAGTAAGTTAATGTTGGCATTAAATGACAGATATTAATAATAGTAGATATAAAACTATTCAAATTTTATATTTCTT
>NW_004624770.1:4637109-4740267 GCF_000247695.1 Heterocephalus glaber
GAGGGCGTGAAGGGAGGGCTAGGAATTGGAAAAAAATAAGAACCAAGATGCATTATGTAAAGGTACAATTCCCAATGAGAAATGTCATTGTGTTGTATACCTACAATGTACCAATAAAAGAATTTAACAACAGAAAAAGAAAATGTAACGCTAGCATGGCACTCACTTGTTATAGCACCAGAGAGGTGACCATAAAATGAATGTAAATCCTCAGCAGAGCCTCAGTTCTTGCCCAGGTCTGCAGGCTGATGTCCTTCTATCCTAGCACTCCAGCATGAATCAGGATATTGAGTACACAGATGTGGCATTGGCCTTATAAGGCAGCCTATGAGCTCTGACATGAAAGACCACAAAGAGCCTGAAGGAGGTAGTTCCACCACCTACCTGGGGTACAATGGGCATTAGACAGGTGTCTGATGTAGCATTTGGTGTAAAGGTTCTGTGAGGTTTGTTTTTTGTTTATTGCGCATGCTGAATGGAGAATAGTGCATCCCAAGCTCTTACCCACAGTGCTCAGTGCTGGGAGGGAACCACAGATCAGTAGGATTACATAGCCATCTTCTTGAGGTTGCCTAAATGCACAAGTTCTAAAAGAGAACATAGAAATCAGAAAAATCACAAAGTAGTAGCAGATTCAGGAACAGTTTTTCAGGGAATACTATAATACTTTACTCATTCTTTTAAAACCAGGTCTTTAAGGCAGCCCTGGGGGTCTACAAATAGGATCACTCACACCAACTTGGGGAAAGTTATATAACTAGTAGCTGGGAAGAGTTACATTAATAGTGTTTGTTATGTTGATTTCGTGCAAGTGTTTAAACCTCTTCTTTTTTATTAATTTTACTGGTACAATTTAAATATATAAAACAATCACATACATTAAAGGGAGTCTGTACCTGTACATGATATGTCTTGAGTCTTCTTTTTCTCCTACTCCCCTTCCCTCCCTTCCCACCCTTATTTATAAAAATATATATATATTTACTCCTTCTTTGCTAAGGTAACCATTATTATCTCAACTTCTGTTTCTCAATTAAAAAAAAATGTTCATTTAAACAATAATATGCTTGACTTGAAAATGAAACTATTCATTTCTTCCAATTTAAAAATTATCTCAGATGTTATAAAAGTTTATAATTTTAGTGAATACTTTTGTATGTTCATGTTATACTTTAAAAATATAAATTAATCAATTCTTATTTATTTATAAAATGACAGGGTAGGATTAGGGAATTGCTAGTCTTTTTTAGTATGAATTTAATATATCATAGGTATTTATTATTTCATAAGCAAAAATGATAATCATACACACTTTTTACTGATTTTTTTAATCTCTAAAGAATATTTAAAATCACCTCTGTGGAGCATTAGATGAGCTAAGTAAAAAATAAATTCACATTTGTATTAGTCGACCTTTCTGTGACTGGGACAAACTCTTCAACACTCCAATTTAAAAGAAGAGAGATAACGTGGCTCACGGTTTCAGAGGTGTTAGTCCATGGTTGGCTGGATCCATGCAGAAACATCAAGGTAGAAGGGCATGGCAGAGCACAGATGCTCAGTTCTTGACAGTCAGGAAGCAGAGCAGGGAACAGTGACAGAGAGGAAGGGGCAGCAGGGGACTAGGTGTAGTATGAGAGGTCACGCTTTCACAACCCGCTCAGTCACACCTCAAAGTCACTAATCCCCTGGGCGGCTCCTAAGCCAATCAAGCTGATAGTAAAGTCTAACCCTTACATCCTCCATTCAAATGATTTCATAAATGACTGGATTATCTATTAATATATCACTTATTTCTTTCCATTCTTAACCCATCCATCCTCATCATTTATAGGCCTTAGCACTAAGCATGCCAAGTGTGAATGTATATTTTTTCTTTTAAATGAGGTTTTCAGGGTGAGATTCATATTGGTATAGTTCTTTATTCAGGAGGTGGTACATAATACAATCATCTCCTTTCCTAACTGTTAGCTTTCCTCTCCCCTAAAAGATTTATTTATCAATCTGTTTTGCTCCAAAATAGCAGTTCCTGGAGATTTGAAAGTTTGCACCTAATTTGTCATGACTGTAAATTGTCTTTCTCAGACAGCTTAAGGTGTGACTCAGTAATAGCCATCCTCACACCAGGCATCATCTAGGACGATGTGAGGAATTTTCTCTAGGAAGGAGAAGTCTGTGTCCATCCATCAGGCATGTACTGAGGAGGAGACCAGGTCTTCTGGATTGCGGAGAAAACAATCAGAGTTCAGGTTAAGAATGAATCTAGGACCCTGTCTGTAATGAAATGTCTCTGTGCTTCATTTCTCATCCAAAAATAAAATGAATACCCAGTTTTTACTGGGTCAATGTAACTTTTCTATCCGATGGAGTAAAAGCGATTTCCCAAAGCTAAGGAAAAGTGAGCATTCAAAATATCTGTAGCTGGGGCTCATCATTTCTTTTCTCAGATCCTCTTTGCTGTAGATAGTGAACAAAATGAATAGATAGTGAAGATTTTGAGTACTTTCTCAGACTGTACAAACAAACCTGTTTTTCTTGTGGAGAGACTTGGGCACACTATCAAATTCCATTTACAGATAAATCCTTTGAATAATACCCAAGATCTCTCTTAAAATAAGAGCCTTTACCTCTTTTAGGACAGATGCATTTTTGGTTTGAACTAAGAACCAAAGGTCAGCTCTAAGTTAATTCTACCAGTGTCTCCTCACCAGTGCCTCTGCCTGACAGGCACAGTTCCTCCCCTTCTGTGTGGACAACTAAGAACACTTGGTGTTTAAATGTGTGAATGTGATACAAAATCACAGCGAATATTTAAGTAAAAATTCTATTACAGTGAAAGAAACATTGCCACCAATCCCCTTAAATATACTCAAAATACTCTCCCTCCCTTCAAACATGCTTATCTCATCATCCTTGCTGTGTGTCTTTTAATGCAATAAGTTTAAAAAATATTTAAAATATTCAGCAGAATTTTTTGTTCACCCCTTGCATGTACTGGATACATATATATATATGTATATTCAATTCACACATGCTTAATGTAATGTACAAAAGTTACAAAAGCTTCTACTGCAGTCAACCTTGCTCCTACCAGATAGTGTTGGATATCTCCTGTGTGCTTTGCAAGATGGCTTTCAAATTTCCAGATTCATGAAAAAAATGTACACACAATGAACAAAATCTAGGAAAGTGATTCAAGGCTACTAAAAAAAAGTGTACATAAAAGAAAATTAAGTGTTTGTTCTTTTAGGCTCTGACTGTGGACATAGGGTGGCAGAGAAAGATAAGGACTACAGCCATAATGGCTCTTGAGTCCCCCAGTAGGGGCAGTGCCAACGTAGCCTGGAGAGTGAACCTGCCTATAACTTTGTCTCTCTTTAAAGAGAACAAAAAAGAGTCGAGGCATTAGCTGGATAATTTCATTAATCAGTAGAATTTAGTCAAATCTATCCCTCATTTTTGCCTTCAAAATGATTTTTTTGAGTTGTATTTTCTTAATTATTAAAAGCAAAACCCACATAATTTTGGAGCTTAGTTTTAGCCAAGTGTGATGCGCTGATTTACGTCCCCTCAAAATTCTTATACTGAAGTCCTAAGCCCCATACCTGAGAATGGGACAGTAATTTGGAGACAGGGTCATTATGGATGCAATTAGCTAAGACAAACTTGTTAGGGTGAGCCTTCATCCAATAGGACTAGGCTCCTTATAAAACAGGGGAATTTGAGCAGACTGAGAGACACCAAGCAGGGAAGATGAGTGAGCAGACCCAGAGAAGCATAGCCATTTACACCCCAAGAAGAAGGGCCCTGAAGTGATTGTTCCCTCACGGCCCTTTGGAGGAGCCAGGCCTACTGCCAGCTGGGCTTCAGACTTCTGCCTTCTGAAATGTGAGACAATACATTTGTGCTGTGGGCACCCATCTGTGGTCCTTTGTTATAGAAGTCCCAGCTACTGAATGCACCAGCTGTTTTTAAAAAATAGTTGAAGAAACTATTACAGAAGGGGAAATTGCCAAAAGAGGCTCTCATGGCTGAGGAATGCAGATGGTTGAGTTTGTTTCTAAGGATTTAGTGCAAGTCCTTTCCCATCACAGGGACCGGAACTCACTTTTAACCATACTACCTAGCAGAAGATCATATGGAAATTATTTACATGGATGAGCTTCATTTCTAATTGTAAAGGGGAAATTTATGTCACCCTTTGTTCCTCCGGCCATCCTCCTCCTTCTTATTTTTTATTTTGAGACAGGGTCTGGCTAAATTGCTAAGTTGCCCAGTCTAAGTTTGAACTTGGGGTCCTCCTACTTCAGCCTGCCATATCAGCTACAATTTGTATCTTTCTATCTATCTCCTTTTCATAAACAGATTCCCTTCCCCTCTGAAAGTTATTATTATTCTCATTTCATCAGGACTTTGTTAATGTATTGTATTCTTTGAGCAATATAGAATAAACTGTGTTCACCATGCATTTAGATGTATAGCCAAGTTTAACTTTGAACCCAGAGAAATAACCATTTGGTCCTGGTTTCCATTTGAAAGTTTTCCATTTGAAAACTGCTCTCCCCTCCTGTGAAGGTAAAGCAAAGAAGAGCCATGCCTCTTGCACTTTAAGAACTTGAACCTGAGAAAAGAGCAGGAATTAAAAGGACAGCAGCAGACAGGAAGTAGTTAGTGCATTTTGGTGTTTATAGAAAACCTGGAGACTCTTCCTTTTAAAACTCTTAGTAAAAACTAGACTCACCAGAAGCAATCATGCTGATGAGCACAAACATCCTTGCAGCTGATACCTTACTGTTGCAGATTAACCTTCTTTCATAGTAGCAGAAATACCAGGGAAAAAGGTTCGCCAAACAAAAGAGTAATGCATCACTGGGGTCCAGGAAAGTCTCTGTGAGCCTCACAAGCTTTATGATTTCTCAATTAGGAATCACCTGGGGGAAAAACATAATTTCTATAATTGAACCAACATGGCCATTTGACCTGTGTTTTTTCTTCATAATAAAAACAATCGCCAATCTGATTAATACTTGCTATCAGCACAAGACAACCCTGATGGATGTGGAGTGGCAAGGAGCTGGTGCATTTGTGAAGGGAGCCGCAGTCATCAGGGAAAGGGATGGGCATGCTTCACTGAGCAAATTACATTTTCCAGCCAGTGCTGGGTCCTATCAAATATCACTGTGTGAACGAACATGCACAGAGTGTGTGCTGGCCATCCTGGCAAAGAGCAAAATGTTCCCTCCAGGATTTATTTATGGCTAAATCAATTGTACCTTAAAGGGATAGTTTTTCAAATAGTTTTTCTCTTGCATGAGGGTTCTTGCAGCAGTAACCATCCTATCATCAGAGAAGCAAAGTAGTTTAAGGTCTTCCAAATCCACCTTGTGGATAAAATTAGTTTCTTCTCTCGTTTTCAAATGCTGTACCATTTAAATGGCCTTGGGAATTTCTGACCTTTAGGATCCACCCAGGATCTAGGATGAAGGAGTCATCAGAGCCAATCAAATTATCCTCGCTTTAGGTGACAAAGCATCTGTTCCTCATCTTTTATTATGTGCTTTTAGGGGATTAATAAAATTGAACCCTGTCATTCCCTTTGTTGCTGTTTTAAGAATTCTACTGAGTACAGTGACGTCACTTGGGAGATAGAAATGGTATATACCAGAAAAGCTCTTGTAAAACAAAACTCACATGTTTCACCTGTGCTAGTTTAGCTCACCCTTAGAGGGATGAAAAGTAAGGAAGAGCAAAAGAGTTGCTTTGTACTGCACTGCACACAGCAGCCACAAGCAGGGAGGGTGAGTGCGTGCTGGGAAGGGCAGGGCAGGGCAGCCCAGCCCCACGTAGAGCTGTGGGCAGCTGGGAGGCCAAGAAGCCACAGAAGCTGTGGAGCCAGCCGGGGGGCTGGGAGCTGGAAGGCAGGGTCCCCAAGGGAGAAAGTCGGGGCCTACAGAAATTCCTCAGCACAGTGCCAGGCTCTGGAAGTAGCAGCTGCAGCTGTGGATCAAAGAAACTGGGCCTGCGTGTAGCACAAGAGGCCTGGCTGGGTGGGCGTCGGCGTCCTTGGCCATCATGGCTTCATCTTTGGTCAGTGACCACATAGAGAGAACAAGGGAAGATATTAATGCTCTTTGTTTTGTTTTGTGTGAAAGTGAAATGAGAGGATTGATGGCCACTGCTGGTGCCCTTGTGAGCATTATAAGAAGTTGCCTGGTCTATAAGGATATAAAAAGTTAGCATAACCTGAATAACTACCTCTTGTGGGAGGTTTCGTTGGCCCTTGCAGGGATCAGAAAGCTTGGGATTCTATAATAGAAAGAAAACTAGGTTAAATTAGTCATTTGAGTAAATACTATGGACTTTCCCGATGGTTCTGTTTCTAAGCCCAGGTCAAAAATGTATTACAAATCTCCACTGTACCTCTACTCCGTAACAGGCAAAACACTACGTGTCTGGTCCAAGCATTGCAAGACAACCTTGAGAAGTTAAGAATCACATACCATCTCCTACAGGAACTGCCCTCTCCTTAAATGAGCACTTTAGAGAGTTCTTAAGTGGTTTCCAGAAATAGAAGGCAACATTCAAAGTTAAATACAAGTCTCCAAAATTGACAGGTTGTCTCTGGGCATTTATTTGCCTAGGAGTGGCTTCACGGTAGTGGTTGGCATCTCTAATTGTTCAATGCAGAATGTACAGCTTTATGTCCACAGATAAAAAGCAAGAAACAACCATATTGTGTTATGGGGCTTCATAAATACACAACTAAGGTTTAAATCAGTATTTTAGATCTGATGGCAGCTTTTTCTAGACAGGCATAATTAGAAGCCACGAGGAATTCACAGGGCCTCCTTTTGGACAATACAATTATTTGTCTTTGGTTTGCCCTGCTGTCATGACCAAATCTAAACCTGTGTCTTCGTATATTCAGTCAACGTGTATGGTTTATTGTACCTGTTCTGTTAACAGTGTCCCAGTAGGCCCTTCCCACCCACCCTGTGGGTCATCCTTAAGAGCCGGTACCACTCACTACTGTGCTCTGTCTACTCCTAAGGCTACTTTTGGTTGCATTGGATTGTGGCTTCTGTGGTTACTTTAGAAGCTAATCTCACCATGATCAGTGCTCTGCTGTAAGAGATTTCTCTTAGGATTATAGAAAGATCCTTAAATGGAGACTGCTGGGTGACCATATCTCAGAGGAGAGTCTGACAATAAAAGTATGAATGGAAGCCTATTCTATTTTGCTTTTATTGTTGCTAGTTTGTTTCCAACAAATTTATTTAGTATTTATTTTATGGATGAAGTATTGAATAAAAGTAGTCATGACCTTTGCTCTCAAAGAGTTTACAAAACAGCAGGGGAAGTAGACATCATGTAGATATATAAAGTGTGACAAATGTCACAGCAGGGGAGAATAAGGACCGCAAGCCAGTGACATCTGGCATTCTGGGGGGAGAGACCTGAGATCTAGCCGCGTTTCCTGGGAGAGGATGTCAGTGTTCCTTGCTTGGCAGTGCACCTTTCTAAGTGATTCCTGCTTCTGCTGCTTGGGTAGTGGGTGGAGATCCCCTGATGTGAGGGAAGATACAGCTGTGGGTGCTTGGTGTCAGTTGGTCACGGTGGACCACATTCTCAGGGCCACTCCTTCATCTTCCGTAAGCCAGGATTGCCATGGGAAGAACATTCTGCTTGATAAGCAAGAAGGAAAAAAACCTGCTGGTGGGACCAAGGAGAAGAGAAGGCGTGTTTGCCTCTTCCTGTCCTTGCTTGGGTCACTGGCCTGAGCAGCTGGAAGCTCCAGCTGTCCAGTGGCTGAGGGCAAGGCCACCTGGCTTGCAATCACCAGCAGGTGGGGTGATTTCTTTCCAGATACTGATCCTGAGGTGATAAAATATATTAGTTCATAAAACTAATGTTGTTTTGGTCTTTTCTTCTGTGTATAGACCCAGTGAATGAAGGAGGAGGATCCTAGATAGAAGAGGCAGTTCCCAGAAGATGGGAACAAACACCCAGAGGTGAAAGAGCACGTGGTCTAACAGTAAAAGCAAAATCTTGATGCTATAGCGTGCCTGGGGAGGTTTGGGCTAAATGTAAAAATCAAGACTCTAGGCTGATGGAGAGTCCCACGCTGCATGAATACCCCCTCTCCTTCACTTCCTCCTCCTTTCTCCCCAACTCCCCACTCCTTTCTTTTCATCCTTCTCTCCTTCATTCACCCTCCCCAACCTCTCCTTTCTTCTCTTTTTCCCAATAAAGTTGAGCTCAGGAGAAATAGGATAAATCCCAGGGTAAGGGCTGAATGAGCTAAAGACCTCAGTGACCAGCAAAGCTAGAGATGCTCTGAGCATATTTGCCTGCACCAGGAACTTAAAGGTACAGTAGGCACACATTCTGCATGGCTCCGCTGTGCAGTTTTGATTACCCATGGTCAAAACATATGAAAGTATCAAATGGGAAATTCCAGAAGACGTAATTCAAACATTAAATAACAGTATAGTGTGATCATTGTTCTATTTTGTTTACTTGCTGAATTTATGAATGAAAGTTTAGCATAGACATCTATGTATATGAAGATAGTATGTATATAGTTTGCAGCAAAATGCCTAGTTTTAGTCAAGCAATGAGCATGTTTGAACACAGCCCCTGTAAAAAGTTGGGGCTACTGTACTGGCAGTGCTAGTTGTTAAGATGAGGAGATGAGGTTTTGGACCTGTGAAAAATAAGAGGTTAGAAATGAAACATCTGGATAAAACTTGGATACAACATGAGGGGCTGGTTAGAAGAAATTTTCTACCTGGCAAAGGCAGATGACAGACTTCTGTCTGTCCCCAAAGATTCTCAATTGAGCACAAGCTCTTCACTCCACTTTGGAGATTAAATAACCCTCATTTGGTGTTATTAAAATCTCAAGACAAGACTGTAATCACCAGTGGATCTCAGTTGGTGGGGGTGTGCTCAGAACCAAAGTTCCCACTGGAGGAACAAGCTATGTCCTCCAACCCAAAGGATTCACGACACTCAAACATTCACAACCCAAAGTCACTGGAAGCACAAGGAAGTGCGCCACCAAGGCCTCCAAGGACTTTAGATACCAGAATAATTACACTGAGAATATAGAATTTTTAACTTGCATGAAAGTAAAAATGGAGTGAAACATGATCCAAAAGAAAAATAGACTATAAATAAGATCAAGAAAGTTATCAAAAGAACCAATACAAGATCTGTAAATTTAAAAAGCAATGACTACAGTGTTAATATTATTCAGTGGATTCAGCACAGTGAGCCCACCTGAAGAGAGAATATGAGGAAACAGAGGTGATCTTCTCAACTGGGAATGTACATGGTAGTCATCCAGGGAGCTAGTAGAATCCAGACTCTGATTCTGTAGGTCTGGGGTGAAATCCAAAGGTTGTAATTTCTACTAAGCTCTCAGGTGAGGAGGAGGGATTTAGAAGATAGATTCAGAAAATGTGGCCCAGGAAACAAGAGACAGAAATCTTTGAATAAGAGTGAGTAAGAACAGAAGGAATAGAATTGAAGCAACATTTGAAAAGGCACTGGCCGCGAACCATCCAGACTCTATGAAAGACCTAACATCCTATAATATGGGAATCATACCCAGGAAAGGGAGAGGGAGAGGGAGAGAGAGAGATTAGAGAATTACAAATTATCAGAGAAAATGAACATTTTAAAAGTCAGAGGAGAAAAATGTTTACTCACAGAGAAACAATAAACTGACGGTAGGCTTTGCAATAGTGTCAATGAATATGAAATAATATTTTCTTCTAAAACAGGCAGAAAAAAAGACAAAAGAAAATAACCTAGGTGTGTGTATCCATCTAAACTGACCTGGAAGAGGAATGATGCTTTAGGTCTTTTTTTACACAATCAAATCTGATTTTATGAGCAACACCCCTCAGGATCTTCTAGTGATTCTTCTCGAATGTGATACTCATGGGCAGAGGCATCCCTGGGAATATGTAAGAAATAAAAAATTTCTGACCCACCCCCAGACCTAAGGACCAGAAACTGGGGGCTCGGCCGCTTTGTTGTGGGAAGCCATCCAGAATCTGCTGCTTTTCCCACTGGAGAATCCCTGCACTAACCTAAGTACATGAGGCAGATGCAGAATGATGTTCCAGGAAAGGGCTGAGTAAGGAGCAGGAGCCTTGATAAAGTGAGTCTGTCCACTTTAGATGAACTCAAGCCAACACTGACAGCATAGAGCAATAATAATGTCCATTTTTATTTGGAGATAAAAATAAGGTAGAGCTAAAATATTGAATCACACAAAACAGTAAGCTAGGATGGCAGGGATCATGGTTAAAATATCCCCTGCTTTAAGAACAGAAATTGGATAAATTTTTCTAATACATTAAGACTAATAATCATTCAGTGATGTGATCTACATGTTGACAGTATCAGTGATATATCAGAGATAAACGTTTTGTGTAAGAATTTTGTGCTATACTTTTCTGATGATTTCCACATACATTATCTTGTTTAATTTTTTTAATGGCCCTGTTTATATTGGGAGCTCAAATACACATTGTCTTTTAATAGAGGAGAAAACTCAGGAATGTTGTAACTTAAGCAGAATCACAGACTTAGGGTATGGCAGAAATACAATCCAAGTCTTATGATTTGGGACCTACAGTTTAGGGTTTTTTTCTTTATTTTACTGCCTCTTACCTTTAATAACAAATTCATTCAAATTTTGTCTATTATTAAAAAATATTTGTCTATTATAGAAAACCATATCCTTTAAAACAAATTCCAAGAAAATTCTTCTTTTATATGATATAAATAGGAAAACAACTAATCAAAAGAAAACTTTTTCTTTTAACTTTGAGTGTAACAAAATGATATCTTCATTGTAGCCATGCTTCAATAATTTATAGCCCTTTACTTTCTAGAGAAATAGGTTCTGAAAGAGAGGATAGAATAACAGAATTAATAATAGAATTTTTGCAATGTGAATTCTAAAAAGATATTCCTCATGGTAGTGTTCTTTTAAAGATAGGATTTGTCCTCATCAGCCAAACAGAGTTTAAAGTATAAATAACTGAGCTGATCAAGTTCATCTTTGAAATATCAGAATGAGTGCTTCTTGAAATATCTTGCATGGATTCCATAGGATGGTTGGTGACCATTGTACTGTGGTACAAGCCTTGTCCCTCTGCCTGAAAACCATTGCAAAGGATAAACAGGTAACACCAGTTCAACAGATTTTAGAGACCCTGTATATCTGTCAGAGGCCATTACCAGAAACTTGGACCTTATAGAGTGCTTGAGAATTTTCTATAATCTTTATCTATAATAGATTTATATTTTAAAATTAAAAGATCTTTTGATTTTAAAATTTATAAAGGGTCAAAACCTGGTGAGTCATTTGTGGTATTTTTTCCTAGGGTAATTGAAGGGATTTCCCTGTCAAGATCAATGCCAGGAAGAAATTCTGGGCCTACTGTAATACCCTTCATCATCACCTATGTTGCAGACATGGGCTCAGTTATTTCCTGACAGCCTGGGCAGACAGGGAAGTACTGTCAAATGTGGGGACTGAGGCTTCAGGAGCGGTAAACGCTCCAAATGCTGGTCCTTCTTGTATTCAAACTGGGAGCTCAGCATCTTTCCTTGGAACATAGATTTTTATTTTTACCGGGTTATAATTATATATTTTAGATTGCTCAGTGTAGTTTGAAGTGACTCAAATATGGAAACATTCATTACATCTTTTGGGAGATGATTTTGATTTTGTGGAGGGCTTTTTCTGTCTAATTGGTTTTATATAATTTGAATCAGTAAATCTCATTGCATCTAAGGGAGTTATTTCCCATCCCCCATGGGTAAGTACTTATCTTTCTTTTTAGTCTCTTTTCTTTAACTGAACAACTTTGAGACATGCATTTATTCAGTTTCCTTAATAAATGTTGGGCAGCACCTACTATATGGTAGTTTTTTTGTTACATCTGCATATATATTGATGAGTAAGAGTCTTTTAGGATCTATGTACCTTCTCAGTTGTTCAGAAGATTGAAGTGTTTTATTATGTGAGAGAATTTATTAAGTGTAACATAAACTCAATGAATAGTAATTTTAAGGAAATGATACCAGCAAGGAATACTATTGATGATAGAGACCTCAAGGCACCTCGCCACCATCCCAACTTCCTTCCCTTACAGTCATGTCTTCCAAACATAAAACCACAAGCTTTTCATCATTTCAAGGCTAATACATCCCAAAATACTGCTTGCCCAAATGCCCTTCTTTGGGTCCTCATTAAGAATCAAATATCCAGAGGAAGGATAACCTCAATTAATCATTAGATTTGCATATACTTTTAAATTTCCTAATTCCATGATTTAAGCATTGATCAAGACAATGCACAGGAATCAATTTGGTAACAGGGACTGAAAGAGAAGAGTAAAATGATGAATCCTTTGAGCTGGAATGAAAGACTTGCAGAATAGAAAGTTGTGCAAAGTGCGATTCTGTAGCTTCCTAGAGCTCCAGCTGCCATGGAAACTGTTAGAGGAAGGACAGTTCAAATGGTAACTTCCCAGGGTGCAGAATCTCTGGGTATGCCAATGGATTGGACTATGTCAGGAAGGACTGAGGTATTTGTTTCATAGTGGAGATTATATATGTACATATATACATGCACACACATACACAAACGTGTATCCATACACATATGTAGTCTCATTAGTTTCTCATAATGGCTTTGTGATATCAATATTAATATTTCCATTCTATGGAGGACTATATTGGAAATTTAAAAAGTCACCCACTTTCTACCCATTATGAGACATACCCATAAATTATGGAAATGACCCATTATGAGTCTACCCATTATAAGTCTTCGTGTTGTATTTATTAAATTCTAGATCTTCACCTTCCTGTTGTTAGACCCCCCCTGCTCATTGAGAAAACTTGTCAGGATTACGGTTCTGTGGGGTCACTAAGTGCTCAGTTCCTCTAGGACAGGGAGAATGAAGTAGAAGCTTCCTGATTGGTCCAGGAGAGTAGATTAGGAGTAGACTCATATCGCTCCTGACCAAAAGGTCAGCAAATCCCAGGCCAATTTCTTTCCCCAAACTGGAAAGAAAGAGTATCCTTGAGGATTCTGTGTGTGTGGATCTCTCATGGTTCTGCCCCTACCCTCTATCCCTGGCTCCTGCTTCACTGAGCAGGCTCCTTCCTAAATTCCCAGAGGCAGGGGAGTCACAGTGGAAGCAGAGTTAAACAGTCAAAGCCATAGCTCTTGAACTTTCAGTTTTCCTTCCAAATGAATTGATGTCATTGTTTCCATGTTTTGAGGAGGGTTTGAGCTGCCTTTTTCCATACTCGCCTGCCCTTCTTGAGTTTTTTTTATCCTTGCCCTAGCTTTTATTGGCACATGTGGATACAATATGATTTTGTCAATAAAACATTTAGACAGATTATCCAGTATACCGAGCTCTTTCTTTGGCTCCTTCCCAAACGCTGAAATAGGAGGAGGGAATTTATCTCATTTTTGCTAATTAGGATATTGAGGTAAGCAGAGATTTAGCCAGAACCACAGTGACAAAACTGTCAGTGACTTTTCTCCTTTTGGTATCTTAATTTTTTTCCAGATGCCGATTAGAGATTAAAAAGATTAAGCATCTTTATCACAGAGGTGGGTGAAGAATAAATGTGAGCATGAGTGATGGCAAGGGGAATGGTAGTTAATGTTCCCATTAACATTGCTACCATTATTCTGCCAATCCCCTTTCACAGTTCGCCTTGGAGAGAGAAGCAAGGACTCTTAATGGAAAGATCAATCTTTGGAAGCAGACAGCTCTAGGCTGGCCACTTGGTTCTGCACCTTCCACTTAACTCATGGGGTGAGAAGAACTTTTCTCAGCCCCTTCCTTATCTGTAGAAAATAAAACCATCCCACAGGTTTATGGTGAAGATGGACGGGCACATTTCTGCTCATAGCCATATCTATCAGTAGAATCTCATCTGATTGTTAAAATTAGTTTTTTACCTCTAGAGTCTTTGAGTCTGGTTTGTATTTAGCTAGAACAAAAATATCTCTTTACATGTTTTGTGGGTTAGCAAGGCTTCTGATCTGGGATTTTGTACTGCTTTAGAGGAGGTGTCAGCCCAGTCATGAGTCATCACTGTATCCCTGGAGAAGGTTCACAGCTGCAGTTCTCCTGTACGTAGTCCAAAAGTTGGAAGCTACGTGCATGGTATCTCAGTCCATTCTAGCTTCTATGACAAAGTACTGTGGACCTGGTGAAATTGGACATCTGGAATCAGGGTGTCAAGGTGGCTGGGTTCTGGTGGGTCCAGTTTGCAGGCTTCTGGCTTCTGTTATGTCTTTACATGGCAAAAAGAGAGAAATGTAGCTCTCTGGTCTCTTATAAGGATAAGAATTCCATTCACCAGGGCTCCACCTGGAAAAGACCTCACCTCCAAATATCATCCCATGGGGATTAGATTTCAACATGTGCCTTTTAGGTGAGGAGTCGAAAACATGAAGCCCATAACATAAGGCTATTCTCTAATATATGAAGCCAAAGAAAAAGACTTTCCATCTATGGGGTCATTTGGAAAGCGAACAGTGTGTTAGACAGTCAGGCTCACCATTACTTAGCATGGTTCCTTGGCCATGGAATAGATTCATATCCTACTCAGGTTGGGAACTGTTAGGCTATCTGCCTTTTCAAGGTCCCAGTGTGACTAACAGAGTGGAATAGCCTAGGCAGGAGTACTGCTTAACTATCATCTGCTACTTTGAAGGGGTCCTAAGTAGCAGCGCTACTCACACCATTTATATTTAGTTATTTGTTAAGAATGCTACTTTCCTAAGGATGCTTGCAGATTTCTTCCTCTAAAGATGTCAAAACTGCTTAATCAGCTTATTCCAAAGATTAAGCCACATAGCAATGATTTGAAATTACTGGGCTCCAAACACCTCAGTAATGGAGGTCCTGCCCAACTCCCAGCCAGGCATCTAGTGTCAGACTTTCTAAATGTCATGATTCAGCTAAGTAAACAGGTGAGGCATTAGAGAAATCATTTATTTTAGTGGCAATTTTCATTCACTCTGATTGGTTAAGGACCATCAAAATGCAGACCAATTAAATGGCCCAAATTTTAACTAGTTTTGTCATCCTGTAAACAAATAATAGACCAGTTGCTAGCCCTGCCACACATTCAAACTATCTACATTTAGAAAATCACAGTTCCTTGGCCCACTGTGTCCATGAGATGGACACAGGAGAGAACAAATGAGATTTTGAGCTGTTCATATCATGTGTTGTGTGCCAGGGAGTTTAGGGACCTTGCAGTTTTTCTGCAGTCATATTAGTTTGGCTCCAATCTCATTGGCTGGTTTTATAAATAAAATGAGTGCAGACCAAGGCAGCACTTGGACTGCACATTCAGTGTCTCCTGGGGGTAGGTGATCGGTGGTGTTAATGCCGGCTTCTCCCTCTATGGTGATGATAAGTAAGTGGTCACCAGGAGACAAGGTTTCCTTTGAATAGTGCTGTTTCCTTGCTGAAGTTTTTTTGTTTCTTCCTAGACAGTCTATAGAAATGGCATTTTCCCTTACCTCTGTTTTGAAATGGATTGCTTATGCCTCCCTGAAATAAAATCCCCCCCCCCATCATTTATCATTGAAAGAGAAATTACTTGGCCATTTGTCTTCTTGGTGTGGCTACAAGTTGTGTCATGACTTTTTTAGTCTCTCCAACAACATGGTAGAATTTTAAAGTGAATGAATACATTTATCTGAATTTTATGTCATAAAATGTCTTTGATGATTGGATTTTGAGATAGTTCTTAGAATTAAAGTGCTATTCCGGTGGCCCTTCTTGCTATTTTAGGGGTCTCTCTATTGGTGTTGCATAAGAAGAGTTCACCTCAGGGCTACACAAATCCCCATACAAATGCCTTCCTGTCATGAATGCATGACTCTCATTTCAGTCAGGAAGGCTTCTGATGTTTTCATTTTTGTGTTAACTTGCATGGTAAAACTAGTTAACCGTAACCAGCCGTGATGATCGATTACTTGTGATCACTACTTGTGATGCCTATTATTGGAAGAGAATTCCAGCATATCACCCATATTTAATGGCTGCCTTCTTAGTTGCGTCTCAAATAACCAGCTTCTAATTTCAGCCTCTGCTTGGGTGAAAACACTTTGTCAAACTTCCCTATCACACGTTTTTTTCTCACACACATCATTTTATCCTCACTCCTGAAAAATCTGCTAGTGGCAATTCCAATATTGGCAGTGGAAGAGGGGGGAAAAAAACTTTAAAAGAGAAAACTGAACTTGAATGTCATCATTGTAAAAATGAAATGTTGATTGAACACCCATAGAGAGAGGGCACATTTCATCCCACATTTGCTATTTAGCAAAATAATTATTTTCAAAGGTTAAATAGTATGTCATTCATTAAAATAAAAGGAATCAGTTGAAGAGTTATTTAAACAGATACTCCTTGAATAACTTATGGAAATATATGTGGAATCAATTAAGAGAACAATTGTAAAGCAAGAAATAGTGTGAAAAATTATTGCGAACTGAAGTTCAATAAGAATGAAAAAAAACATAATCCTTGAAAAGACAATGCTAGTCAATTATAAAACATGATTTTATTCTTAAGAAAATTTCCTGGGACCATATCTACTACAGAAAGTACTGTGTAGTTATGTAGTTAGATTTAGATGATTTAGAATATGTAAATAGCACATTTGCGCAGGAAGGACATCAAAAGCCTTGGAGATGATATTTTAGTCTGAATTTATTAAGTAACACTTCTTGGATGATAAAATGAATTCTGGAGGTGGAAATACTTAAGGGAGAAAATAACAGATCTGTTTACAGAGTTGATAAGAGTTTAAATACTTCTAGCACAGCTTGGGGAATCAAGGGCTCAATATTTTTGTTGTTGAATGAATAAATGAATGATCTTTGCAAAGATATCAAAATAGGGATGTTTGTTTAATTTTTAGATGTTTTTAGGTTTTCATTCATTTGACAAATGTTTATTGTGAATCTACAATATTCTTGGCACCACACTAGGTGCTTTAGATAGCAACAGAGTGAACAAGATAAACTTGAATATCCAAGGAGCTCATGGCCTAGTCTGGAACACATGCATAAAAGATGCCATAATTAATGTGAAGATTGTTACATTTCACTGTATGCAGAAAGACCTAACCAAAATGTCAAGAATAAACTCCTCGAAGACATCACTTTTAAGCTGAGACCTGAACAATAAGAAGGTGAAGAGGATAAATTTGAGGGGAGGGTAAGCATTACATGTAGAGTCAAAAACAAAATAAAAATATGGAGTGGTAGAGAAATGGGAAGATGTCTAAAGGTTGAGCCTAAAACACAGAAAGGAAAATAGGTAGCTGTGAACTAGACTGTAAACTGAGCCCACCAGGTATAATCTGGTGGAGGAAAATGAGTACAGTCAAGCCAGATCTCTTCCTAATTCATTCGAAAACTTAGAATTTGGTAATTTACCAAGAAAAATATATTTACAGAAATGTTTTAATATAAATAAAATTACTTGTGTCCAATTAAGTTCTATGTGTTAATATTTTAATCTCCTTTTGGTGCTATGGTATACTTTGCTTATTAATTTATGGATTCACAAGTTATTACACAAGTGTCAGACACAAAGCTAAGTAAGACAGTCCCTGCCCTGAAGGAGAAGGTGATCTAGTGTGGTGGGAGTAGGAGGCAGTGGATGAATTATGAGCCAGTTAGAATAAGGGCACAATGGGAGCTACAACATAAAATCATTGACCTCATCGAAACTTCTCATGGGAAAGAAAAGCTGCAGACCTGTCCCGGCTCTTCCTCATCAGTGGGAGGCTTCCATTTAAGACATCTTTACTTTGCAAGACATTTCCTAGTTATTTTTCAGAATTGGGAATGTGGAGATCTGGAAGTGGCCTATAAATTTTACTCTATGTCTAGAAATTGCTTTACATACCTACAAGGGCTGATTCAGATAGTCTAGGTAAATGTGATTGTGGTTCATGCGCATCACTTACATGGACTATGAAAGAAGTCCTTTGAGTTTTTAAGGTCAATCTCCATGCTCCTTAGGACCTTCATTGCTAGCTATTAGCCACCATACCCGGGCCTAGTTAAATTGTGAAAATTCTATTTAGAGTCCGGCATTGTCAATTAAGTCACCGTCAAAGAGGAGACTTATCTTTGATTTCCTAGGTTCAGGAATTCCCAATTAGTCCTCTGAATTTGCCTCTGTGACTCAAAGTTGATCATTTTGAGCAAAGAGAGCTCTTTTGATGAGTTGGAGAAACAAATAAACACATCCACACATCCATACACATTCCTTCCTGGTACTTTCTTTTCCTAAACGTCAAGCTTTGTCTGGCTGTGTCCTCAGAATAACATGCTCTCTTGGTTTACTGAGACTCTTCAGTTGATTCACTTTTCAAGCCCTTAGTATACAAAGCCTTCTGCCCACTGGTTGGCTGTTTTCCAGTTTTTCTCTCCTACATCACAAATGAATATTTACAACCACATTTGAAACATAAATTTTGCATAATGCTAATAAATGGCCCTTGTTTACAGCCAAGGAAAGTACTCTACTCAATAGAAAGATGAATATTTATAATACTTCCTCTGTTGGTGCTGGTACATAGAAACAGGTTGACCTTGATTTATGAAATTTCCTGCTAGCCAGATTTCTGAACTTCATGATATTATTATCAAACATTATGGTTTTAATTATTTGTGTTGAGACTTTTCAAAATGTGTGTTTTAAAAAATTTATTCACGTAACTAAGGACTGTTTGGAGACCTCTGAGACTGGGACATGCGAGTGGAGTCACGGCTTGAGGGACAGACAGCAGATCTATTACAGCAGTCCAAGGCAAATGAGTGGGGCTGCAGAAAGGATAGAAGATGGAGGACATATTGCACAAGCTTAAAAATGAAAAGGAATAGCTGGGTCAAATGGGACCTCTGGCCCCAGTTCTTTGAGGTATCTCCACACTGATTTCCACAGTGGTTGCACCAGCCTGCACTCCCACCAACAATGGAGAAGGGTTCCTTTCTCCCCACACCCCCACCAGCATTTGTCATTGGTTGATTTCTTGATAGCAGCCATTCTTTCTGGGGTGAGGTGGAATCTCAGTGTTGTTTTCATCTGCATCTCTCGAATGACCAGTGATGTTGAATATTTTTTCATATGCTTATTTGTTGCTTTTACTTCTTTGTCTGAGAAATGTCTGTTTATTTCAGATGCCCATTTTTGAATGGGGTCTTTAAATTTGGGAGGTCTGATTTTTTAAAGTTCTTTATATATTCTAGACAGTAGTCCTTTGTCTGAGGTACAGCTGCTAAAAATTTTTCCCACATTGTAGGTTGTCTCTTAGCTCTGTTGGTGGTTTCTCTTGCAGTGCAGGAGCTTACTAGAAACATTTATAGCTAAATGGATGCATATTGAGGCCATACTCTTAAGTGAAATAAATAGTACACACATGCGTAAATACCAAATAGTTTCTCTAGTGTGAGAAACTGAAAGTGTAAGTAAGGATTAAAATGATTAAAGTGAACAATTGATAATTTGAAATAGGAAGAAAAGGTCCAAAGGGGTAGGGGAAGTGGGAAGGGAAGGGGAAAGGAAAGAAGGGAAAGGAAAAATTATGAAAAAGGAAAAAATGGAAACAAAGTCTATGTAAATAGGGAAGGGTGGAGGGGGTGAAGGGTGAACAGGTAATGGGGAAAAAATAAGAACCAAGATACATCATGTACAGGTACAAGCACCTAATGATAAATGTAAATGTATTGTATACCTAAAATGTACCAATAAAAGAATTTAAGCAAAAAATAAAAAATAAAAAAATAAAAAGGAATCAGCAGCTGGAGAGATGAATTAAAATTATGTAGATGCTTTGAATCTATATATAGAAGGAAAAGAATTTAATGATGAGATACAGGGTGATGGGTTAATTTGAGCTCCTAGTTGTATGCTGTGTAAGTCAGCTTTCCATTGCTGCTAAAAAATACCCGTGGCTGTTGATTTAAAAAGAGGAAAAGTTTATTTTTGCTTATGATTTCAGAGGTTTCAGTCCATGGTCAGATAGCTCTGGCTCTGTGGATTTGGGGCCTGTGGCAAGGCAGAACATCATGATGGGAAGCACATGGTGGAAGAAACCTCTCATCTCATGGCAGCTGAGAAACAAAGCAGGAAGACAGGACAGGACCGTGGTCTTAATATTCCTTTTAGGAAATGATCTCAGTGACCTAACTTCCTTCCATTAGGCCCCATCTACTAAACATCCCACTCCTGTAGTGTCATTGGATGGATAAGGGTCAAGCCTTCAACTCAGGAGCCTTTGGGGCATATCCAATATGTAGACTAAAACAGATCCCGTCCTCTGAGGCCTGAGCAGTAGCTGTAGCCCACTCATGCTTCTTCCCTTCCTCTTTTTTTTCTCTCTCTTATTTCCCTTCTCCCTACTTGACAACAGTCTTTCTGCAAAGCTCTCAAAAAAAAAGCCAAGGCCTGGCTGCTCTCTTACTCCAGTTAAAACACAAGTGCATTCACTTCCCTTGGGGTTGCTCACACTGCAAGCTGCCTCAGTCTGACTTTGCCTGTTGGTCGGGAATACAAGTAAATATTTGGGATGGAGCTCAAGAGGGAAGCTGGGTCTCTAGATAGCTATTTGTGAATCTTCTGCTTAGAGTTAGTAATTGAAATGAAATAAATACATTCTCCTAGAACACAGAAGGTGGAGAAGAGGGCAAGTACCAAACTGCAGGACACCTCTGTCTGGGGTCCAGAGGCATAAAGGGAAACCAGAGTTAAAGTCAGAGAAGAAGCACTTGAAAGAAAGAAAGAAAGAAAGAAAAGAAAGAGAGAAAGAGAAAAATGAACTAAACCCAAGGATGAGTGAGGCAAGGAATGAGAGATTTAGAGAAAATGTTGCTGATATTGTAGAAAGCCAACACAACTGAAGAGGTGGATGGACTTGGAAAGCAGGAAATGATTGGTGTCTGGAAATTGGGGGTCAGTGTGACTGAATGGAAATGGTGGCATGTACTGAGTGGGGAGGTGGCGAGCTGCTGGAGACAGTGAATGCCGAATTATAGATAGGAGCAGTGGCTTGAGGAGACAATAAGAAGAGTGAGTTATGTTTTAAATACTTAAAAATTTTATAGAATGCACTCTGGCTAGGAAGAAATTCTAAACAGAAATTAAGAATTTTACCCTATGAGGGAAAGTAGAAATTGTGCAATGTGTGTATGTGTGTGTGTGTGTGTGTGTGTGTGTGTGTGTGTGTGGGAAGTTAAGAAAAGAAGTCCATGTCCTGGATGGAGAGCACCCTCCACTGGAACAAATGATCTCCTGTGTGGAAAAATAAGGACTTCATTCAGCCAGCACATGTAACCTACAATCTACACAATGCACAGGCAAAACTGTATGTGTACAACCTGATGGATTCACACTTAGGAAAAGCTATTCTCGTATACTTAGTTTTTCTAAGCTCAGCAACATTCTTTTCTTTCCTCAGGATACACAGTTGTTCTTATTTATAGCCAGAAAAAATCAGTTGGTCAATGTCCAGTGCTGAGCTCTTTCCAAATATTCCCTCCCCAGAGTCCACAGATGCATTAGTGTGGAAAAGTCCCCAGCTAAGTGTGTGGCAGCCAATAATCACATTATTAAGGAGACTTTCCCTTTGTTGATGTTCCCAGTCAGCTCCAGTTCTCCACTGCTCACCAAGCCAATTTTGCGGTATTGGTTATGTTTTGAAAAGTAAATATTGTTTTCCATTTGAATAGGTAGTATATAATTAGAAATTTCTTGTTTTATTTTCCACTTGGAAGTAAAAGGAAAAAATAGAGTAAAGGTTCCTATGGATATTATTTAATTTCCTTCATAGGACAGAGCCATAATTTTTTAAAGAAGCTTACATATTTATGATTTCTTACTTTATTAGAAAATGTTACATATATAATTTTTAGTAATTCCTTCATGGATTTAAAAGAAAATATTTTCTGTTTTCATACATCTAGATGACAGTGATCTTGACAGGAATCTACTGGAGAAGTTAGCAAAGATTCTACCAGTGAACAAAGGAGGCAGACAGGAGCCTGAGAGCTGCCCAGCTCCACAATAAGAAGTCTACCCTCCCACCCAGTCCTGGGTTTCCAGGTGACCAACTGCAAACAAAGCACCCTCCAGAGCCCCACTTAGATTGCATCTTTCCTTCCCCCCAAATACAGGGCCTTATGCCATTCTTTGCCAGGAGCCCATGATGAACTCTGCATGTCTCACATTCTGCTTGCTTTGTCTACCACAAGAACATGAGAACTCCACATCCTCCCTCATTCCCGTAATTCTAGGGGGTTTTTTTGTTCCAACCCTTACACAACCTCTTCATTTCACTATCTAGGAGCAAATTTTGAATTTTACTCATTTATAGTTTGTCTTTGTTACCATTAGGGTGTAAACTGAAAGCCTTGTCTGTAGCTCACTGCTATGCCCCTGGGTTTGGGACAATGACAAACACATAGTAAGTACTCCAAAATTATTTGTTGGATGAATGAGTGAAAAGAATGGGGAAAGGAACATTTAAACTTGACTTGAGCTTGGATATGGTCTGTAAGAGAACACAGAGACAAAGCATGAATCTGTAGATTGTGGGCCTGAAACGTTTGTGGCATGATATTCAGTGAGCAACATAAGGAGAGGCAGCAGTAAAAAATAATAGGCCCAGATCTGAGGAGTTGTCTTCATGCAGAAATTAATTTAGTTCACAAATGGCCATAATATTGGCAAAATAGGCAAAATACTATTTTAAAAAGCAAACCCAAAAAAGACCCTTCAAAGCTTGTTCCATCATTATAACAAATGATTAGATAATCAACTTAAAAAGAGAAAATAGTTCATTTTGACTCACAGTTTGGAAGGTTCCAGCCCGCAAGCAGTTGGCCCCATTACTTTGGGCCCATGGAATGTGTGGCTGAGTAAAACTGCTCCTGTCATGGCCAGGAAACAAAAGAGAAGGAGGAGAAGCCTGCGGCCCAGCAATCTCCTTCCAGGATGTCCCCCAGGACCTAAAGACCTGTCACCAGGCCCTGCTCATTATGAGTTCCACCACCTGCCAATACCACCAGCCTAAGGCTTCCAGCCTTTCATATACAGGACTTCAAGATCATGCAATACTCAAAGTATAGCTCAGCTCTTGGATGGCAGCAACTATGAAGCAGGTCTTCTCAGTGCAAAACCAGAATTTATAAATGCTCTTTACATGAACACTTGTCTTCACAGAAGTGGGGATAGCTTGAACAAAATGCAGTGCAAAGAAAAGCTCCCCGCACATAGTTGTGTTCCACAAAAGCCCGCTGGGCGAACAGCAGTAGTAATGCCTGGGGAAACTGATGAATTAGACAAAGTCTACTTTAACTTTGTGGAGTTGCCTTTCCACCTCTGGGCACTTGCAGCTGCTCTCTGGTCTCCCACTAGAGCATTCCTTGTGTTCTATCCATTCTGAGAAGGCCTCTGCGCACATTTGAATTTCTCCTGTTCCTCTCCTTCTTCCCAAATATAATGGCATGGCTTTCAGGCCTCCTTCTTCCAGAATCACATTTTTTCTTTGAGTGTTGATGACAGTGGTTTAGTCAGATAAAAGAATTCCAGCAAATCACTCACTTGATAGAGTGCCCAAGAATTACAATGTCCAAAACAAGTTAAAATGAACACGTTTTTAAAGATCCCTTAGGGACTGATACTGGTGCCAGGAATTCCAAGCAGCAAGGTAAGATAAGGGTATAGACATTTGCAGTGACTGGGCTTTTTGGAACAGGAATTTAAAACTCCATGCAGGGACTGAAAAGGATAGAGATTCTGAGGTCATGTTTTTTCAAAGAAGAATATGCAAAATCCTTTCAAAATATCCAGTGAGAGATGTGAGGACAACTAAGAAACTTCTTTTGCAACCTAATACAGTATTATTGTCATATATTCTTTTTTAATAAGAAACATTTCAGGCTTTGTTGTCAGATGTCTCCATATTCCTATATATCAAGAATAAATTGAGCATGTGTTGGACTTCCTCAGTTAATGTTTAGTGATTCTTGTGTTGCGGAATCAACATATAGGTGATATGCTTAGGAATATAGCCAACTGTGATTCCCAGCTTAGATCTGATTTTCCTTAGCTTTTAATATTTGAAGATGGTAGAGTGAATGTTATAATTTAGGGAAAAGATATGAACTCATAGTCTACTCTGGAGCATGAAGGAACTGGGGCACAAAGATCATATATATATGTATGATCTATCTCTCTCTATTTGTACAGTTATATATATACACACAACTATATATACACAACTATATATATATATATGTGGGTGTGGGTGTGTGTGTGTGTATATCCCTGTTGGTGTCTAAATGAATTGAGGTAAAATATGTTACTCTTGAGAAAAATCAGTAAACGTTTCCACCAAAATTGGTTTTTGTTAATTTATTATTCGAAAATGTTTGTAAATACCTATACTAAATAAAACAGGCATCCATGTGTCAAAATTTCCTAGGTAACAATCATGATTCAGATGAAGAGAAGGTGGAGAAGAAATGAAAGAATGAATTGTTTTGAGCAACTTTGAAGTGTTAGTTACATTCTCATACACTTTCTGAATCTTGCCCACAGGACTCTATGAGGTAAATTTGGCTGGTACTCTCCGGATATCCTGCCCTGCATTCAGAAAATAAAGTCCTCCCCTAAGATGCCCATCTCTCCCACTTTTCTTTCTTCCTTCTTCTCAATCTGTCTGGTGTGCAAAGGTGTATGAAAATGTAACTGGACTTCAAGGAACTACCTCTGTTTAAAGAAAAATATTTATTTAAAACACCTGAAGTGGTGATACGATCCCAGCTACTCAGGAAGCTGAGGCAGGAGGGTCTCTTAAGTCCAAGAGTTCAAGGTTAGCCTGGGCAGTAGGGAAATTTTGTCTTACAAATAGAAAAGAAAATAAAGAGCAATGATTATCTTAAAATTGATCCATCTTCCATGTAGTCTAAAAGCAATATTAACAAAAAGGGAATCTACTCACTAGAAACTCTAGTAAGTGCTGTAAAATGCTGATTTGAGTTTTCTGGAGTTATTTAAAACTCTTATCATTTTGAATAAAATCTTCTCCATAGAAGGTAGAATGACAAGGTATATCTGAAGACTGCTACTTATTATATAACTTTTACTTAATTAAAAAAGAATTTTAAAGTCCCCCAAATAATAGGACAGTGAGTTCAATACTCATACGTGGCAGTATTTGGTCCTCATCTTATCAGAAATTCATTATTTTGTAGTTACATGTGAGGAATAAAGATATTTTAATAGACATTTAATATCATTTATAATAGTTCCAGGACTTTGTCTAAATTGGTAGCTAACAAACATTCAAGGTTAAAATTGTCCCTTGTCAAAATCTGCTATGCTCAATAACATGGTAAGTCAACACAAACAATACCAGTATCTGTATTGAAATTAGGCTGATAACTCCATCTTTGATTGAATTGAGGGTATTCATTTTCAACTTTGGATTTAAATCAGCGGTTCTTGTGACTTCCTGATATTCTAAGTATGTTACTATTATTTTGAAGAAATCCTTCTGGGTGATTGTGATATGGTCAGGTTCCAAGGAAGAGTAGCAAGAAACAGGTGAAGCAGTGCCCTCAGGACTGCTGTGAAATCAAGGCAGAAATGGCTAACATGAAGAGACTGAGCTCCGTGGAGGCAGGACACCCCTAGCAGGGGTCATGTCTGAACAAGTGAAGACAAGAACATGCCAGGGAGAATAGCATGGGCAGCTGTGGGAATAAAGGCCAGGAGAAGACTAGCCTTCCTGGCCAAGGAGTAAGAAAATATACTGTGGAATGGGGAGATGCATTTCATTCCAGCTGTCATACAGTAGGTGGTCAGTACATATTTCATAATTGAGTAAAGAGGTGGACCGGATATGGAGAAATTCAAGGACCAAGCAAAATAATTTCTATTTTTTGTTCCCAGGTGCAGTGTTAGGCGTTCCATAAATGTTTCTCAAGGGTTGACTGATGTATCTTGCACATAGCATGCACTGATCAATGGTTGATATTATTATTTAAATTATAATTATCTTTAGTTGAATATCTTTATTTTTCAGATGGGCAAATTAAATAATTTTTATATAGGATGGTTTCTCCTCTGATGTGATTGAATAGTATGGGAAAACTATATTGATTAACAATATTCTATAGGGTTCCAAGGAGAAAATGTACAGACTCAAAACATTATATTGCTGGCTAGAGAATTAGAGGTTCTACAATAAAAACCCCCCTTTTTGAAATGTGGAGACAATGAGGCTGAGAGGATTCTGGAATATATCCATTCATTCATGCATTTAACTACCCATTCATTCATTCATTCATTTGTTCATTCATTCATTCAAGTAAGAAGATCTACTATGTTCTAGGCATCCTTCTAGTTAAACAAAGCATATACAATTTCTGCCCTTCTAGGACTGGCATTCTAATTGAAGGAATAAAAAACAAGCAGAAAGGTAAATAGTGGTAGAAGAAAAGACCATGGAGTAGAGTAAGAGGTGTTGGGATACGAAGGTGCTAGAATCTAGTTGCAAGAATGGTGGCTGAGAAAGGCCTTGCTGAGAAGGGAAACATCTGTGTTAAGATCTAAAAGACGTGAAGGAACAAGCTCCGAGGATATGTGTGGGCAAAGCATTTCAGCAGAGAGAACAGCACATGGCAAGTCTCTGAGGAATCAATGCATCCAGGATATTCTGGGAGCAGCAAGAAGGCTTCTATCTGGAGTGAAGGACAGAAAAGGAGAAGGAAATCTGCTCAGAGGTTAATGGAGGACCTCACGCTCATAGAAAGGGCTTTCCCATTTGTTCCAGGTGACACGGTGATATGGTAGCCGTACGGGTTTTGAGCAGAAGCAGTCCATGATTTTATTAACTAGACTTATTCATGGCTTCTGAGTTTTCTTAGGATTTCTTATTCTATGTTGGATTACTGTAATTTACTGTTTTTAGATAACAGTAGGTATAGTTGTCCTCCTCTCTTTAGGTTACAAATATAATATCTCATGTACTGTTCATACTCATGTGCCCAGTGGCATCCAGTGCAATTTCTGTACCTAGCAGGAATTTACTAAATATTTATGTAATGCTATGTAATGTTTCATTTATGGTGAATGTAATTAAGAAATGTCACACAAGGCAGAGATAGTGATATTTAGCATGATTCTCTGAAGTGACTGAATCATAGCTGTACATCAGTCATTTGAAAGATGTTGCCTGTTTTAATGTTTCTTAATAATTTTTGTTTTATTTTTAATAGCTTTTTTTTAAAGCAATAAATTGATGTGTCATTTCGTGGATAGTGGAAAACGATCAATTATGTCCCAAGTTGCATTTTACAGGCATTTGAAACAAACCTGCAATTCCTTGGGAGTTCACCCTGTGAACTGTACCACTGGAATTAGTCCTGTGCGTGTGATTTGACAGTATTGAAAGGCCCCACTTGCCTTAAAATGTTTCCACTGTAAAGACTGCACCCCCCACCCCTTCCCCTCACCCATGCCTGACTCCCAGCCTTCAGTTTGCAGCTCAGGAACAATTCCCTTTACTTCACAAAGGAAAGGGCAAAGCTCTCAGAAAGCTCCTATACAATGCACACTGGTACTAAGTGGTTAAAATCACTCAGAGCACAGCCCAGTGAGATCTTGGTTAAGAATTATGTTTTGCTTAAACCTCTCTTAGCTAGCTGAAATAATTACCATTATTTTATATTTGGTCATCTATATTCATATAAGGTCCTCTATCTTTTCAGGCTGCTAATGACATAGGGAGTATCCTTTTTCTGTATCATCATCTTTTGGATAAAGTGATTTAGTCAGCTTTGATGATCTGGAATAACAAGACTTTACCAAAAGACCAGCTCTTCTAATATGAACGTAAATGTCTTAACCTCCCTCACTATGACATTTATTTTCCATAAATGATGCTGGCTTTGCCTTGGCATTCTTTTAGCAGCAGGAGACCATTATCCTGTGAGAATGTTCTCTCTCCTTTCACATTATCTCTTAATTATTGCCCTCTTTCTCTATAGACAGTGCCCTTAGGAATTCTCATGTACTAATTTCTCCCTTCTATTCCTCTCCAGACTTGTACTACCATGGGAGAGGATTTGGGTGTTAACCCCAGAAAGTCCAGAACAATGAATCTTGTAGACAGTTGGCTCGGTATCCAAGGACTCCTGTGAGAGGGGGCTGAGATGCTTGTGAGCCTTGTATAAGGCCAATGCTTGGGAACTAAAAAAATTTGCATTGAAGCCTTGGAGAGAAGGGGGGGGGCGATGACAATGGAAATCTCCAGACTAGTGGGGAGAGGGATGGAAGATTTAGTTTTTCCCACATGCTACGTTCTCAAGATCACCATTTTATTTATTTAAAAGAAAAGATTTTATCCCTTCCACTAAGAAAAATAGCCCTTGCTTTGTAAATCCCATCTCTGCTGTTTTGTCAAGTCTGTAGCTGGCCAGATTAAAACAATGGCTGCAAAAACCCTGAGAAGAGAACTCCCCTGATGCATCCTAATGGCCGTTGTTTAACTTCAAGCCTGACCATTTAAATGCTAATCCTATTAAGCAAGTAATCTAAAACACAAGCACCCAGTTTGAGTCATTAGCATTTCATTATCTGACATTTTCTGTTGTTAATTTATAATACAGGGTAAACTCTTTATATTCTCCCATATATTTAGTAAATAAAACTTTTCAGGACACAAATTTATGTTCAAGCATAAATGCTTCTCTTTTTTATAAATCTAGGGCACCCTGGGTTGAGGTTGCCATTTTGTGCAGAGTCACACACACAACCTGTTAAGAAGAGCTCACCACCTCTCTCCCACCCCCCGGAAACGCCTTGCCTTTGGATCTTAGCTCAAGGGATCCACAAAGTTCGGTTGACTTTGCAGTCAATATTTATTGACTATAATGTAATGTCATGTGATGGGGAACATTGAGCTCTGGTTGCAGGTTTTGGCAGTGAAAGAGTGAGATTTTAAGTCCTTTCCCCATTTCTTTAAAAATACAGGAAAATGAAGTCATGGTGCTTTTCCACATAACATAAAGGTCACTGACAATAGCCCACCTATAGATGCTGATGTGCGACATTTAAACTGAATACAGAGAAAGCATGATAAGCATTAAAAAGAACTAGTTGCTTTCAAGATAATGTGTTTACTAAATCATTTCTTTTTGAAATAAAATAAATGTAAAATTTCATTTCATTTCATTCTCAGATATTATTTGAAAAATAGACCCATATAGCATCTTTGAGAATGTGAATAAATGATTGTCTATAACAAATATGTTTACTTACTTTTTCAATAAAAAGAAAGGTTTTAAAAATATGATGGATAATATTTTGGATGCAGAATATATAAGGCCTTTTACTCTGACTATTTACCTTGAGGAATTTCTTTACTTTCTATACTCAATGATTTTGAGTATATAGATTTTTAAAATTTTAAGTTAATTTATTAACTGATATGTAAAAACATAAAAATTATACTTATTAATGTGTTAACATGTAATGCATGTATATGCTATATAACGTTTAAATCTAGTTCAACATATTTACATCTTCAAACATTTAGCACTTCTTTACAGTAAAATATTTCAAAATGCTTTCTTCTACTTTCTTAATATATGATGCATCATTATGATCTATAATCCCCCTATTGTGTAATAGTATACCAGTAGTTCTGTGTCCTATCAATTTGTAATTTAGTTGCCATCAGTGGCTTCCCTCTACTTTCCCCTGCCTCTAGTAACCACCCTTCTACTCTTAAGTTTGATGAATCAATTTTTTCAGATTCTACCTATTAGTGATGTCATGCAGTAGTTGCCTTTCTATGTCTGGTTTATTTCACTTAACATAATGATCTTCCGTTCCATCCATGTTGTTGTAAGTGACAAGATTTCATTGTTTTTTATGCCTGAACAGTATTCCATTGGGTGAATGGATCACATTTTCATTATTGATTCATCAACTGATGGACACTTTATTTTTTTCCATTTCTTAGGTCTTGTGAATTTTGCTGCATCATGAGAATACAGATGCCACTTTCATTTCCTGCCAATTTCATTTCCTTTGGATATATTTCTAGTAGTGGGATTGCTAGGCCATATGGTGGTTCTGTTTTTAATTTTTTGAGATGCCTACATATTGTTTTCTATAAAGGCAGTACTAATATACATTCCTACCAATGGTATGGAAAGTTTTTCTTTTCTACACAACCTCAGCAGCACTTGTTATCATTAGTCTTTTCAATAATAGTGTTTGTTGGCTGAGTGAGGTGATATGCTACTGTGGTTTTGATTTACATTTCCCTAATGATAAATGATTAATGTTGCTGAGTATTTTTTGTACTAAAAAATAGCATTTCCATGGCTAAGGATACTGTAACAGAGCAAAGAGAGAATCTACAGAATGGGAGAAAATATTTACAAATTAGTACCTCTGACAAGAAGTGCTATCCACAATGTATAAGGAACTTCAAAATCTCAATAGCAGATAACAATGATAATGCCATTAAAAATGATCGCAAGATAGACCTAATGCGCATTGCTCAAGAGAAGACATACCGATGGTCAACAGATGTATGAAACAATGTTCAACATCAAATATCTCTGATATTTCATCCACAAACCTATAAATCTTATTTTAAAATAAAGCCTAGACTATACAAACTAGAACCTGGGGAAGTATTCTTTGGGTGATATATTCAATCATGTTTTAGTGAAGAAAAACCTGAGGTATTAATAACAGGAGCTATATGTACATGTTGCCAAAACAATCAGTTTAAAATATAAGTCATTTCAAAAGCTGGTCTATTTTTGCTGGGCTGATTTGATTTCTCTCTGTGAAATGTATTATTTGACTGAATTTATGAAATTAACCCATTTCAACATGGAATTGTCATAGGTGAGTCACAGCTGGGGTGAGGAGTTCTAGCATACGCTAAGCAGCAAGAACTCCCAATAGAAACTCTACTCACACCATAGCTCATAAGACCATTGTTGGAACTCAGATGTTCACCCAGGATGGCTCCTTGACAATTGAGAAAATTATAGAAGAAGGTCATCCTGAACTTCTTCTGTCTTTCTGCTTTGAGGCATGGCCATAAAAATTTTTCTTTTCTCTTCTGAAAGTGAGTTATAAGATCCTCATTCCAGTGGAGTCCTGCCCTCTGCTGGGATGCTTCCCAAATACAAAGAGGCTTGTTTATTTCTGCCACTGGGCCTCCTTGAGTCCATTTATACTTCTACATTCCCGTCCATTCTTCATTGAATCTAAGCACAAATATAAATATGGTTTTCCTGGGTCTATGAAGGTTCCTACAGCATGGAAAACCTTAGTCAAATAGATTTGTTGTGAATTTCTCATGTTATTTGTCTTTGATAGGGATAACAGCTGCCATGTGATAGGTGAGGGAAAGAGGTCATATTTTTTTTTTCCTATCCTGTTGAGATGCAGTAGGTTATCGGGGTGTGAGGGATGAGTTGGAAGAAGAAAAGTGAAGCCCTAGAAGGAGCATGGGTCCTAAGTCTGAATGAAGATCAATTTGCAATTGCAGAAATAGAATGAAGATCAGGCTCTTTGTCCTGCATGTCAGTGTTTCTCAGTGCTTACAGCACTTTCTAGTCTTTTCTTTTTTTCCCCCCAAACATCACAATTCCCAGCCACATCAGAGACCAGTTCCAACAGATTTTCCTCTGGCTTCTACCATCTCTTAAGCAAGGTCCCAGGCTTCACTTATTTTCTCAAACTTCTCAGGGGGTTCCAACATGCAGATGAGTTTGCAAAGCATTGCTATAAGTGTACTGACCTCATGCAAGAGAACATTCAGCTTTACGAAGCATGGTGGGACAAACAAAAGCAAGCATGAACAACACTGCCCACTATCCCAGCACCGACTGGGGAGGAAGGTAAAGATTTGTCCACTGATGTTGTGAAGGAAGAAGTCCAGTTTTCATAGCTGCAGGCAAGGGAAGAGGTGACTGTTAGAAATGGAAAAGGTGGAGTAATTTGGGCAGCCTGCTTCACCAGGTTAAGAGAGGAGCGAATATTTTCATAAATGGGTCTCACACATGCCAGGGGTGTGAGCAGATGAGCTTTAGCTAATCTGGGAAGTAGAACCAACTGGCTTTGTGCAGATAGCTTGGTGTGGTTCTTAATGAAGCACCCAAATAAACTGAGAATTGTTGTCTAAGCACAAGTAACACACCAATCCTTTTGAAATGTAGAGCTACAAGCTAATCACCCTTTTTCTTTTTTTTTTAAATTCTTTTATTGGTACATTTTAGGTATACAATACATTTACATTTCTCATTGGGAACTTGTACCTTTACATGATGCATCTTGGTTCTTATTTTTTCCCCATTCCCTGCCCTCCCTTCACCTCTCCACCCTTCCCTATTTACAAAGACTTTGTTTCCATTTTTTCCATTTCTCATCATTTTTCCTTTCCCTTCTTTCCTTTCCTCTGCCCCTCCCACTACCCCTACCCCTTTGGACCTTTTCTTCCTATTTTGCATTATCGATTATTCATTCTAATCATTGGTACATTTTAGGTATACAATATAATGACATTCCTCATTGGAAATTTGCACCTTTACATAATCTCTCCTGGTTCTTATTTTTCCCCCTTCCTCTGCCCTCCCTTTAACCCCACACACTTTTTCATTTTGAGCATGACTTTGCCACCTACATCGATATGTTACAGTTTGATTCTTACTAATAGATTTCAGCTAATTTAGCAACAGTCTGGTGACAAAAGGAAAAAGCCTTTAAAAAACAACCAAAAAAGTTGGTTTAAAGCCAGCACCCCAAACACACATCACTGCCAGTTGCATGAGGAAAAAGAAAGTCAGCGTGTATCGAGCTCATACTTTTTAATGCACACTCTGCTAAGCATTTAAGAAATATATGTTCACTTAAATCTCATTCCCAACATAATAAGACTTTCCCATTTTTACAGATCAGGTCTCTGAGCTCAGGACCAGGTGACAGTTCAACTGGGGAAACTTAAAGCTGATCAGACAATATTAAAAGAGCATCGATTCATAGGTTAACTGGAAGGAAGTAGCTGACAATAAACCACCGGACTTCTTTTTTTTGCTCTTTCTGTTGTTCAACATAAAGTTGAAAATGGTATTTAATATTTTGGAAAACAGACAAGATAGGAAACAGAATTATGTAGTCTGGAATGAAGGCTTAAACCCAAGAAAATATTATATTAACCTACATGTATATTTTTTAAAAGTAGCACTTTCCCAAGTATGTCTAGCATTAATCTGAAAATATCAATTCATATTAAAAAGGAGAATTTTAATGTTATTGCTTTGCTTCTTTGTTCAAGATATGACTGTCAAAGAAACAAACAGCACTTTAGGCAATTTTGAGATATAATGCATGTTAAATTGATTAATACATGCAAAGAAAGCACTTTGTAGAATATTGCAAAAGAATGTAAACGATTGTCATCTGTCTATCATCATAATTATTATTGTGTTTGATATTATTAACATAGGGAGGAAATAATTCTTGTTTACTAAAGCAAATTACAAGAGCAGCCCAGATTCAAGAGGCAGAGAAACAGACTTCACCACTTAATGAAAATGTCAAGGATAAAGGAAGGGAGGGGTGGAGAGTTGGGGCCATTTTTTTTCCTCCTATGGTACTGGGGACTGAACCCAGGGCCTTGCTCATGCTAGACAAGCAGGTGCTCCATCAGTGAGGTACTTTCTGAGTCTCTTTTTTTCCCCAAATTTATATTTTTAGCAGCATATCTTGCCTGAGACTCCAGTGTAGCTGGAATTGTAGGCATACACCACCATTCCCCGCTTCGTGGGCACCATTTTTGGAAGTTTTCCACCACCTATTCTAGTAGAAAACTGAGTAGAGAGCCATCTAAACACCAGCCAGTGAGCAGAGGGCCTACAGAAGTGTGACTAAATACTCTGATTGTACAGCATGCAAACTGAACACTTAGCCACCACCCCAGGTGTCTTTGACCTTAAGAAGGGCTAGAGCACCCTCTGGGCAGGAAGAGCTGTCCTGACAGGGCTGCAGGTCTATGGAGAGGTCAGCCAGCCCTGTCTGCAGCCTGGCCGGTCATGAAGTCAGGAGAACAGGAAGAATGCGAGCTGACATCTTTCTGAATATGTGGGCTGTACTCTTGGTGATTTCCAGAAATAACAAACGACTGTGTGTTAGTATGGTGAAACAGCGTGGGTGGCTATGGACCATGGTGATTTTGCTATCAGTGTGTCACATTTGCATTTGTCAGAGACAGAGTGATTAAACCATGTTTCTTTTTTAATTTATTTTTTAAGCTTAGTAAGAGTCTGCAGTGCGTAATGATTATATTTATCGTGGGGAGTCAACATGGATACATATTCCTTCTTGCTTCTTCCAACTGTTGCTCTCTTTCCCATTTGCAAAAACTCTTTCCAATTTTTGTCCTTTAATTTGTTATTTTCCATCCACTTTCTGTCCTCATTCTCCTCATTTCATTCCCATTTGAAAAAAGATTTCTCTACTTCTTATTATATTTTGGGTTTCTCATATAAGAGAAACCATGTGATATTTAAGCTTGTGTGTCTGATTTATTTCACTTAATATTATGGTCTCAAGGTGCACCCATTTACCTATGAATGCCTCAAGTTTATCGTTCTTTATGGCAACATAGTGCTCCATTATGTATAAATATCACATTTCCTTTATTCATTCATCTGTTTGATAGGCATTAGGCTGTTTCCAAGATCTAGCTATTATAAATTATAATTATTTAAACATGCATATGGATGTATCATTATAATATAATGGCTTTAACTCTTTCAGGAAGATATCTAGGAGGGAAACAGTTGAGTCAAACAGAATTTGCATTTTTAGATCTTTGAGGAGTCCGCATACTGACTTCCACAGTGCCTATACCTGTTTACATTTTCACCAACAATGTACAAGGGTTCTTTTTCCCCTGCACTCTCACCAGCATTTGTTATTGTTTTGGTTTCTTGATGATAATCATTCTTTCTGGAGAAAGAGGGTGTCTCAGTGTGGTTTCGATTTGCGTTTCTCTAATGGCCTGCCATATATCCCTGACTTCTAGTCTGTCTTGAAATGAGTCCATTTGCCACAGCAGCCAAGCCCAGGGTCTCTGACAGAACCTGCCTGGGCACTCCTGCATCGCCATCCTGAATGCAGGTTGTTACCCTCTTCTGCTTCCACAAGGTTTGCATTGAAATAGCGGTTTTCTGGCCTCAGACTCTGTACCAACTACATAGATTTGTGAGACTCCTTCGCCTGACAATTCTGAAACAACTCTGGCGTTGACATTGTTAGCTTCAGTGATTTCTATTCCTTTCAGATGATGCATAGATTTGAGGAACTCTGCACCTGAAGGAGCTGGACTCTCCTACCCTGTACCTTCCTCAGGATTAGGATTCTACGTGAGAACAGCATCACTGCCTTGTTTTCTGTAGGAAACCACCGTCATGGAGTTCATCTTACTCCTTGGCATCTGGAGAGCAGCTTCCAAGTTTAAAGGCCTTGCGTGCCTTCTTTCTCGAGGGAAAACCATTGACTTTTCATGTTATTTTGAAACATCATTTTGCTCTTCTTCCTTCTCTTACTCTTTCCCCACCATATTTACCCATTGCTCAGCTGGGGTCATACCTACAGTTTAGCTGGGGTAACAAAAATTAATAAAATAAATACTAAGCCTTGGCTTATTGATAAGAAAACAGCATAAGGGGCTATCAGCACTTGTAGAAGATGAACAAATGCATAGTTTAAAGCCAACATTCTTATTCATTGAAGACTGCGTTTTATATACCTTGAAATGTAAAATTTTCTATTTTTTATTAATAAATAATTTGTATAAGTTGCTTTTAAGCATTTCAAGACTAAAATGTTATGCAGAGGTTTATACTTTCTGCAAATTCCTATAGGAAAATTTACCTATTTTAAATTTGAGAGAGTTTTATTCACAACCTTTTTGTTTCTTTTTTATTTGACTGCTAAGGCTCTGTAGAATGAAGTGTTTTAAACCTGGATCAGAGAGTATTAGCCATTATTTGGAAACTGTTCATTTCATAACTCTATTGCTTACCTCAAAGAAATGGCTCACATTTGATTGCATTTTAAAATATTAAATTATGAATGGTTTCTGAGGGTTCACACTTCCTCTTTTTCTTATTATTTTTGACAGGACTCTCCTAAAACTGAATAAATGTGGTTTCAGGTGGTAGAAATTGTAGGTTCACAATCCCTTAATTGCCTACCAAAGCCAAGTACTGAAACTGACGAATTTTTCATAACTAATTTGGTAGCATGGTGACCTATTCTGAACACATTCAGAGCAACACGGTAAAACCAAACCTGAAGTGACATGTTATTTACGATCTTTTTCATCCCACTGAATGTAAATATTTATATATTTCACTGAAGAAATAGTAAGGTGTTTGTGTATGAAGTGCTGTACATATATAATATACATCTGTGTACTTCTAAAATCTGATGAAATTGCAACTACAAAACACATCTGTTTCCAAGTATTAAAGAAGAGTTCTTGAAGAAAAAAAAATACGAGTCTCATATAAATAGAAAATGAGCACAAATCAAAAATTTTATTCAAATCACTAATTGATAAGGATACCTATAAGAGGACAACTTTAGTTCAAAGGAGAATTTAAGACTTGAAAATTTGTACAGTCAGCTATTTAGGCAGGAATTCTGAAATAAATTTGTGTGAACAGGTTTTTTTTTAAATGGCTGATGACATGTAAAATAAGACAGCTTAGTTACCTTTTCTACCCAACAGGAATCTACAGATTATGTAATTTCAGTCTGTGGACTTCAGTTAAAAATATTAAATAACAAAATATGATATGTGTGTATTTTCCTAGATATTTGAATAATCCATATGACACTGAAAATCTGGATATGCAGTTATCCTTAAGCTTTATTCTAAGTTTTGAATAATTTTTCCAAATGCTCCCTGATCTCCACCATGATCATAATCTTCAAAATCTATTCTTGGCAATGAAAAAGGCCAGCTTCATTTAAATTTGGTTGACTATTTATACAGATTCAATAAGAAGTATAAACTAACACACACAACTATCTTAAAGCATAGAGTATTTTGTAAAATAAAATCAGAAAATTACCTTCCATTTGAAGCTTCTCTAAAGTTACTTTGGCCTGGAATTTTAAAAGCCTCCATGATTTGGTTTTCTATGCTGAATTAAGGAAACCAAGGCTAAAAATTCTTTCCATGAAATATCATCTTCAACCAATAATTTTGGTGAAATCCTATCTTACAGGTATTCCCAGTATTTTATAAGGTTTGAATTCAAAGAAATGCCTTTTCTAACTTCCATGTGTCTAGAACCCATTAAGCAACAGAAGAGGTTTTGGGTCAGTTTACCTAGAAGGGCCTTGTAGGCACTGGCCATTTCATATCATGTATAGCTTTGTTTTATTTTTAATTATATTTATACAGGTTTGCAGCACACGATGTTTACATTTATCTTTGGGAGTAGGTATTTAACATATCATGAGTCTTTTTATTTCCCTTCCCTTCTCCACTCACACCCTCCCTCCATCTGTAGATCCTTTTTCCTAATTTTCTTTATTATTGCCATTTCTTGTTCTTGTTTGCAACATATAATATCATTGCAAATAAGAATTTTTCTTGAACATGACACGCTAGAAGTGGCTATGGTTGTACAATTAATATGCAAAATTATACTCTAGTAAGGAGGAAGATGGATTTCCATTGAAAATAAGCAAATAACTATATTTCTATTAAAAGTAAGGAGTCTGTAAAAGTACTCTCTCTGAATATTACAAGGTTAATTAGGTTTCATTTACCAAACATTTCATTTCCATCAGCAGAAGCATGGTTCTCTAAATTGAGAGTTAGAGATGGATTTTTTAAAAAAGAAAAAAGGTCTCATATTCCAACCAGATAAGAGAACATTAAAAATATTACTAAATGTATTCCAAAACAAATAACCAGAGTTAAAATTATCTCATTGCTTCATCTAGTTTGATAAAATTAATTTTTGTTTTACTTTCATAAAATTGTCTGCCTTGGGAATGAAAAATTTTGTTAGTCCTGACTCGGTCTTGTGGAAGGTTGTTATCTAAGTGATGTCATCTTTGAGCCTCAAAGTTTGACCCATGAGTCTTTGCCTTGAAATTGCTGGTATCACCCTTTCCACAAGTTGCCAAGATTATTTTTTGTTGAAGATATAAATTCAAACCCATAGTTTATCAGTCTCAGGTAAGCAATAGGGTATGGCAGAACTCTACTCAATAATAAGACTAAATACTATAATTAACTTATCATAGTAGTCAATGATATAAGATGCAAGAGTGTAAAATTCTCTATTGCACTAAGGTGCATACATTTTTCATGATAATTTGACCAATATTTGTCCTGAGGATGAGGATGCATAATGGGCACTGAGGATATTAACAAATGTCTAGGGCCTTTCAGGCTGTTGTGCAAAGCAATGGTTTTTAAGCTTTGTCAGGCACTAGCATCATTTGGAAGGCTTATTACAACACACATTGTTGGGTCCTGCTCTGTAATTTCTTCTTAAATAAGTCTTGGGTGGAGCCCCTTCTCTTCCCTGTCCTCTCCTCTCCTCTCCCCTCTTCCTTTCTTTTCTTTTCTTTTCTTCTCTTCTCTTTTCTTTTCTTTTCTTTTCTTTCTTTTTTGTGGTGCTGGGGATTGAACCCAAAGCCTAACCATTGTCAAGCACATGCCCTACCACTGAGGTACAACCCAAGCCTAGAATTTTTTTTTTGGCACTGGGTATCAAACTCGGGTCCTTGTGCTTGTGAGGCAGGCAGTGGAACTACTGAGCTAAATCCTCAGCCCTCCAGCCTAGAATTTACATTTCTGGAAAAACCCAGATAATGAAGTCTGAGGACTCCATTATGAGAAACATAGTTATAAAGGGTCTAATTTCAATAATAATATGTAACAAATTCAGTAATTATATCTAATCCATAGATGTACCTATGCTTTTAATTGACAGATTACAATAGCGTTCTTACAATAGTGTTGAACTAACTGAGAAATATGGAGCCCACCAAAGCCAGCCTACCTTTTTTAGCATCGCTATTGATGATGCAAAAGAAAATATATTTGTGATTACCCAAAGGCTGATGAAAAATTTCAGTTAGTTTTAGATGATAAAAAAGTATCATAAAAATGTATTCTTTTCTAAATTTGAGTTTTCGTCTTGAGAATGTAAAACCAAGGACCATTGGAAGAGATCTCTCACTTCATTTACATAGGAACCACAGATTCCTAAGTTACAGTACTTGGCAACCTATTTAAACAAGCCAGCAAGGTGACATTTTCAAATGAATGTAGAAGAAGGTACATGACTGTAGGGGATCCTGGGGATCATGGCTATGAGCGGCCTAAACTCCTGTCAGCAGGCAGCCTTGAGTGGTGGCCACCTCTGGGTTTTACTCAGCTGCAGCGAGCTGTCTTGTCCAAGCACATTTCCTTATCATGGGGCTCATCTCCAATCACTGATCAGATCCTGGGCATAATAAGGGCCTGGCCATTTGGGTCCATCCGTGGACCCTCCACAAGTCCACCTCTGACCCAGAACTTCCATGAGGTGGCCAAAACGTGTGTTGAACAGTCCGGGGAAGTGGCAGCAATATTGTTGGAAATGTACCAACACCCTACCCAGTTTCTAGACTGTCTCTTCTGTGAATGTTGAGCTGAGTGCTAAACTGTGTCAACATCTGCTTCTGCAGAGTCTAGCTTCTGACAGTAGCTCTTTCACAAGTGAGCAAACTTTCATCCTTTTCATTAAAATAATGATAAATAAGGATAGGATAAAGCACCAAAAAGCTCAGAACATTCTCCTAAGTATGGGATACTATTTAGACAGACTATACAGAGGTAGAGTAACCACTTACCACCCATTGCTAAGACTAAGCATTTCAACATCAGTTGTCATGTCAAACTCTAGTTTACATTCATACAATATCTGGAAGTAGAAGTATCTCAAGCTCCTTTACAAATTAATTTAGGAATAAGCCCATTGATAATGGACAGACTTTGCAAAATTTTAATACGTATTTTTTTAGTCTTGGGTATTATAAGCCAAGGCTGATGAAGTTCAATTTCCTCTAAATGTGTACACTTTGCTAAACAAACTTAAATTTTGTTCTTCACTGTGCTCTTTCATATCCTGGAACAAGCTAACATTCTACTTTAGGGGAAAATTTCTCTCATTTTACTGGAAAAAACAAAAACACATCACATTACCTTGTATACACACCTTGTATTTCTCCAATGCTCATTCTTCCAGTATAATCTCCATCACTCATACTAAATATAGCACTTAATTTTACTTCACAGAGATGTAGGTCTTTGATAGTTGACTATAACATAAGCAATTCAGCAAACAAACCAGGAAGACTCAGTCCATATAGCCACACATATCTGTTTTGTGCATCCTTAAAACATCAAGAATAAGTACATTTAATTACATCATCCAAGATTATACCCAGTGCAACATCCCAAGAAGCAAAGATACATACATTCAACCTGTTCTGAATTTCAGTCCAGATCCTTGACTTAGGATAGTCCAATTTAGGATTTTTAAAAACATTGCAATGATACAAAAGCAATAAACATTCAATTAAAAATACTTAAATGTTTTAACTTTGATCTTTTCCCAGGCTAGTGGTTCGATAATTACTGTATTGTGATGACGGATAGAAGTCTAGAGCTTCCAGTCAGCCATGAGATCACAGGCAAACAAAAGAGAGGATTCTCAGTAGGTTAAATGTCTCACTGCATTTTTATTAAAAACTTCCAAAGTTATTCTGGGTTTATCGAGACACAACCTTATCATGAGCCAAAGAGCCTCAGTATTGTTTTACTTGAACATAACCCAGTTAGTTGAAGATTATCTAATAATAAACTCTATTTAAAACTACTCCAAAGTTATTTGAGTTAACTAAGGATCTTGGAAATTATGTTTGAGCTGAAACTCCACAGAACATAATTACTGTTTATATCAGAAGGTTTATCAGAATTATAATTAATTGTAGGTGAACAGTTTAACATTTTTTTACACTTTAAAAAATAATCTTAGCACATTAGCTTATTTGACTGGTAAAACAACATAAAAAATTTTGAAAAATTCACGGAAAAAATCAAACATTTTAAAAATCTAAAACATTTTTATATAATAGTAATCTTTCATACAATCATAGGAAAGATATGGAGCTGATTTCTTAACTAAAATTTCAAAACCAGCCTTATTTCTTCAGTGTTTCATCTTTATTATATGATCTTGAATTTTTATATCAACACCCTTCTGGGCTAGTAGTTTGTTTTTTATTTACTTATTTATTTTTATGGTACTGGAGATTGAAACCAGTTTCCTCAGACTGAACTACATCCTCAGCCTTTTGTAAGTTTTATATTTTCAGCAGGATTTTGCCAAGTGGCTAAATTTCCCCAGGTGGCTTTGAACTTGTGACCTTCTTGCTTCAGCCTCCCTGAGTGCTGGGATTACAGATGTGTGCCACCACCTGTTTTATTTGTTTTGTTTTAAAGGCTATCACACTACAATAGTACATGAATATCAGTTTTTATAGCAGCACAATTCACAGCAGCTAAATCCTGGAAGCAGCCTGTATACCCATCGAGCAATGATTATTTACAGAAAATGTGGTATCTGCATATAATGGAATACTACTCAGCTAGAAAGAAGGACAAATTAAAGACATTTTTAGGGAAATGGATGCACCTGGAAAATATAATGTTGAGTGAAATAAATGAGACACACACACTTAACTACCATTTAGTGTCTCTCTCATTTAAATATGGCAAGTACAAAGAAAGAACACAATGAAGGATGGATAGAAGGAAACAAGTGGATGGGTCTCTTGCAAATGGGAAGGGATCCTGGAAAGCAAAGGTGGAGAAGAGGAGGAGGGGAAGGGGAAATAAGTACAATAAAGATACGCCATGTAGGGAAACCTAGTAATCTAAATGAATATAAACACGAGATCGATGAAAAAACATGAGATTAGATTAGAAACAACAGAAACAAAAATGGGGAAAGGTGATTTAAAGAAGAGGGAAGAAGCCTAGAGGGAAGGGGAAGAGGACAAAAAAAGAATCAAACTGCACGGTGTAGGTGTCTACACGTGTATATGTGCCGTGTATATGTGCCTACTCTTCCTAGGGTCTGTAAATTGCAAATATGTACTAATTAAAAAAAGGTTAGCACATTTAATATTCAATTTCTTTGTTTTCTAGGGGGAATTTTAGGAATCATCCCTTTAGGTAAGCATTTATTAGTCTCTAGAAACTGATACAAACCAGAGCTCTTTTATTTTAAGAGACATTATTACGTACTCTATTACTATTCCTTAGAGGTAGGAAAATTGTCAGATTCACTCAATGAAAAGTTAAGGCTTTTTTCAACTAAACACAGGCAGACACACACTTTACTTATAAAATGTGAGGCAAGTGTCCAAATAAACAGAAACACAAGAAACTTGAGAGTTTCTATCTCAAAGAGTTAGGTGTTTTTGTTTTAATATGTCCAACATATATTCTTTTTTGTCATACCGGGGATCAAACTCGGGACCTTGCACTTGTGAGGCAGGCGCCGGGACCACTGAGCTAAATCCCCAGCCCTAAAATATTTTTTTAATTGACCTGAGCACATTAAAAAACAGAAACAGAAAATCTCTTTGGTTTCTCCCTGATGGAAGGCAGATGCCTAGCCTCTTGAACCAGTCAGACTGTCCAATAGTGAAGCCAAATCCCATGAGGGAAGAAGTATATTGGCTGTGCACACACGAGACTCAGAACCAAATGTGACCAGGAACCAGAAACACAAAGAGAAAACTAAAAAGAAACAGAGCAGGCAAGAGATTCTGTGCTGACAGCGGTTGATTCAGGGAGCCAAGAAAAGATGTGTTTGAGTTCAGCCAATGAAAGAAATTGTACTTCTTGACCAACAGGGTTTAATTGGTTTTGGCAGATGAGTGACTTTGGCATCTCAGTGGGTCCCCTGAAAATGCCAAACACAATTCTCAAAAAATCAAGACATTATTCTCATACAAATATAAAATGAATACATTTAATGCTTTTATTCAATCTATTGCTTGATGAATGCACCAGTAGAATGTTAAGATCAGTTTGAAGGAGAATTTGAGAAACAGAGATTTAAATGTAAATTTTATCAGCAGATAAAAGAATGCTGAAGCAACTTTGGTCACAGCAGCAAGCCTGACTAGTGTCTTCTGGGGGAACCCAGAATCCTAAAATCTGATTTTGGGATTATCTGTCCTATGGGTATAAAGGAGTATGCAGATAATGCCACAATGTCTGGACTATAATTAAATATTAAATACCAGATGCTTTCCTTCGCTAATTAAATCTTCCATGAGTGAGCCCGATAAACAATACAAGTAGAACGGTATGCAGTCATCCTCTTGCTTTATTTCTAAGTTTTGGTAACTTTTCATTAACAAAAAGTTTCTGATGAGAGACCAGGGATCTGTACCTATCTTGGCAACTTTCACAATAATTGATTGTCTGTTCAATCAATTTACATAATACAGTCTGCCCTCTGTATCTATGGCTGCTGAATCCATGGCTGCAACCAAATGTGGGTAGAAAATATGTTTTTAAAATTGCATTCATATGGAACATGTAGAGACTTTTCTCTTGTCCTTATTCCCTAAACAATACAGTGTAACAATTATTTGCATGCATTTACATTACAGTGGGTATAACAAATAATCTAGAGATGATTTAAAGTATACAGAGAATGTGTGGATTGCATGGAAATACTACGCCATTTTATATAAAGGTCATGAGCATACTTGGTTTTTTGGGGTTTTTTGGTACCGGGGATTGAACTCTGGTCCTTGCACTTGCGGGGCAGGTGGCGGAACCACTGAGCTAAATCCTCAGCTGCTTGGGTTTCAATATGGGTTTGGGGTGGTCCTGCAGACACCCAGGGATGAATACACTTCCTGGTTTATAAATCATTCTGAAATTTTACTTTTTTTAAGCATAATGATACCTTGGTTACCAAAATAAAATGAGCACAGATTGCCACTGGTTACTACTTGATCCATTTAGGACTTAACAATATCCATGGTTCCAACATGGTGCTTCCATGGAAGAACTGCACTGGCGTGATCTCAGATACTTGTAAAAATGCAGGTTCTTAACCAAACTCTCAGATCTCGTGGACTGCAATGTTTGGGAATGTGGTCTGGGAATCTGAATTCTATAAGAGACTCAGAATGATTCTTATGCACACTAAAGCTCAGACAATCTTGTGTAGGACAAGGAAGAGATGCCTGCCTAAGATAAGTTAATACCATGAAAGACTCGGGAGAGACAAACCTAAATCGTCTGCACCTCCAGAGATGCAGTCACTGTTTGAGCAAAAAGGGTTATTGTTGACAGACTATTCTGGGGTTAAAATCATGTATGTACTTAAGGGAAATTGTATCTCACCAAGGTATTGGTGCTCCTGAACACTATGTAATTGTAAGTGTGATCCTAAAAATTCTTGTTCATTTAAAATCTTTAATTTAACCTTCCTGGAAAGTTAACAGTGATCTTCACTGCCGAACAAAACCCTGACCTTAAACTAAAGAGGTCAATTTGTCACAAAATACGTGTGTGCCATGGAAGAGGGAGAAGATTTCCTCTAAGGTACACAGGCTTTAGGTAGACTTTTTTTTTGGTACTGGGGATTGAACTCAGGACCTTGTGCTTGAAAGGCAGGTGGCAGAAACACTGAACTAAATCCCCAGCCCTAAACTTTTAAAATGTGCCTTCTGGGATGTTTTTCTGTATAAAATTTGGATTGTGAATGCTGCATTTTGATAGAAAATTTCTACAAGCTATACTAGAATAAAAGCTTGATATTTTCATAAAAAATAGGTTAATTATAGGTAAGCATTTATTAATTTAAAACAGCCTTATATGATCTGTATAAAATGTATATTTGCTGAGCCTATTACTTATTAATAGTTAAACAGAGTATTTAAACAAAAGAGAAGCATTACCATTCTCATCAGCTCTCAGTTTATTTGCTTGTGTGCATGTGTCTGTGTTGGGGGAATGCAAAAAAAGGGGTGATAAACAGTGAAGGCTATACATGTTAAAATCTGAGTGAATAGATTATAAGGAGAGAAAAGTCATGGTGGCAAATCTTATCCCAGGTCATTTTAAAGATAATTTCTTCCTAGCTCAAACCTTTATGTAATAATATCAAAATGATTGCAAATAGGATTTGAAGTGATACTTGTTTTGCTCTTCAAAAAATCCATTTTCATTAAACCAGATTTCAAAATGTTTTAAGTTCTTTCCCTTTATTTAAAAACCCTTTTACTAACAGACAGGACCAAAAAAAAGTGGCTCCGGAATGTGTCTTCAGTTGGAATTTGAGGTTTGGGGCAAGAAAAAAATACTGATCTCAAATTATTCCTTTGAACAATAAAAATAGTCTTCAATTAATAGCAGCTGAATTTTATTGGCTTTGACCTGATTTTCCTGCTGGAGCTAATCAGTAGAACGCTGGTAGCAGGAGTCACATGGGCTTAGTAGTTTCCCATTAACCACTTATTAGCTATGCATCTGCTTTTGTCATGCGGGATCCCCAAAGCTGCACAGTGAAAGTGGAGCTGACTTTCACAATTCTAACTTCACTAGAGCCCAAGAGGCCTGGTGTGCAGATCTGTTAAGTAAGATTGAAAACTTAGGAAAGGTAATTGTCAGAGCTCCTCCTGGACTGGGTAAGGGACCCATGAAACCCATGCTTTCAAGAGCCTTTCTCTGGTCCAGGTTGAACCAATTCCCAGGGAGGGTGAGTCAACGGGCAAACAGTTGTGAACCTAGGACATTTCCCTCCTCTCCTAAATAGAGCTTCACTATCCATCTGTGGGTAAGAACATCAGATGTTCTATTTATGGCCATCCAATGCTTTTGCAAAACTTTAAACCATGCACTTGGGTGTTGCAGCAATATCAAATTGCTATGAGACTCTAAATTTTTACTGTCATTTTTTTTTGTACCTGTTGAAGACTGGTAACAAGCAATTCAAGGATTAGGACAAGTCCAAAGACCATCCTTTGAATAGTTCACTGTAGTCTATCCTGAGGTTCCAAGAATCCCTTGTTGAAAGGGACGTGAGTTTGCGTTTAGGACCTGTGTAGATTGTGCCCTAAATCTATACTCTGGAGAGGACACCGCCAGTGGCTATGGGACAGCTGTGTGTGGGATGGGAGTAACCACATAAGGGCATGCCAGGGACTTGCAATGTGGGACAGAGCCAGAGTGTGTGGAGAGGGGGAGTAGAGAAGGGTCAGTGTGGCTTGTCATTAGCTGAGGGACTCTAAATTTGAATCTGGTCTTCTGGTTATTGCGAGGTGTACTTATCAAGGCAGTAGTGTAGGTCATATTTTATTTAATAATGTGTTTTATTTATTACCTTTAATGTTGAGGTATGTGGTGTATGGCCTTTCATTTGTATTCTTGTCTATGACCCTACAAATGTTAAAGGCAAGTCTAGTTATGGTCCAAAAGTCTACTTCTCAAATAACAATGTCTTCTATTACACATTCAACTACTGTGTTTATAAATGCCATCATTTAAAATCCTTGGGGTGGATTTTTCTCTAGAGTTTCTATGTAATAAGACCATAGGCTTTAGGACCAAATAATGTGTATTAGAATCTGAGCTTCTCTACCGAAAACATGAACATTTGGGTGATTTTTTAATCACCCTGATTTTTAGATTGTTCAGTCTGTAAAATGACCATGGCAATTTACTATCTAGAAACATAGTAATATTTTTAAAGTGCCTAATCTATAGTAAGTAAATAAATAAATCGTAGCTGCCATTTTTATGAAGTGTTCTTCCCTGTTGAAACCATCTGCCAGCTGACTGCAATCTCATTTTTTCCAGATGTAATTTTGGATTTAGGATAGGCTGGGGACATATTTACCAAGTGGCATTTATTCCCTATAGCGTTTCTCACCATGACTGATAGAAATCTCATCCTATGTTGAATATGGCAGGAACATAGGAAGAGACATCTATCTGGTGATTTATGAACTTACCAGCTCTGAGAAATGGTCGTTTTAACTTTGAGTTTTAAAGCCTTTACTAACTTTTACTTGAATAAGATGCTCCTGATTAAAAAAAAAATCCTTTGCCTATTCTGGTATTAATTCCTCTCTGCCTACCTTTTAAATTAGGGTTAAATTTTAACAAATTCTCAATTGTGTGTGCTTATATTATCACAGTATCATACCAGGCCTTATAAATAATTCCTAGGCAATATTTAGAATGCCTGCAAGCCATTTTTAGGATTGGCTTAGAATTATTTACAATGCCAGGCTCACACATTTTGCCTATCACTATGAATTTTTCTTAAAGGTAGGGATATGACTACTACCCAGGGGTTTATTTCTGAGCCAAGTCAAGGATGATAGTAAACATCTTGCCAGCCCCACCCCCACCCCCCAAAGCCAAAGCCTACACGCAGTCTTTGAAATCACTATTGTCTAATTTGCCTCCATATTATGGGCCTGCCATTTTTCTCGTCTGGAGCCCATTTCTCCTGATTTCTTTCACTGCCTGTCTTCCTCATCCCTTTGTTAATTCCTCCTTTTGCTTCGAGGAGCCTTCCTGACCTTGACGACTGGGTTCGATGCCTCCTTGCTGAAGTCCCTTGGGCCTAGCTCTGTTCTGTTTACTGGTCTGTCTTTGGCATTGAATTAAGAACTCATCAAGGATGGAACCTGTTTTTTTTTTTTTCTTTATTGTGTGCAGGGTTGATAGTAAAAATATTTCACAAGTAGTCATAAATATTAATAAGCCTGACCCCTGGTGGAATAGGGTTCCAGAGGCCCCCTGTGCTGTCAGGGTATAAAGAGAAATTGTCAAAGACCTTTAATGAACCAAAAAATTAGTAGATGTCTTCAATAATGCATGGTGTCACACATATTCTGCAGGGCTATCTGATTGTACAGAGTTTAGACAGTTCGTTCATTCTCTTTAGCTCTTCTACAACTCCGTAGACCACCCCCCCAAAAATTAATTTGTAGAGAACTATTAGCAATGTAAATAATTCTTGCTTATAGATATATATATGCAAAAATATTATTGGTGGATATTCAATTGACTTCTGCCCCCTCCTGTATAGGATAACATTGTTGGCTTTATTAAAATAATTTTGACATTTGAGATGGGTTTGCATATTACTCTGGTCTGTGAATCTTCCCTTGAACTGGTTGTAGCACCTTTTCTACTTTTCTCATTAATTAATGAATTAAACAAAGTGACACATGTTCATTTTATGTCTACATGAAGGTCACCATTTTACATTTTTCCTTTAAAAGTTAGCCTTAAATAGTTGTTGAGGTCTTCTACTGACATTATTTAAGAAGAAAAAAAGCTAAAAAAACCACAAAGCTTCTCTCATGAAAGACTAAGTTTCTTTGTAATTGTGTGAACTTTGTTTACCTAAATGTTTTGTTGTGATTTTGATTAAGTAACTAAGTGTTGATTCTCAGGCACCAATATGAGGTCTTACCTTAACCATGTGTCCACATCTGTGATAATGTTTTTGATTTCTCCTTCAAAAACCACATTCTAAGTGCATGTATGTATATATGTATATATACATGCATATGCATTTATTTATGATGAAACTCAATATCTTTTATATCTAAAAGTGAGTCTTCTCAGGTCTCTGAAAAATTACAATTATTAGTTCTTATAAAATGCTGCTAGAAATGCAATTTGTTTAATGAGTTGCCAAATCAGAAGACATGCTCAGCTTTCCCAAGCTTTGAGTACATAAAAATATTAATATAAATATTTCAGAAATTGTGTGTTTTCATGAAGATTGATCAATGCCCTAGAGATTAGTCAATGCCCTCTTTGTTAATAGTATGTTCCTATTGATCAGAACCCCAAGTGTTGTTTGCCTGGTAATATTAAGTAACAATAGTAAAGTGCTATCAATCAGTTTTGGTTATTGTTTAAATCACTTGCTTGGAATAAACTTCTTTAGTTGGAATTGAGTATTGTCTGACAAATAGTTTTAAATTGGAGATTCACATTAGATTTGCCCATAGAGATATAAACATATAGATGTCTAGGTACTTCTCTGGAGTAACTGAATTTCTTTACTTGATATTCTTGTTATGGTACAACATCTCAGAATTATATATTTCAAGATCTTGTTACTCTCTAAAAATTTTATGCATGCATTTATAAATCTGATATAACATTTCAAGATAGACATAGTCATTATCCTTAGAGTTATTTTGCTTAAAATATTTTTTGAAGCAGTTTTATTATCCTGCCAGAGAAACAACCAAATTTCCTTGTTAGTTGCTTTACTCTGAACTTTCCTAAGATCTGTTGCTTTTCAAGATTTTTCAGACATTTCACATCTCTGTCATTTATAGGTAGCTTTTGTTTTACTGATCCTCATCTGAGTGAGCAGGGTTTGTGTGGACAGCTAACAAGGGCCAGGTACCTCATACTATTGACTTTTCTAAGAATGACCTCTGAAGGACAGATGGCCTTGCTTACCAATGGGTCTGGCCAGGATTTCCACTCTTTTCAACCAAGAAGCAAACAGCTTCCTGGGTCTGCTAGGCCATGATCTAGCCCAACATAATTAATGACATAGGACTAAAGAAACTGCTGAGGAGATTTTTATTGTGGATATTTGTTTGAAATACTCTCCCTGTTCTCTCTTCTACATGAGTAAACAAGCCCACATCTTCTAAGCTACCTGTGACAGATAACAATATAATAGGCACTGTTGTTGTAAACAAAAGTGAGGCATTTGAAAAAGACATCTGATTCTCACTAACCTTTTCTTTCTTCCCCTCACCTCCCACCTCAAATCAGAAACTCTTAGTCTCCTTATTGTTTATTCATGATAAATATAATTACTTGTATTTGCAGGGGCTCAGTAACAATCCGTTCTCCTTTGCACCAGGATGTAATTTTTTTAAAAAATCAGTTATTCAACTAAGGTTTTGCTTCGAATGTCATATTTGAGAATTGTTCTTACTTAATCAAGTATAGAGAAACAGGAGGTTATTGTCACTGTGGGTGGGAGGGATCAAAAATGTAGCTGACCAAATAAAACTACCACTAGGGTAGGCCCAGAGACAAGCATGATTTAGAGGGACATGACTACCTTTGTTTCTTTCCCTTGCCGTGCAATGGATTAACTGGTTTTAAATGAATATTCATCCCCTCCCCTTTTATTATTGATTTTCTTATTTACTTCATCCATCTCCTCTTGATTTGGCTTTCTGCTGTTCCCAGGCCAATTCTGGTGCTCCTCTAGAGTAACTTCAGTGATGTGTTCTTGGCTGTTATGTGCTTGATTTCAGCTGGTTTTTGTTCACTCAGTGTCAGATTGTTAAATAACATGCGTTTCTCATGCACAAGTTCCTCATCCGTGCGGCAGCTGACATTTTCATTACTGCTTGTCACAAACTTCACAATGTCTACAGTTGCAGTCCTCAGCTATTAGTTCAGTATTTACTTATGCTAGGTCTCTGCTCTCTAACACATGGGGACATTGCCATCCCTGGAGGAGTTAGATTAGTCAAGGCGAAAAATAATTTGGCTGTGTATTTCTTGTAGCCACTGGGTATGCTAACTCGCTGAGCCTTAGTTCCTCTTTCTGGCTGGGGGGAACACAGAAAACTTCAGTCGCTGCCACTGTAGGGGTGGGAGGGGAGAGGGAGCAGGCTCCTTGTGGAGCTCTGGCTTCTTCTTTCACTGCAGTGCTGGCACTCTTGATGCAGCATATTTCAAGTCCAACTCGCCTCTCTGCCCTTATCTGAACCTGCTCTCATCTTTTCTGTTTCTACTAATGTCATTGTCGTTTTTTCCCCATTAACTCTTTCTCCAAGCCTGAACCTAGTTTTCCTATCTCTTTCTATGCTTCATATCAAAGTGATTGGAAGCCCTGACAATTTCCCTCCAACCTTCCTCTCCCCTTTTTGGTGAGGATCAAACTCAGGCCCTCACAGCTGCTAAGAACACATTCTACCCCCACGTTCTACCATGTTCTACCCTGAGCCCGCCTATCATCCCTCTTCAAATTCTCTACGTTCAGTTCAGCTCTTCAGCGCTGTCTCTTCCGGAATTACATTTAGACAGGATCCCAAGTCCCTACATTTTTGTGCAGTTGCCAACCATAGCAGTTTCTAGAGAGATGTTTGCACAGAGAGGCTGAGATGTCTCAGAGACGATGTCTTCCTTATTACTAGTTAGTGTTTGAGTTTCAAAACCACTCCCCCAGCCTATACTTTCTGTGGACCAGAAAATCTCTAGTTTAAGCCACATATTCCAACTCTTCCTTCCTAAATCTTACTCTATTTGGTTTTTTACGGAGAAATTTGCCTTCCACACAGGAAGAATTCCAGATGCTTCTCTACTAATAGGATGAATTAAAGTCTGAGACAAATTGTTTTAAAAAATAACTTTAAACCCATCATGCCTCCTACCGATTTTTCACGCTAGTAAGACAATCCCGTGTTTGTCCTTCTGGGTTCCACTTTGACCTTGACATTCTCCGTAGAGGTTAGATAGAGAGGGTGTGTATCTGGAATAAAGGACCAGACCCTGGGCCTGGATTCAGGCTCCCTGTCTGGAGCCCCTCCTGTACGCCCTCCCTGGAGTATCCTAGATGTCAAGTTAGAGCACTGATTTCACTTGCCTGCTGCCCACTCTGTGTCCCACGCATCCCTGTCCTCAGCTCTGGCCTTCTCAGCTATTCTCTGGACTCGTGACCACTGAGTGGTTCCGCTGTGTGGATTTGCTGTCTGGACCTGTGTTTCTGCACTCACTGGAGTGGCCCTGCATGCTGGGGGATGCAAACAGGAAAATGTTTTAATTATATTTATTTTTATTCAACCATCACTTTAAGCTATGTTCTATTGACTCGTTCTTTTGTCCTTGGAAATCTAGAATAGCAGTCTGTTCACTTTCAGTTATTAAAATCTGGACAAATCCGACTGAGAACTCAAAGGTCTTGCTCTGCCTGGCCCACGCAGATTGATCCCTGGCGGTAGGGAACCCTACTGCCATGGAAGAGGAGTGTTCTGCTCCACCACTGTCACTGTCCTTCCTCCCTGCTCAGGGACTCAAGCTCGGCCGGGGTTGGGCACCAAGAGGAGAAGACAGAGAAGCGGCAGACATGGCGTTTTGGGGCTCATCCTCCTGTGGATGACCCTCTGCTGGAGTGGCTGCTTTCTGAACAACTTTTCTGGGCAGCGGTGGCAGTTCATGTGACGCCTCCTCAGGAGAGGGGTGCATACCACATCACTCTCCTGTTGAGTGTGGCAGGGTGAGGTCGCCCTTCACACACTTTGAAAGTCCTGAGCTCTTTCAAAATCCTAGAAAACCACTCCTGGAAGCTGCCATTAACACCAAAAATGGAAGCTGGATGTTCAAGCATGTACTGTTTTAGAATTCACTGAGCACGATTGAGGTCATCTTACCATCTGGAATAGCAACCAAGAGTTGTCTTTACTTAGAAAGAGATTTCAGAGATGCACTTTGAGATATAAAGATAGCAAGCTTTTGATGGCTTTGTTCTCTATCTTGGCCTGAGTTAGTTGAGAGGATGAAGAAAGGAGTGATTTGGCAAAGAGTAACTCTTGTTGCCAGGAAAAAATATTTTCCTTTCTTCCTTGTCAAAGCACTCAAACCAAGAAAATCAAGTCCTGTGCTCACTTCAGCAGCACATATACTTGCCTTCATAGGTTTCAGAAGCACTTGCTCAGAATTCCAGGATTTATTTTTTCCACCTTTTGTTCCCTTTTCCCCAAAAGGTAGACTTGCCTTTCAAAAAATAGTTTCTCTAGTGTGAGAAACTGAAAGTGTAAATAAGCACTAAAAAGGTATAATAGATAATGTGAAATAGGAAGAAAAGGGCAACAGGGAAGGGGAAGAGCGAGGGGTAGGGGAAAGGAAAGAAGGGAATGGAATTAATATGAGAAAATGAATAAATGGAAACAAGGTCTTTATAAATAGGGAGAGATGGAGGGGTTGAAGGGAGGGCAGGGGAAGGGGGAAAAATAAGAACCAAGAGAGATTATGTAAAGGAGCCAATTTCTAATAATGAATGTCATTATATTATATATAAAATGTACCAATAAAATTAATTTTTTAAAAATTACAAGAACGAAAATCAACCTGTCTCCTTCCCCTGACATCCTACATTTGCTGACAAGCTCTCAAGGTGCTAAGTTCCTAGTAGAGTAGAATCAAGCAGCCCTGATTCCTGCTAGCCCTGCTGTGCCTTTAGGATGCTGATCACTCTGTGGCTGGACCCTGATTCTCAGTAGGCACTGACCTTGCCCAGCATCATCACTACTGATCCTGGTTGGGGACGTCTTGTATCAGCAGCTAGTTTAGTCTTACCTTCATTGGAGCAACAAGTATCAAAGCCAGGCATGTTTTTGTCATTTTTCTGCCTGTAAGCTTCCCTTATAACAGGAAGTGATTTTACTCTTTCAAGTTTAGTGCTTCCTTTGCCAGGGACTCAGGGTCACTTCCCAAGGAACTGTGCTGGAGGAAGCATTAGGCTGCCTCTCTGACACTCACAGGAATGTTTAGGGCTTTGAAGGCGATCATCTTTCACTGAGTCTTTTGCAGTTTAGGGTGGTGTTTCTGAGTTACAGAGCACTGGGAGTTGGGCCGGGAGCTGCCATGGCCCTCATAATTCAACTCTAAATCATTCCAAGTTCTCTTCCTACACTAGGGCACTACACAATCTCTCTCAGATAAAGATCTTTTGGCTCTTTCATTATAGTCCCAAGAAGTCAGTGATTTCAGAATAACAAAATGGATAGCAGGTTTCTACACTAAAAGCACTTTCCATACTTCGTCTCATTTAATTTTTATTACAGCATTTTAATAGAAGAAGGAGTGACTAGAATTAATATTTACTCAGTGCCCAGTGTATACCAGGGATTTTTAGATACAGCACCTTTTTAATTTTGGGGGGAACTTTCTAGAAGCTTATGTTCATTTTTGGATAAGTCACCTACAGATTGGAGAAGTTAAGTGAATTGCTGAAGACCACTAGTAAATAGTGGCACTGAGATTCAAACTCACAAGTCTGGTATGGTGTCGTAAAATTCTAGCAGTTGGAAGGATGAGGCAGGAGAAGTACAAGCATGAGGCTAGACTGAACAACGTAGTGACACCTTGTCGCAAACAAACGAACAAAAAGTTTTAAACTCAGGTTTATCAAACTCCTTCCATCATGTTCTCTGTATAAACAGAGAAGGACCAGAGAAGAGAGGAAAATAAAATTTCTATAGGTCTTCATTAGTTTCCCAGGGCCCCTATAGCAATATATTACAAACTTAAGCAACAGAACATTTTCTTCTCAAATTTCTGCAGACTACACATTTGAAATCAAGGTCTTAGCAGGGGCAGGCTCTTTCTGAAACCCATAGCAGCTTTCTTCCTTGCCTTTTTTGGCTTCTAATGATTTGCTGTGAATCGCTGAGATTCCTTAACTGGCAATTCCAAACTCCAATTTTTGCCACCGTGAGATTTTCCGTGTATGGCTCTGTCTTCAAATGACCAGATTCGAGGGCTGGGGATTTAGCTCAGTGGTTCCCGCACCTGCTTTTGCAAATGCAAGGTCCCGAGTTCAATCCCTGGTACCAAAAAAAAAACAAATGACCAGATTCGTATGTAAGGATCTCAGTTACACTGGGTTTGGGGCCCTCCCTACTCCAGCAGGGCCTCACCCCAATTTAACAAATCATGTCTGCAACAGTGACATTCTGAGATATTGGAAATTAGAGCATCAGTGTTTCGTTTTAGGGGGTACACAATGCAACATATAACCACCCACCTGTGCATCAGGGCTGGATGAGGCACAGGACAGTCAGTAACTTGTTGGAAGTAGCTATTCTTTTTATCTAAAAACGTGTTTTACTCTCTCTGATTTGGCTCATTTTCTCTTTAGATTATTTTAGAGTAATAATAAAAATCTAACATAATGTGTAAAAATGCTTTTCCACAAGAGTTCTAGAAGTAATTATCTTTGTATTTCAATACAAATTTTATAACTGAGAAAATGGTTGAAGAGTACATTCTTTTTGTGGAAAATCGCATGCACAGCAAAGATACAATTAAATTTGAGTTCTTAGATGTCAATTTTTAGATCTTTCACAGCTTTGTCTAATTTTTTTTTATTTGCCTTTGTCATTTTTTTCTTTTCGGAGAATACATTTTTGAGAATACTCTGGGACTTTTGATCAGTAAGGCTCAAAATCACACTTAGTAAATTGCATCTACTGTTCTTTTACTTTATTCTCTGCAGCAACTTATCTGACTCAGTTTAGCATTTTATAAATTTTTGTAAATGAGAATGCACACGGGAGACTTATGTGGAGTTGTCCCTATTACATGTCTGTGTGATTGTCTCTGGACCTCTTACTGCCATTTTCCATGATATAATACCATTATTTTTTACAAATTTCATTATTGGCTTTCTCTGAGTAATAGAAAGTTCATTGATTATTGCCTTTGAAAATTCTACTTTCCTCCCCACATATTTTGTAAACCATCCCATGCGACTTGTTGCTGTGTTGAATTAGAAATTCCAGGGGACTACTCAGAGGTCAAGTGTAATACACTTGCTTCACCTGTCACTCTCAATAAATATTTCATAATCCCATACAGCTACAAATGTTATACCACAGTGCCCGTATGGTACCACAGCACCTGTATAGAAATCATTTCTAACAACATTGCTGGAGAATATGCTCAAGTCCACTCAGAGCAAAAAAAAAAAAAAAAAAAGTCCAAAATGTGACCTGGACTCTCAAATCAGTGCAGGCAATGTTTAATTTTTCAAAAAATTGATACATTAAAGTAGTTAATTGTCTATTGCTTCCTATTGTTACTTGCATACTTCTCATCCTGCATCTGTCTTCTGATCTGATGGTATATGGCATTAGAAGCACTGGAAACAGATACAGAATATTGTATACTTTATATCAGACCAGTTTTATATCAATGCTCTCCTTGGCTTTGGCCAAACCTTCTTTCAATAGAGGTAATGAAGTATCATGCTGCATAGAAATATTCTTTCTAGCTAGGATCATTGGAAATGAAGATATTGGCATTTAAAAAGTAATTTTAGGATTTTAAAGCAAGATTGCTATTCTGCCAGGATGAAGTCAATAGAATGACATAAATATTTTGAGAAATAAAATTTTAGTGGGTTTTTTTTAACCTTCAGAACATTCAGGGACGCAGCCTTTTCTTTTTCACTATTATTCACTTGCTCTTGATCACTATTTGTACTTAGAACACTGAATCATAATCATGAAACTTTAGGCTTCAGTGTTTCTTTTATTTATCCAAATGCTCTTACACATGGCAGAGGAAATATAAGGTGCTGGTTGAAAGCATGGGCTTTGGAATCACACTACTGGTCATTAATCATGTGATATTGGGCCTCAGTTTCCCTTTTTGAAGATTCAATGGAATGTGTGAGGTTCTCAAGCACTACCTTTATGTACTTGTGGGCTCCATACACAGACTTTACGACTACTACTTCAGGCTTAGTCCAACCTATATTTAGCTGTATATTCTAGGACGAATTCTTTAAATTTTTACATAAAATGTGAATTGCAAAATCTAACTTATTTTTTTATGAGGGTTAAACTAGATAAATTATATAGAAATTCAAAACACGTGGAGCTTATTGCTATTAACTATGCCAGGTCATCTATAACCTCTCAGTATATCATTCAAGGCCTTCTGGTGATCAAAACAATTGATGGCTTCAAAGTCTTTTAAAACCTATCTTTCCCTTAGAGCTCTTTAGACATTGGGAGGATCTAAATCATTACAACTTAGCTGGCCTGTTACCTGGTATTATTGCATATGGAATATTGAAGTTTACGTCATGTTGAAGTATCTGCAGCTATTTTTGTTGGAACTGAAGCCATAATCATTGAGTAACAGTTCATCAAATCATACAGTGTGAAAGTATTTTGAGTAAAAATAAATGGAGTAGGATAAAATGTTACTTTTTGCCTTCCATAACATCATTCCCAAACTCATGGCTCAGTGAAACCATTTTTTGTGAGTGAAACAACAACCTGGTTTTATAAATTCTAACCGTGACTATGACTGGAACTCAGAGCTTTCAATGTAAAGGTAATATTGCACATCATCGTAGTTTATAATGTGCGTGGGAAAGTAATAGAGTGAGTTGAAACTACAGCCTAGAGAGTTATTTAAAAGAAAGGGTCAAAATTTTGTTCCAGTTTTCCTTGAAGTCCATGAGAAGTACTTCTAACCTTATGGCCAATGTAGATTACAAGACTTACTGAGATGAGTGATAATATCAAGTTTAGATGGTGCTATTCTTTACCATTTTTATGTATGGTGGTTTTAGCAGTTTCTATGACCGTGTTTTGTGTTTCTAAGCAGCCCGACTCATTCGGTGTTTGGTTTTCTGGTCTGTTATGGGACCATCATTCCACATGGTGCTGTTGTCTTCCAGCTCATATTTCCATCAACCAGCACTTGCTCGTTACCCACTTAACGATGCAGAAATTTCAACTCATGGATGGACGTTTCAGATGTTAAAACATCACCGCAAATTTACTTATGGAAAACTGAGTTTAAAAAAGTATGTTTACAGCCGGAGGAAAATGGATCTCTGTGCTGAGGAAGAATTCTTGACCTCCTCAGTTCCCATGCCTTACAAAAAACATCACGCAGTGAAGAATGCTTAAAGTAAGAACTTCAGGCTCCCTTAGCCTACAATAAATTGAATTGAAAGGAGGAAGGAATGTACTTTTTGCTTCAGTCATATGCATTAGGTTTAACCAAGCTACCATAAGCTTGTTTGCAAAGGATTCATTGAAAGAGGAAAAATACTTGTTTCCTCAGGTATCCTAGAGGTTCCACCTAAGTTTTTCAACTTCAAAGCTCAATTCTCTGCAATCCATGCTATAAACATCTGGCCTGGGCTGGATGTTCTCCTTGCATGATGATGGCAGAATCCAGCAATGAGTGTAGTTATTTCTGTGGGTTAATGACAATCAGTGCCATATCAAGCTGTGGCACTGAGTCACTGAACAGAATTCATCATGCCCATGAATCTTGAGATAAGCAGCCTAGATGGAGACCTGGAGCAATGTGAGTGCTGCTCATTGTCTTTGAAACAATTACCGAGCCAGCGGCTGTTAGCATCCTTCACAGAGAAAGGAAGGGTGCCCAGTTTTTTTGGCAGGCTGGCAAGACAGTCTGATGACTTCTCAGCAGGTTCCTTTTCAGAAACAGGTGAATGTGGCTGCTGTAAATTGGCTTCCTAGCTTTCCTTTCTCATTACTTCTACCTGGGAATTAGTTTTTTTCACACAGTAGGTGCCATTACTTGCATGTTTGAATGTTTGTTGTGGTTCTTTGGGGGTATGGAAAATAGATTTTATTTCCTGAGTTTCACCTTCAACTCTTTAGACTCATCAGGCAATTTCCAACCTGCTAGAGAGAGATGCTTAACCTCATGGCCATTGTCATCATCATTCTCATTGATGGACTAGCCATGGAGTACATGGACAATTTGTTTTCTTGAGTCTAATAGCCACCCCTATTTCCTGAGGTTTTCCAGATGTTTACAAATGGCTATTTTCAAAAGTAAACTAATGGTTCAAAGCAAAACAAAACAAAACAAAGCTCACCTGTCCTGATTTGATGCAAAAGCATTTGTGGGGCCATTCTTTTTTCTTTGTTTTTTTTTTTTTTTTGTACCAGAGATTGAACTCAGGACCTTGCGTACTTTTTGTTCTTGAGATAAAACTGTTTCTAGCATTTGCAGATCCTTAAATGTTTTTGCAACATATAAAATAAAATGTGCTTATTTGTTTAAAATTGTAAATATTTATATTTTGTCACCTGTTATGGGGGGGGTAAGTATTATTGATCCTTATTGGTTGACTTCTGTATCATCTGAAAGCTGAGAGGAGAAACTGGGACCAAAGTTCTGCATTCCCTCCAGCACTGGCTTGCTGGTGTATCTGCTATGAATCACTGATCTTCTCTGCCTTCGTTTTCTCTTCCTAGATGAAAAGTGCATATCCTTTTTCTTGCAGGTTGGCTGCAGGTTTCATTAAGCTTGGGGAGGTAGGTGGGTGGTTGGCCTGAAGTGACAAGCCAAGTAAGAATTTCAATTTACCCACCAAATACAGTACACCAACCGTAGAGTCACGCTACATTGCTCTCTTCCCTTCGCCTCATTCTCTCCCCATCTAAGTTTTAAAAATATACAAACTTGTATTGAAAAAAGAGAGAAGAAATGCTTCTTTGTTCATGAAATATACAAGGCTGCTTCTTGTGTCTATGAATATATTTGTTTCCCAAGGGTATGCTTCTACATCCTCGCAGGAATGTCTGAGGAATGAAGGGTACAGACATAGATACCATGTTCCTGGAGAAAATGAGCAAATTCTTTTGGACGGTGGGAAACACTAACAGACTGGGAGCTCTGAGTTAGGTTTTTCACAGCTCTGTGTGAGTTGGATGCACAAAGAACAGGATCACAGAGCAGCCAATGGTGATATTCTCTTTGTGCACCAGACAGGGGCATTTCATTTCATGAATCATTTACAAACTCTCTGCTGTGATGTCACAAAGTTGCTCCCAAACACAAATTAAGCACAAAGGGATGTAAGAAGAGAGATTCACTTTCTTGTCACGTGGACCGTTGATGTTCTGGATTGCACATTGTGTGGATGGAGGAAGAAAGAGCCCCTCACAAGACTGGGGAGAATGACTCAGCAGGTGGTTGTTGAATGTTCCATAGCCCAGTTGATGCATTTCACAGCTTTCAACCAAGCCACACTCAGAATAGTTTCTCCTTCCACTCTTTTGGCAGTAAAAGGAAAGTGGGAGCTTTTGTATTTCCAAAAGTGTACACAGATGAAAAGTGCTTCATTGTCTTCTTTCTGGTTAAATGGATAAGCCTTGTTTTGCAGCCTTTTCTCAAATAACTCTGTGTTATTTGGGAGTGCTCACCTGCAGGTCTTTCTGCTAGATACTCAGTGAATGTAGACTTATTTCAGGCCTACAGATCACTGTGTAGGATAAGTTTCTTCCAGATGCCAGGCTGCCTACTAACCATCTTGCCCATTTTCAATCATTTCCCTTGCTTACTTCTGAGACTGAAAATTACCAATTGTTAAAAAGCAGGACTTTCAGGTTGGGGTCATAGCACAGTGGCAAAGCCCTTTTCCAGCCTGTGCAAAGTCTGAGGCTAGACCTTCATCTCCACAAAAACAAACAACAAAAACAGCAAACCAAAAACTATCATTTCTTGATCTCTACCCTCATCTTCACCCCCTGTACTGGGGATTGAACCCAGAGAGCACTGAGTCACATCCCCACGTGTTTTTACTATTTTACATTTTGGAATGGGTTTCGCTGAGTTGCCCAGGCTGATCTTGAGCTTGCAATCTTCTTGCCCCAGCCTCCCAAGTCTTCGGGATTGCAGACTTGCACTCTGATATCCATCACCTTTTCTCCGTCTTTGAGTATTTCCTTTCCAGATCTTCTAACATGCACCGTAACACTCTAAATTGCTCTCTGCCATTCAGGTTTCTTAATGATCCTTATGCTTGGTGGATGGTATTCATACCCAGAAATTAATTCTGCCACATTTTAGAAGTTCATGTTCATGCATGTAGTTTATACAGGATGATATAGCTTTGGAAGGGAGCAATAGTGTAGTCAGGGGAAGCCATGCAGCTCTCTACCACAGAGCTGGCCAAGCTGCCATCATATTTTGAAATTTTTGTGTCTCATGTTCTGCCTCCCTCTTCTGTTGGCCAGAGTTTTATAGACTTAGAGGGACTGACTGATGCTAAGTAAAATGACACTATAGTATATAAACCGTCAGAACATCTAGAATGTTATAGTTTAGATCTAAAATGCCCCTCAAAAGTCTCCTGAGGGCAGAGATGGGACTTTGGGAAGGTGACTGGCTCATGGAAGCTCAGTATTCACCATGGAGTTCACTGGTGAGTTCACACGTGACTGTCCTGTTAGGAGCTGGGACCTGCTTGGAAGAGGTACTCACCACTAGGAAAGTGGCCTTGTCCTCAGCTCCTTCCTTTGTTCTCTGCTTCCTGGCTGCCATGGGGTGAGCAGCTGTTCTCTGCCAGGCCCTTCCACCATGTTGTTTCTGCCTTGGAGCCAGTCGACTTTGGATTAAACCCACTGGAACTATGACCAAAAGAAATCACTCTTTAAGTGGCAGGTGTCAAGTATTTTGTCCCAGGGATGGAAAAGTGATGAATATAAAGTTGTAATAATTTTTTTTTCATGCTGAAGATAGGTGCAACGTACCAGATGTCCCAAGAACTGCATGTACCCGGAGTTGCTTCGTGTGTACAGCAGGGAGGGCAGCCTTGAGGACTAGCTCACTTGACGAATTGTTTGTCTTTAGATTACATCCCAATATTAGCCAAAATATGCACCTCTCTCATGGGAGCTGATAAACAAGGTCTGCTTCAGGCCCCTGGCCTCTTGCTCTAGTTTTGAGGCTGACAGCCTTCTGTTTTTCACAAGTTTTTCCTAGGTAGAATTATGTTCTTATTTTTAAAATCATAAACATCTTTCAAATAGGTTTTATTCTATTAAATTCAGGTCATTCTAATTTCTTGAGTTGCAAATTTAGACACAAGCTCCTGCTTTACTGCTATAGAATCTAATCTCATTCATTTTGTATGAATTTTACTAGTTTGCTAATATTCAGCTCCTAGGTGAGTGACAAATCTTTCCTTGATTTATCTATTAGCCACTAACATTTAATAAAACACACACCTATCATAATTCTTTTAGTATTTGTAGAGACTGACCATGAGTCATATACCTTTCAACCAGTTTCTCTATGCATTCATAGTACATCTCAAAATGCATAAACGCAAGTATTTAATGCAAATACTTTACAGTAGTGAAATTGGAGAGTATAGAAGTCCAGCTATGATTATATAATTAGTCATAAATCATTAATTGAATAACCATGCATTGTATGGGAATTTTGTTCTCTGTATCCTAACAAAGTAGGAATCTACACTGACAAGGTATTCACTATTCCATGGATAATCTAATGCACTTTGAGATGATTGCATACTGTTAGAAAATCCTTCTGTCTTTTTTGAAGCTATTCATAAACTTTCTGATCCTTTTATTATGAGAAAAATTTTCATGTGTCTCACATTATTCTCTTCCTCAGTCACTTTCAGGATTTCCAGTGTTCTTAAATGCTAATATTTAGAAGTGAACAAATACATGGGTTTGGTCTGGAGGCACTGTCTTTTGATTTAATGGCTCCAATGCATTTTAATGTCCACATTACACCTTTGGATCCTAACAAGATAGTGGTTAACTGAAACCCCAAGTATTTTTACGAATCCTGATGATAAATGAAATCTTCTTCTCCCATGATAACACAGAAATCTCCTTTGATTCTAAGTGCAGGCCTTTCTGTGTCTCCATGTTTTATGACATTTTGTTGCAATGGTTTGACTTTTCATTCTCTTCAGGTCCTTTTAAATTCCTATTTAATCACACAGTATATTCATCCAGGATAACAAAATAAGAAAAAGAAAAGCAAAATAAAATCTCAGCTCATCTGTGTTTCCCCATAATATATGGATAGAAATATCATATTCTGAAAAGAAGATTAGAAGACATCATGTCACAACTTAGGATTGTATTGATTAATTTATTTATTCATTCAAATATGCATAGAAACCTAGTACGTGCCAGACATTGTGCTAGGCCTTGAGGATACTTGGTGAATAAACAAAGAAGGCCTTAGCCTTTATAGAGTTGACATTTGAGTGGGAGATTGGAAAATAAACAAAGTCTGGTAGGAAATAAACAGAGTGTAGTTTCAGGAGCCACAGGGTAGGTAGGTGGCTGTCTAATTTAGAGATGATGCCTAAATTCATGACATTGAAACTAAAGCCTACAGTTTGAGAAGCCTGTAGCTATTCAAAGAGCTAGAGAAGAGCATCCCAGACAGAAGGGAACAGCAAATGCAAGCAGAATGGAATGAGCCTGGCCTGGGTAGGAATGGAGAGTCACCAGCTCAGCTAAGACTTGCTGCACACCTAGGATGTGGTGGGACAGATAGTGAAGAGAACTGTGGATCACAACTTGAAGTTCAAGTTTGTTCCTTCTTTTTAGTTTCCAGTAGCTTTTGTTCAATTAGTGATCAATCTATCTAATTGCCATAATATGCAATCTACATTTCTCCATCTTGTTCCCAACAATTCATTAGAAACTGATACATTGTCAGGATCTTGGTTTGTTCTAGAGGGTGATTTTCCAATGTATAATTCAAAACAGACAAGCAAAGTTCCTTTAGGATTAGCTATTGGTAAACAGTGTTTACTTGTTTGTTGAGTTCTTCTAGAACATTTATTGATGGGCCCATTTAATAATTTTATAAAAGATTAGATTCAAGTTGAGTTGTAATTTTATAAAAAATTAGATTCAAGTTGAGTAGTAGTATATGACACCTAGCAAAAATCCTCTCAAAAACAGAAGTTGCCATTTTTAAGCAGAAATGCTGTACTTCAATAAATAGAATTGCTAAATTAATTCCTAATGTTTTTAGACAAATACTAACAACAGCAACCCAAGATGTGAAGAAATTAAAAGAAAAGACACTGTACTTCTCAAAACTAGGGGAAAGTGGGGTGCGGTGAAGATATAAACCTGATGTTGTCTCCTGTCACAATAGGAGCTGTTTGGCTATGACACTTAAATTGCCAGTTATGGGAACCACACAAACGTGCACATTCTTTCTTATCCTTGTGGTATATATGACTAGAACAAATATGCAAAACCAAATCTTACATTTAATAGAAAACTGGGAATGAAGATGACCGTAAAAAGTCACTTGAATGATCTGGCCTCCAGTTCTTCATCTATAAAATGAAGGGGTTGGAAAGTTGACATCTAAGGCTCCTTCTAGCTACAATACTCTTTCAGAAATCTTTCTTACTTCAGTATAGAAAGTTTGATCTTCTTTGTAACGATTGAAGAAGAGCTATGGTTTTCTTTTTCCTTCAGCCTTTTCTTGTGTAGCTTTTACATAAGGCATTAGAAAATTGGATCAATTTTCCTTGGAATTTTCAAAGAACTTTTAAAATGCATTCCATTTACAAGTTAATATACCCTGTACACCATATCAGGCATTGCTGTTAGATGTTCACAATTATCAAGATGTAGGTGGTCAGTCCTAGGACATTTTCCTGATTGAACATTTTATATCATACCACATGTAGGGATTCTTGTAGCCAAATTCTGTATGCGAGAAGACATTTAGGAAATCTTCTGTGCTGCATAGTTTAAACAATGAATTTTATCATAGCAACTTATTTATATAATTATTTGATGAGCAATTTATGATTTTAAGCCTTGCAAAATGTTAGAAACATCTATGAAAAATAGTGCTAACCCCTTTTTAGATGTTGGCTCCTTCTTTAAATTGGAACACTATCATTTTGCCTAGACTCTGCATCCAGAAATTGCCATCACCAATTCCAGTGGAACTTTCTATACCCTTCTTGTCCATGAAGTAAGTGAGTTAACTAGACACCCCCCCCATAGCCTGTGCCTGAACTTTACCCCTTTTCCTCCCCAGAGTGCTTGTTCAAAGTGATAAATTAACCAGCACCTATCTTACCTTGTGGTTAGGAATAAAAGATAGGACATATTTTGTCTTGTGGTTAAGAACAAAGGACAGGACATGTTATACTGGGGCCCTGACCATAAAGATAGGAATTTCCTGCTGGATCCCCAAAATTGCATTTTAATCTAACATGCAATCTGCTTCTGTAGCCCTGTGCTTCCTCAAGGTTGAGATCATGACATTCTACTGTGTATTTTTCCCTTTAAAAACTGGGCTTCTCTGCTTGATTGGTACCAAGGAATATGGGGACGTGAGCTCATCCTTGGTCGCCGGCTATTAAAAAGACTCCTTTAATTTGGACATTTTCATGGTGTGAGTTTTTTCGCTGAGACAGCTATAACAGTCCACAGGCTTGGAAATAAGAAACAGCCATAGAAAGTGAATTACTTGAGCCAAGCATTAAAGATAAGAGTGTCAATGATCTTTTCTTTTAGCCTCCTCAATTTTCAGGGGACGTTTGGTTAAACATCATTTGCCACTCAAGCTATTCCTGACAGAGACAAATATTAAGATTAAATTTCCAAAAAAATGATTAGTCTTTATAATTTTTAACAAGGCCTAGAGAAAAGGGATGAGAATGGTTAAAAGTTTTATCAGGCTGTATTCTAATTTGAGAGAGAGGAAGGTAGAAGGAGGCAAAGAAGAGAGTGAGATGATCAGAAGGCCCATTTTCCTTCTTTTCTTCATTCATTAAGTATAATCTTTGTCTCAATTTCTGGAGCAATACTTATTTCATCTATCCATAAATAAATATCTTGTTTGTTCTCAGTCTCAATCAATCAACTTCTATTTTAATGTTTTTGAATATTGAAAAGTCATTTGCAGTTCATCTTAAATTTTGACCACAGAACCTGATTCCTGGTGTCAGATGGTACAGAAGATAGAGAGGTAATTTAAATACATGTAAGTAGATAAGTTGATCGATGCATTCATTCCCTTAATGTTCCAGGATACAACTGGCAGTTTGAATTCGAATGGCTTCGGAGACTGGTCTGTGGTCTCATACCGACAGATAAGCACAGAAGGAGATGGTTGTCTATTACTTTCTCTGTGTTCACCAAAAGAAATAATAATAATAATGTGTATATGTACTGAAACATCAAATGGTATCATATGTGTGCACACATGCGTACATTATCACCACTGAAAACAATCTGGAAACTCTTCTTTTATGACTACATTTCCTTCATGGCTGTGAGGAAGGCTGAAAAATGGAAAAGAATTCGGGTCCACACATTCAGCCCATGGCATTTCCTATTCCAACAGACACACGTTGTTGAACTTTCTCCTTTTTTGGCTGGCTGTGAAGACAATGTGTGATTTGTTATTCTCTTTAATTCCCCAAGAAGGAAAAGAGATGCCCTTGGCCAATTTAGCAGGGAACAATCCTCATCTGTTGAGGAAGAGTAGTTAGGGGTGATTCTTGCCTGCCACGGCTCCAGGCTTGCTGCCAAGATGGAACATCCCTGGGGCCCTGCCGAAGGAAGGGTGGCCCACATCCTCCCCTCCCGTGGCTGCAGATTGTAATTCTAATAGAGAAGCGATTCTTTTTTTTCTGATAAGTGAAACTAATTTGTCCTTCGTTCAATGTGAACTGATACTTCTTTACCATCTCACATTTAATAGTTGTGAAAACTTATCTCAAGGATTCTCCATATCTAATTTTCACATTTTCTTCCAGAAATCATCTGTTTCAGGCAGGTGCTTTGGAACATGTTATTATTTTTTCCTCCTCTTTCTATCTAGGAACAGTTAGTGTTTCATTTATTGGGGGCATCAATGTTACATTTTTGTGGCGTGACAAGTGTCTCATATTCAAAATGAGAAGCTGTGGGGTGGGGGAATCTAGCTGTGTAACACTCTCTGGTGTCGGTGCTGGTGTCTGTGAAGTTCTGTGGGACTTGTGGTGGAGAGGCCGCCCAGCATAAAAAGGGATATTGTACAAGGAACTCTCGAAGAAGGAGTCTGAGCATGGCAGGTTTCCCATGATTTTCTACAGTTATAGCCAGGCCAGTGCTCATCAAATAATACAATGTATTCTGAAAAGAATCATTATAAAAGACATAAAAATAAATGTAGCACAATACTTGCTTTCTTGTGCCTGTATTAGATAGCATAGGAGGAAACATGGGATTTGAGATATCTTTTCTTTAATGAGGAAGGGTATCAAATAGTGCTCATGACTAAACTGCAGGATTTCAGACTGGGACACAAAGATCATCTTGTAAGGGAAGAAAATAGAGCTAGATCTTCTGGAGATGTCAGTTTATAAATATGCCTGTGTTGGTAGCATGTTGACAAGGTAACCGAAACAGCTCTGATCAAGGAAGGGTATGGCTTTCTCAGATCATAAAGAACCTAGCCCAAGTATTAAGAACATCAGAAACTAAGGCAAGAAACTCCACAGAAAGAGAAGTGGGATGGGCAATTTCTCCCTTCCAATGACATCTTGCTCTTCCTGAAGACTAATGCTATGTGAATCACAAACATATTACCCTCTCCTACTTCCTTTTTAAATATTTGGAATTTCAAAATACTGCACTTCACCAACAAAATAAATAAATAAAACCAGGATGAATTGAGGGTGGGGAAAATTCATATATGTATGTATATGTATGTGTAAGTGTATACATATGCGTGTATCTTGTGTTAAATCTGTTTCCCTAGTAAGCACTGACTGGTACAACCCTCGTGAAGTAAAGCCCATGTGAGCTCATTCATCCTTGTGAAGGGAGAGCCCTCTCCAGACACCAAATCCTCCAGCACCCTGATCTTAGACTTCCTAGCCTCCAAAACTGTGAGCAAGAGGTTCTTCTTTACAAGCTATTGTCATTTTTGATATTTTATTATAGCAGCTCAAATGGACAAAAGCACTACTCTCCCTCCTCCCTAGATGATAAACTCCACGATGATGGGGATTTTGTATATTTAGCTCACTGATGTCTCCTCATCAACTAGTATGTGATCTGGCACAAAGTTGTTCTTGTGAGGATCCATGCCAATTAAAGCATTTAGCCCTTTGATTAAACCAGAGAGCATCTGTAAGTCACCCCTCAGAGACCCTCTGCATTTCTCCTTATATATCTGGTATCACAGGGAGCTTCTCTTTGATGCCATTCAGCAGCAACAGATGCCAACTGCAAATTCTAGGACAGTGCTCTGTGAGAATCTCCCAGAGGACAAGTTGCTAAATCCCTTTTAGGAAGAACAAACATAACATAAAACTTGCTGTGTTGAAAACAATGTGGAAAGCTTATGTATGGAACTGCATCAGTGCTGCAGTTTCTGGGTACCAGGTTGCCAGATGCCAGCATCAGAACCACCTGGGCTGCCTGTGAGAGTATAACACCCAGGACTCAGGCTCTGTCTAAGGACTCTTCATGGCCACACTGTCTATGTCGGTCATGTGAGGATGTTCCATTAGCAATGACAGCAGTATCTCATACCACCAGCTGTTAGGAGCATGTACAGAGCATCCAGAAAGTGGCCCAAGGGGCCAGAATCAAAAATAACCATGCAGTGCTTGCACCAGCCATCTAAGATACACAGCTTGACTGAACATAAATGTAGTGGCCAGGTCAGAATAAAAATACTTAGCTTACCTATAACTGAACATGAAGTCAGGCATTGTTGAACTGTGAGTAGAGTAAGAGAGTTGAGTGGGTGGCTAAAGACTGCAGTTCACAGTGTAAAGAGAAATCCGAGAGAACAGATCTCTAGCTGCATAAGTCAGAACTGTCTTGTCTAGAAGAGGTTGTGATAGAAGCTTAGATATTCTATTTTTGCCAAGTGCAACTTGATTCTGCTTCTATTTTTTAAGTGTTGTAAGTATACATCCATATGTGAAAGTCTCCACTTCGAAGAAGAATTTACAGTAGTAGGGTTCAAAACATAAATTACGCAAATGCCCAGAATCTGTATTTAATTCATATAATATAACATGATCTTGACTTGAATAATAACTGCCATCTAACATGATTGATTTGAACAATGAAAATATTATTTATTGCTATTTTTCTTCAAGAATCAGTTGTATAGGGGCAACCCACTTTCTGGTCCCCCTTCTGTCTCTCTTAGGCAGAAGCTTTCTTTTTCCCAATAAGTTTTTCCTACTTTTAACCTCCATTGTTCCTAGAATTCATTCTTCAATTTCAGAGAGCACAAACTCGAGTTTCAGATATCTAGTAAGTTTGGGAGTTACATCTCTTGCTCTGTATCATTTTGGAGGTCTTCCATCAAGATTACTTCCACCAAGGTCTTCCGGAAGTAAGAGTTTTCTTTCATAGGTTCTAACTTTGGTCTTTTTGCTTCATAGATTATAACTCTTGTCTCATAGGCTCTGGATATTTGTTTCATAAATTCTGGCTTTTGTTTCAAAAATTCTGGCCTTTATTTCAAAAGTGTCTTAATTTTAAACTGTGTTTTAAATGTTTGCAAATTTCTTGTTTTTCTTATGCACTGTCTCTTGTTAAAATTATGTTTTATTCTTGTTTTGTATACATTGCATTTGGACTTAATTGCTTAAAAATGTTGTAAAATGAATCTCTTATAACATCACCTCAGATAAAGACAGTTCAGGCTTTTATCTGTCCCTTATAGAATGCCAAACAGTGGTTACTCTGCCAGCTAGTAACTGCCTTTAGGGTTGTTGCCACTCTCAAAGCAGAGGACAGGTTTCTCCAGTTGCCCTCTGGTGAATCTCCATTCCCATTGATGCCAACGGCAGGTGAAATGTTGACCAGACAGGCAGTTTAGTTCCTTTCGGAAACAGATCTCTGCGTGGAACTAGTGGAAACTGAGGTGACAGCTGAGGTGTCATGGCCAGGGCTATTCTCTGGCGGATACCCAAAGGTCTCTCAGAAGAAACTAGCTCCCGACAGCCTGTCCTGGTCATCAGCAGAAAATCTCCACATCTTGTCGCCATTTGGACTCCTCAGTGAGGTGAAAGGGGAACTCTGTCAGTGATCCTCAGATATCCTCTGTCTCAGAGTGATCTGAAATGATTCCATCAGAGCCCTTTCTTAAGCCTCCATTAAGAGTTGAGCTACAGGTTTGGACTGCTTTCCCCACTACTAGTAAGACTTTTAGACAAATGTATAAAATGAATTTTTGATAGATTAAAAGCTACCTGAACCGGCCTCCACCCCTGCATGGTTTTCGTCATTTATGTGTGTAGGGGAAAAATGTCTTTTCTGATAGGTTATGGACTTTTGAATGTTGACTGTAGACTTGTAAAACGCTATATGATAATTTTTGGAAGTTTAACCAGCTTGAGATTTATTTGGACTTTTTCTCTGCTAGTGAGTTAAAGACTCCCCTTAAACTTTTCTCCAACTTGTTGGTAGTTCATTTGAGAATCCCTTGTAGTCAGACCACTCCTCCTTCCAGAAAGTCAGACTAAGGCAACTTGCAACAACTGTTTTGTCTTGCATTAGGGAAAAAAACAATAAGTAACTTGCATTTGTGTTTTTACATATTAACTAGAATATGGGACTATATTAGCCAACCTTTCTCTTCATTCATGAGTGCATAGGAAGTCTATAAGAGTGCCTTTACTGTGTAGATTGTGGCTGCTAGGAGGACCTATGTGTTTCAAATACTTAGCGAATTTAAAGTGGACCTTAAAGGAGTAGTCTTGTATTGCTGCTAATAAAAGTTGCCTAAATGACTGGATAGACAACAGAAATTTCTCAGAGCTTTCTCTGCCATAGGGCCCAGAGCAGAATCTCAGATTTGCCATCTCTGGAGGTGATCTCTTTTGCAGACAAAGTGCCCTAATTTGACTGTTGACTTATTTTCCTCTCTCTCTCTTTCAAGAAACTAGATGGCAGTGGTTTAAATATCTTGCTTTGCTAGCAATACTTCCTTTTCTAAACATGATTGTTACGGCTGAAGTCAGTTGTACCTTGTGCTTTGAGAGTATCTACTAGAGTAAGGATATGAGTTCCCTGAGGAAGATAAGATCGTGTGCTGGTAAAGGGTAGATAGTCCAGTCTGGTTTTATTTTCTGGGTCTCTCTCCAGATGGTAGCTATCTACCCTGGAGTGGAATAAACCTTGGGGGATCCCCAGGGGACACCCTAGGGGACATAGGAATCAAGCAGAGACTTATAGGATGCCATATTTGTTTCTCTTGTTTCAGATTAGGAACTCCATATTGTACTCCTTTGGAATGTATTATTTCTCTACACCTGTGTGTGGAGTCCCTACCTCCTAAAGCCAAGTACATAGGAAAGTACTATGATGCTATCTCACAATTAGAATTATACTGTAAAAGAGAGAAAAGGTCAAAATCATCTGTTGAGACTTTCTTTACATTAAGAAGTAATCCTTGCTTGTGTTCAAATGTGAATGTAGGCCATAGAAAAATGAGAGACATCTCATCCTTAAAGCATTCAGTACCTCTAAGCATGAGGATACTCCTCACCCTATCCACCAGGTGCTGAGGGTGGAGTTTCTAAGCCAGCCATAATTAAAACCTCCATGAGGCTATATCCATCCTTAGCTAAGTTGTTCAGGTCCCTCAAAGACAATATCCCTTGCAGGAAGTAAATGGCAAATATGGGACTACCTGTGTTCATGTGTCCTTTTCTCTCAGTGATCTAAGACAGATTAAATGATACCTAAAAAAGTTTCAGATGACCCTGATATGTACATTGAGGTCTTTAGAGAACTTACTCAGACCTATGGACTAGATTAGAAAGATGTAATGTTGCTCTTAAATCAAATATTGATTTCTAATGAGAGACAAGTAGTATTACAAGCTGCTATTACATGTAGAGATAAATATCATCTTAATTTTGGAAGCTTGAAAGACAGGCAGCCAGGGGAATAACTGGTTCCTACTGTTACACAAGCAATTCCTACACAAGATCCCTACTGGCCTGCCAATCAGAGGGGAAATTAAAATAGAAGACATTTTCAGGTATGTATTCTTGAAGATCTAAGAAAGATAATAACTCAGTCCTTCAATTATTTTAAATTGTCAACTATTTTACCAGGAAAAAGCTGAGAACATCCCTGGATCCTGATTTGATAGAAGGAAATACGATAGTTTTTTTCCAACTTTGTCTTGTACTATGTATATGGCATGCTGTTATGTGGCCTTTCAGAAAAGCTTTCTAGCCAAGACACCCGTGCTTTGCTAAATTTTCTAATAGACAGGGGTTATAATGTTTCTAGATCTAAGGCACAACTTTCCAGTCTTGAGTTTAAATATTTAGGCCTTATCATATCCAAGGAAACCCAGAGACAAGGAAACCCAGAGAATAGGGAAAGAAAGAATTAAACCAATTCTTTCCTTTGCACAGCCCAACACTCCAAAACAGCTAAAGACATTCCTAGAAATAACAGGCCTTTGTCACCTTTAGATAGAAAAATGGTGAGATTTTGGGACCCCTCTATCAGCTTATAGAGAAACACAAAAGACAGCCATATTTTAATCTGGGAATCTGGTTCCCAGGCCACATTCCAGAAGCTCAGAGAAGCACTTCTAACTGCCTGTCTACAGGACACCATTTCAGTTTGCATGTTAATAAAAGGTGAGACATAGCTTTGGGAGTGTTTCTACAAGATCAGGGAGCTGCTCAACAGATTGTAGGGTATTTAAATAATGAATTAGATATTATAGATTTAAAATAATTTATTTATAAAGAAAAGTCCTAAACAATATAGTTAGAACACTTTTATTCTCTTTCAAGAGGCAAAAAGCAACCATTCAGTCAGGTTTTTGGATTATTGATTTAATTTTCTGCTTGGCAATTCAGTTGGAGTCAATCATAGCTTTTGTCTCTGGAGATATGTTTTGCTAAGGATTACAGATTCACTCTAAAAGCTCCTGATCTTAATTGTCCTACACCTGAGATGGTCAAGATTTAGTTCTTGTGCCATAATTAAAGGCACTCTTCTGTCCCTTCTCCACTGCTCTGTCCCTGAGAAATAACACAGTTTGATTCAAGACACTTCCCTCTTCTGTGGCTGCTGGATTTCAAGAAAAAACTTTCAGAATGGTGAGTTTCCCCTCCCTGGAATCCTTCCAGAGTAAAGCTGATCTTCATTTATCTCTGGACCATATAGAAAACTGGTCTAGGTTTAATCTTGAAACTCTCAAAAATAAATATAAAAGTTTTAGTCCAAATTTATCTGTCTTTCAGCCCTCAGACAAAATTAGAGAATGGTAATAACAGCTAACCTGGCTCTGGCCACTTCCTTGGACCTCTAGTCTGCCACCACTGGCACTGGACAAGATAGTCTAAGGGACACCTTAGATTGGGCACAGAACAAGGACGCCTTCTTTCCCTTTGTTTTTTTTTTTTTTTTTTTTTCAAAATGGTTAAAATTCTCATATTTAGACAGCCAGAGCACAGCAGGTTGGAGCCTTCATAGGCCTTCCTCCCTCAGTATTTGGAATTTGTACATAGCTCCAAAAAATGCCACCTAGTCTCTTCTATACCCAAACTCGGTCTGAGAGCACCCCCCTGGAGATAGTTAAAATTACTCGTAACAGTCTGTCCCTTTAGAGGAAATAGTTATATGTGGCTTAAAGCAACCAGGAGAAGCCTGTGTAGCTGGGTGTTCCAGTCAGATAAACTGTCAGCTTAGGGACCATCTTAAAACTGTTTTTGCTTTCACAGGTGTAGAAGATTTTTATTCTTTTTGATTCTTATTATAAGAGATCTCTGTTAATTGATCTACAAAGTTCTGACTAGTCTTTTTATAATTATAAACCTAAAAATTATAAAAGTTATTACAAATTCAACTTGGGCAAATGCATCTGAGTGCACTCTGGTTTATGAACAAGTTGTCTTACGTGTGCATCTGTCTGCCTGTTCAATTTGTTATAACACATACAGCTGTTTGAGCTTTTTTTTTGGTATTTTGGATTTTTCAAGATGTTTGCCTGTAACTCAAGTTGGCTTATAGATGAATATAATTAAAGACATACTTCCCCAGGTTGCCAGATTATCCAAATAATGTCCACTAGTTTTACAAATACAGTACATATTGTTGTCTATGTATAACTTGGGAATCTTTCATTGTTCAAAATAATGTGTTAATTGTTATGATCTGGCTCTCATATGTCATCTGAAAATTTGTTAAGTTAATTAATTAAAGACTCTTGGGCTTAGGAAAACTACTAGACAGGACTCCTTTTGGTAAATAAAGGAGCAGCTGCCTAGAAAAAATTTATTCTAGCCTTTGTTCACAAAGGGGACCCCCATAATTTCCATAGCCTTGTGAGAAATACATTGCTAAACATATCATTATTGTGATATATATATACAATAGTCATGGTCAAATGGCTAAGTTTTCTGTGGGAAAATAATAAGGTTTTATTTAAAATGTTCTTGGTACAAAGCAAAATTAAGTGACAAAGGATTTCATGCAACCAATTCTCATTGTTATTTCATGATGTACTAAATATAATTCATGCCTTCCAGGTGTACAGGTCTTCTAAGATATTGTTTATGGTAATGATCTTTTTTTGACCCAGGTATCTGGCTTTCTCTTGTGCTCTAACTACTTGTGATAAGAGATACATATCAAGCCAACATAAGGTAACCAATCAAACAATTATCCTTTTAAAAAATTATGTGATAGATATATTATGTGTCACCACACTTAGGGATGGTCAGAGGCCAAATAGTCCAAACAATGTCACACACTAAAAATTAAGGGCTAGACATTATGAACTTCTAAGGTACATTTATAGGCTAATATGTATTTTCTCTTTAGATGGCATCCTACTAAAGGATAACAAATAAGAATTAAATAACAATTTTCTTTAGGTCATTTAATGTCTGTGATCAGATGGAGGTGTTTGACTGAAAGACTATTCCGTACTCAGATGAACATGTAAGTGTTACAAAGATAATGTCATCATGATTGTCATTCAAAAATACTATGTGTGGCTCTTGATGTTAAGTTTCTCTATAATATATAACTGTTGTCTGTTAACAGTCTGCAGGGAATCAACTACTAGAACAACCATGATTGATAAGAAATAACAGCCCTCTAATTGTGCTTTATACTTCAAAAGTGCTTGATGTCTTAACTATTACAATAGTTAAGCCCACTGCTCCTACTAAAATACTTGTCACTGATCTTCTCTTCGAGGTGTTCAACTACTGAAGTTTGGAGTCCAAAACTAGAAGGGTAACTGGGCCATGAGGACAGCCAATATTTTGGCCCTGGCCCCTCCAGGTCAACAAAGATCCAGGATACAAAGGAACCTTTTCTACAGGATCCTATATCTTTGGTAAGTCACTCAACCTCCTGAGCAGGGAGATTGCTGGACACCAGAGGACAAATGTACCTTGTGCCAAAGGGGGTCTCCAAGAGGGGAAAGTCTCCAATGTTTTCCCTGAAAGCAACATGGTCAAGCAAGGCTGTGACCCATCCTGATGGCTGAAACTGACAGAGGAGCTGAGAAGCTCTATGCATGGCTCCAAAGTAATGCCTGAGGAGACTTAACTGACCTTGATAGAGAGCAAGAGGTTCATACTGATTGACAGGTCTCACTTTAACTTGATCTTAAATGCCCAGCAGAAAAGAATAACCAAAAGAGGTATAAAATAATGCCATAGTAATAAAGCTAGATGTAAAAAGGGGCTCCAGTCACTGACCCCTTCTGGCAGTTTCTAGCTACACCAGTAGCTGACCACAGTTATGGATCATTAGGAAAAAACTGCAGTAAAATCCGTAAGAGCTCAGCTAGAGTTTTAAATTTCTTAAGAGAGATTTGTTCTTCAAATTGTCTTACCTTCTTACAGCTAAAACTAGAGAGATTTATGACAAAGTACCAGACTTATACATAACCTTTATCAATGAAAGGATCTAAGAGCCTGCAGGTTACAATCATTATTTCAATTTCTAAATGTGACTTTTCCCAACCTGCCCTTCCATTCTACTGTGCTCATGCTTAGATTATTCAAGCTCTAATTTCTTAAGAGTTTTATTTATTCTTGCCTAGAGGATCCCAAACTCTGAACAATCATACAAATGGAACCAATGACAAATGTGCTAGACTTCTTTTTCCGGCATCCACCAGATCAACCTTGTACATAGCTTATAACTGCTAAACTATACAATAAGACTTCTATGTTGGATTCTGAAGTTCCCTGGACCTTCTTATCCTCTTTGTGGGAGGCTATTACTAGTTCCTCCAAGTGGAAACCCTTGTTGGCTATATTCATAGCAATCCTGCTGACCTTATAATTTGGCCCATGTATTCTTTTCCTTTTCGTTAAGTTTATTCATCGGTTAATTTTAGGTATACAGTGTAGTTACATTCATCATTGGGATCATGTACCTTTACATGATGTATCTTGTTTCTTATTTTTTCCCCATTCCCAGCTCTTCCTTCACCCCCTCCACCCTTCCCTACTTACAAATAATTTGTTTCCATGTTTTCCTTTTCTCATATTTTTTTCTTTTTCCTTCTTTCCTTTCCCCTATTCCTCCCATTTCCCCTATTCCTTTAGACCTTTCCTTCCTATTTCACAATATCAATTACCCATTTTGATCCTTATTTACACTTTTAGTTTTTCACACCAGAGAAACTATTCAGTGTTTACAAATGTGCATCTTGTTTATTTCATTTAAGAGTATGGCCTCAATGTGCATCCATTTAGCTAAAATGTCTCTAGTTTCTCATTCTTTAAGGCTGATTAGTACTCTATTTTATAAAAAAAAAAAACCCACATCTTCTTTATCCAGTCTCCAGTTGATGGGCAATTGGGCTGTTTCCAAGTTTTAGCTATTACAAACTGCGCTACTATAAACATGAGTGAGCATATATCACTGTGGTATGATTCTTTCAATTCTTTTGGGAAGATACCAAGCAGAGGAATTGCTGGGTCAAATGGGACTTCCAATCCTAGTTCCTTGAGGTATCTCCATACTGATTTTCACAGTGGTTGCACCAGTCTGCACTCCCACCAACAATGAAGAAGGGTTCCTTTCTCCCCACAACCCCACCAGCATTTGTTATTGGTTGATTTCTTGATAGGAGCCATTCTTTCTGGGGTGAGGTGGAATCTCAGCATTGTTTTCATCTTCATCTCTCGAATGACCAGTGATGTTGAACATTTTTTCTTATGTTTATTTGCTATGTCTACTTCTTTGTGTGAGAATGTCTGTTCATTTCAGATGCCCATTTTTTTTTTTTTTTTTGGTACCAGGAATTGAACTTGGGTCCTTGCACTTGCAAGGCAGGCAGCAGAATCACTGAGCTAAATCCCCAGCCCTCAGGTGTCCATTTTTGAATTAGGTCTTTATATTTGGGGGGGAGGGGGGTCTGATTTTTTTGAGTTCTTTATATATTCTGATAGTAGACCTTTATCTGAGGAACAGTTGGTAAAATTTTTTTCCCACATTGCATATTGCCTTTTACCTCTGTCGTTAGGGGTACTTCTTCAGAGGGGGGAATATTGTAGATAGATAAGTTAATTAGATATCTTGTAAGCAGTTAGACAGGGCCTCCTTTAAGGTGTGAACCTCCAGGAGCCAAAACTGCAAGGAGTGAACATGGAGAACAATTGAGGCACACTCACTGGTTAGCATTATAAAAAGAGGAGGCACTACTTCCCCTGGGGGTAAATAGCAGTGATTGATAGTCTAAAGGGAAATCTCCACGTTGTTTGTGACTTGTTGCCCTATTGGGTCCCCATTTAATCAATATTATCCAGGTGACTGTACTTGTAATCTTACTGGTTGGTTTTGGCTTTGTCCCACCTCATCCCCACCTGGTAAATTTCCATTGGGTCTTATAGTTTTGCCCCACTTTGTACCCGCCTCATCACATGGCTTTGCTGTATAAAACATCCTTGAAAAGTGGGGTGGGCGGGCAACTCACTTTCCGGTCCCCATTCTGTCTCTCTTAGGCAGAAGCTTTCTTTTTCCCAATAAATTTTTCCTACTCTTAAAAAAAAAGAATCAGTTGTATAAAAAACTGCATTGTTTGAGTGAAACGTAAGAAGGGAAGAATATTGTCAATGTGTAACTTGATATTTTAGTTGATGATGACTTACTAGGAGTTACCTGAATCGGTGAGGATCTCAGACAAACATCGCTGGAATCCATAGGGCCCAGTAAGACTTATGGTTGAAACTGCTGAGCATTCAAGGATTTGATGATGAAATACAACAAAATGTGGTTAAAAAAAGCAGCTTTTCTAAGATATTTTTCTAAGAATATTTTTAATTAATCTGAGCTATGTGAGTAAGTTCTAAAGAAATTTACTAATCTTCTGAGGAGTGAAAGATTGAATTGCTTTATATTGGTACTAAATATATTAAGCCAGGGTAATTTTTCCAGTCTCCACTCAGCTGCCTCAGGGTCATTGTGCTTGTCATGTTTCCAGAGTGGAATTTAGGCCAGGCACTTACAATCTTCTTATCTCAAATACATAAAGTATAGCCCACTATTTCATCTTTTTATCATCGATTGAAATTCAATTATAGACAATAGCAACAGATAAAATTCTCTCATCTCTCACAGTCTTATGAAAGTCTGACTCTCCCATTACGTATTTAGATAGTGTGAAAAATGAATTCAGATCGTTTGGTCCGACTGGAGTGGACACTTGCACGGAGTTTTGGTGGCTGAACAGAATACTGACAACTTCCAATGGGTCTATTCTGTATTCTTATGCTAAATGATTAAAAAAATCACTACCTCCAAATAAGGTCAGCTTTATTATTCCTGTCCGGGAAGGGGTAAGGTAAATGTCATGTTTGCAAAGGAGGGAGACTTTTCTTGAACTTCTATTTGAATAGAATGTATAGGTTTTTACTTAAGGTATATGTTACCAGACAGAGTTTATTTGAGATGCTATTATTTGTATTTTATATAAGACTAAGAAAACATCAACAATCAATTCATATCAAAGAACCAAATCACCAATGGTGGTAGAGTAACATCTGGAGATTATAAGATGCTAGAACCTTGCAGTTTACAATTTGTTGGTGCCAGCAGGCTTGAAAAATACTGAAGCCAACCAAAACAGAAGTGTGCCTACATGTCAAACTCGGTATGTTAATTGTGCCAGTATGTTAATTGTACTGATGGTGAGGAGCTCTCTGGTAGAACCAGATTCCACCTCTGGTAGGGAAGGAATTCTGGTTGTGGTGTATCTGACATGAAGACTAGAACATCGTCTGCAACTTTATTTGGGAATTGTAGGCCAAAAACAAAGACCATTTTAATATTTCCTTCTAAATGTGGCACATGGGTCTTGTTTCTATAGCATTTCCTGTAACATCTTTTTGTCAAAAACATTAAAAAAATACCCTGCTGTAGGACTTGAAAATTGGCTAAAAGAGCAGCTCTTCCATCTGCTCCCTTGTTACCAGCACCTTGAGTGTAACAATGTAATGAAAAATATTAACTTGGGCAATTACATTGTTTCATGAGAGAGAGTAGCCAGAGCATTTTTCTTTAATTGGAATTCACTCACTCCTAAATGACTTTGATTCTGAGGCAAAATTCAATTTATGAGTCACAAAACTGTTCCTGTACACCTTTTCCTTTTCAAACAGAAAGACTCATTGAAAAGAAGTTTGTAAGGCTATGTATGGTATGATAAAAATACAGTACATGTTTAAATTTAAAAGTTACATTAAAAAATATACTGCCATTAAGTTCTATCAAAATCCTCCCCCTCACTTTGAACACACTTATCCCATCGTTCTTGCCACCTTCTGAAACAGTTCTGGAGTCCTCTTTCATGAATGTCTTTAGTTGCACTGTTGTGGTTGCCTCAATGTCCTGAATCAATCAAAAACATTTAACTTTTTGCAGTCATTGTGACTTTGAGAAAATTTCAGAAGCAGTACAGCACCACATTTAGTGAATAAGGCAGCGAGGACACACTGTAAAGTTTTTATGAGCCTGCCTTTCTGTTAGATAGCACTTGGCAGCAACAGTCACAGTATTTTGGATCATACTTTGTAAAGACACTCAGGAAAGAGGACTCCCAGAACTGCTTAAAAAGTAACAAGAGTGAGGGGATAAATGTGCTCCAAGAAAGCGGGAAGGAGGATTTAAAGTGGGGTTCATGACAATGTCTTTTACTGTAACACATTTTTTAAAAATGTAAACATTCACCATAGATCTTGATCACACTTTGTATGTTGTAAGGGCATATACAGTATACTTCACAGTATACTACATTTAGATGTGATTACAAGATCTTTTGGCCAACTGGCTGGCCGAGAACATCAAGCACAACTCTTTTGGTTGTTGTAGTGCATAGAACTGGGGAATGGGAATGAACCACATGTGCACGCACATGCCTGAAAATATGAAATCACTGAAGAGTAGAATATAAGGAAGGACCTAAATCAGTGGTTATGAACCTATGGCACCCATGTTATTTGTTTGTCTTTTAAGACAAAAGATGTTAATGTGTGAGTTGCTTTTTCTAAACTAAAACCTTAGTATTCAGGTTTAGTTGCAATGCTGGCATTTTGTGATAAATAAGTGAGTTTTGGTTGCAGTTTGGGCACTCGTCTCTAAAAGGTTTGCCATCATTGACCTACCTTGTTAGAGAGCTAAACAGCAGACTCTATATGTATCAGAGGGTCAGCACTGTAAATTAATAACATTGTAAATTTAGCATTTTATAAATTAAAAACCAGAGACATACAATACTGTGTCAGTGATTTCCACTAAGGCCTTTCTTTTGAGAATTGTGTGGCTTAAATAAGTATAGAAAAAAATGAAGAAATTCAATCATTTAGCATAAGCCCTATTAGATGACTTTTTAAAGACCTATCTAATGAGTCTAGAATTTTAGCAAACTCCCTGTCAGGAAAGTGACTCTCAGCACAAATGCCAACATGGACAGCATCACTGGAACAATGGCAGAATTGCTTCAGACTTCCTGAAGCATGCTGTTTATGCCCCAAGCTTATTTCCAACTAAAGTGAGAATTTCTTGGATTCCAAGTCGTTTTTATCCACTAGATAGTCACCACATTTTATGAGTGGTATACTTTAGCACAAATTTTATTTTTCAGTGCTATTAGATCATTTTAGCTTATTTTACAAGATGACAGTTATTAAAAAAATAAATAAAACAAAAAATTTTGGTTTCTAACCATTTTGTGACCTTTTACTATTGGGGAAAATAAGATTTTCTATTCATCAAACTGTTGAGGCTATGTGTCAGCAAAAGAGTATTCTATGATCCATGAAGAAAGATGTCAAAATTCACACTGTTGCCTAATTAAGCATTTTCTCCAAACATATTCCCTAAAGCTCTGCGGAGTGTGGAAAATGTCTGTTATTCAGATAATAGAATCACACATAAAATTAACTCCTTCACATGATTATGATAGATAAACAGGTATAATGGGGAATATAATTATAAAAATATCATTATTTTGGTCTCTAATTAGGCCATGTTCCTAATACTGACATTACTTCTACAAGGTACAAAAATATCTTGGACAGTATAGCATGATAATGCTACCTTTAGAAGGTAAATAAATAAGGAAAGGAAAGACATTTTCATTTTTATGATATGCTTATATTGAAGTTTAGAAAGTAAATCATATAGTAAATGCTGTAGGCTAGCATATAATTTCAAAGAACCAAAGCTTATAATTTAAAAGAATAAAAATTGAAGAATATAGTAAAATAATTCTGAGGATAATATGAATAATACTTTCATTATTTTAAGTTATATGGCTTTGTTTATATTTTATCTAATATCTTGTATTTTAATTGTTTTTCAAAGTCAGGAAGAACTGTGGGCATGTACTTTAAAATTCAATATAGCATTTAGCTTAATAGGATGGAAAATATACTTCAGTGTACCTGTACTGTTGCTATAGTATCTAAGGCTCTAAAAAATAGTAATTTCTTGGAGTTAATTATCCTTTACATAGATAATCACAATGGTGAAAAAAGCTATTAGGTTTATATTAGGAAAACAATAGACATTCAAAAGCATATGGGTTAGGATTAGACATATACTAGGAGGACCTGGAGGCTAAAAGAAATGCAGAAAGAAAGGATGAGAGAGAGGTTTCAACTGCAGATTAATTAACCCTCAAATGGCTCTAGCTGCACAAAGGGGATTTTATGGAAAGCTTCAGGAACATGTTGGTTGTTTTCTAACCTATGAAGATGCTAAAATCTGAAACTCTCATCTTAAAATTTCCCCTTCACTGGAAGCTCATGGACATAATTTCTGGTATGGTGGAGAAGGCAGTGAGCAGACAGCAGCTATCTTAAATCAGAATAGATTCTGTTTTTATAAGCTTGTAATCTACCATTTAAATATTATACTATACAAAAGACTTCATGCATTCCTTGTTATCCCGCACAACAACTTTAGTCTATTAGTTCTTTGTCCTATTTAGTTGATATTCATTATAGCTCTTAGAATAAATGAACCTGTACAATCACATAATTAATTATGATGTGTAATTGTGATGCCTTGTGACATAAAATTTTCTATCAGTTTTTGTGGAACAAAATGTCCTAAGCATATGAATCATATTGAAAAATCTCAAAAGATAACTTCTCTATTTTTTTCTTTTAAAAAATAATTGGATAATTACTTTCTGTATTAAACAGTAGCCTGGTATATGATTGTGAGACCTATACATTCTTATTTGTTTTCTCAGGAATATGGCGGCTAATGTTGAGCTCTTGCCCTTTGTGGGTGGAATGGTCAGGAGAATGTGGTAGGTGGTGTGGTAGATGCCTGGCCTTATGGTGGACTCCTAGGCAACCATGAGAGATGGGTTCAACAGGAGACTAAGGAAGGCAAATAAGTGTGCAAACACTTTTCAAGGCCAAGGGAGGGCCGTATTAAGTTCTGAGCCTGGTACTGTAGTTTAAAAGAACTGATATCTCTTTCTAATCTGTTTCACTCCTATCACCTCTTCCTCTCATACTGTTCAACATTGGAGTGGCTGTTTGGTACTGGGCTAAGGTGTAAGCATCATGAAAACACACCTTGAACTTGGTGGTCTATTAGGTGCTTTTCAGACAGTTCTTGGTACAATTAAAGATGTGCTAACTATCCTGACAGGGCAGTGGTTTCCTGGGATGCTCCTGATCTGTCATCTGGATATAAGGTGTCAGGTGATTTGAAAAAGTGTTCTTGAATATCTTAATACTACAAATGAGAAACTGGGCTCAACTTAGAAACAGATATGATGGATCCTGTTTTTGGTCTTTAAAGTTTATTAAAGAACAGAGAAATTTTAGAATTAAAAAACAATGCATCTGAAACAAGTGACTAAAGTGATGAAATCACTAGAAATCTTGCTGGCATTGAGTGTATAAAATTGTTCAGAACATAGGAAAAGCAATAATTAAGAGGAAATGTGGTACATTGTAAATAAAAGTAGTAAATATGTTCTTGGATTGAACTATATGAGTGAATGATAGAATACATTGAAAGAATATTAAAATTTCTTGATGATGTCATGCTAAATACAATACAGAAAAGAATAAATTGATATTGTATCTTTATATTGAAGTTATTAATGACGAATTTACTAGTATATATCATCAATTTGAAAAACAAATTACAGAAGAAAAGAAAATGTCAAAATTTGTAAATGTATAAGGCTTTTAAACATTTTTGACAGTTATCACAAAATATATGTATTACTAACAACAATGTGAGAAGTTGAAAATAACTATTAAAAAGCATTGCTAATAAAAATCACCAAAATTCTATCAACCAATATTGAGCCAAGTTAGTGAACTACAGTGCATGGTTTTGAATGGTCCATAAACTTAGAAATACCTTCACATTTGGAGATAATGGGGAAAAACAAAAATAAGACTACCTGGGCTATGAAAAACATGTCAAATTCAAAATATAAGGTCCATACACATATTTATTAGCATACTACTGTGCTCATTACTTTATGTAGTATAGTTACTTTTACACTATGATAACAGAGTAAATAGCTATGACAGAGACTCTAAGGCCTGCAGAGGCTGACACATTCATTATCTGGCCTTCTATAGAAAACTTTGCCAACCTGATTCTAAAGACTGTGGTGCATAACATTACAAATCCTTTGTGGTATAAAAAGGTGATCCAAAAGTTGGCAGCCAAAATATGTGAGAAAAAAGTGTTGGAGAATTGAAACAGCTAATTTTATGAGCGTATCTTGTTATCTCTTTGGATTTATTTGTCAGCCTTTCCAACCTTGTAGCTTCTTGTGATTACTCTTCACATTCTAAATAGTCACTTTCATTTCTAATTTTGTATTTGTGATTTTGCTTTTTCTTAATTGCCCTCCCAAATTACTTATGCTCTAAGCCCAATGAAACCAGATACATTAGCATATAATAAACTACATTTTCTGTCTCTACTGTAAGCCTGAATCTTGTTCTCATGCTATGTGTCTCTCCTATTTATAGACATCACACATTAGATTGAAATTGGTTTTCAGAAAGCAAATAAGTATCTAGGGTGAAATAAAGCAAAAAATTCTGCTAAATGTTTTACCTTTTTAGAACTCGACCCCCTGCTAAAACTTTCTCAAATATTGTTCCTAAAGAGTAGAAACTACTGCTTTGAGTCTTGGAATGGTACATTATTGCTCAGAGGGAATTTTTATGACTAGGTTTGAAATGGAAATGCCAACAGGTTTAATTATGGTACCACTGTAGAGGGTACAGCACATTAACATTATTACATGAAAAAATATCAATCTGCTCTTTGAATATATTGAGCACCTTTAATATTTTCATTTGCATTTATAAAAACTCACACTTAAATTTTTCATGAAAGCCAAATAAGATTTTTATCGAGCAATGCCCTCTCAAGGTCTTCCAGTTTGAAATTCTTTATTTTAGAAGAGGTGATAAGAATAAGTGAAGGTGATGATTATTAGTACAAATCAAATGGGCTCGTCATTCTCTACTGTGGCTCTCCAGAGTCTCATATTTGATTCATTTTTCTTGGGGGCAAATAGTGTTACAATGGCCTGAACATCTGACTGTTAGGCATTCAAGAGAAATGCAGCTATAGATATTTAAATAACTCCAGACAGTGCTATCATAAGGTAGATGGAGCCATTGGCTACAGTATTTGGGGCCAGCATTCTTTTTTACCTTTCTCGAAAAGTTCATATATATAGCAAAAATAAACTGTTACAGAAGTAGATTCTTCTTGTACCTTCTAAAATTTTAATTCCATACTATGGTATAGAACGTATTCTCATCTGAGCTTTAGTTTCTTCCAAGACACCAGATGGTTAAGAACATCCAATACTGGTCCAATTTCTCCTAACACACAAGGCTTTTTGACCAAACTTCAACAGATCTTTTAGCAGCTTAAAGTGGTATCTCCTGGAGGACTCCACCTCGCCCACCCTTAAAACGCTCCCTGGAAAAGCTAACCAAGATCAGTACTTTCTCTGCTTCTCTAGATGTAATTTCCCCTTTTCCTTATCTTTTCCTTTCGCTTTCCCTTTCCACTTCCTCCTCCCCTCTCCTCCTCTCTCTTCCCTTCCCTTTCCTCCCTTTTCCTTTCCTCATAGTGAGGATTGAAACCAAAGCCTTCGCACAGAGCCACATCCCCATCCTATCTTCTGTGTTTCATTTGAGACAAGGTCTTCTTAAATCACTAAGTTGCCCAGTCTAGGCTTGACTTTGTGATTCTGTTGCCTCAGCCTCCCAGAGAGCTGGGATTTCAGGGATGAGCCGTCATGCTCAGTTTGATATACAAATCATCTCCTCAAAAACCTCGCAGTCATCTCTGAAATGTAAACCCCTGGGGAAATTATTTGCACTCCTCATCCTCTGGTCCCCGGGACTGCAAGGGTGGACACTGCTCTGGCTTGTGATCACTGCCTCTGTGGTGAAGATGGGATAAGCACGCATGGCCTAGCCCTGGGCCTCCCCTCTCCCCTTCATTCCCTTTTGTTCCTTTCCATTAGCTTGCGAGTCTAGCCTTTAGAAAATCTCTTGGGTTTTTTGCTTGTTGTTGTTGTTGTTTGTTTGGTTTGATGAAGTTGAGCAGGTTACATTCTTCCCCTCTGCTATTGTGATGTTTATTACTAAATAAAATCTGTCATTACTGCTTTTGTAATAAGTGCCAGGCTGCATCTTTGACGCTACATTAATTCAAAATATACCAGTAATGATCCTGGATAGCTTTTCATGTGTTAGGAGTTATAGGCAGAAGAGAATTAAAGCCCACTCTTTCAACTCTCTTTCACCAAAAATGCATGGAAATTTTTTAAAGAAGACAATGAGTCAATTTTGGGCCAGTAACTGGAGCTGCAAGGAGGAGACAGAATTTCTGCTCCTTCCCTCAGATTCTTCCGGTTGCCAGGGCCATGGTTTGGGGGCAGAGTTTCATTCTCTACAAAGTCATTTTTATTATAGAAGAAAGGATGGGTGTTGCTAAAGTCTAAAGCTGAGTATGTGCTAAAATAACCTCATTTTTCAAATCTAAGTGCAAACATTTACAGAGCTTGCACAAAATAAGACATGTACTTGTGCTAAAGGATGAAAACACAATATTAGATTTCTTGAATTAGGTACTAGTTTTTAACAATTTGATCAATTATAAAGTCCACTGAATTAGAGATTCATTTTTTTCCACATTGTGGTCAGAGCCTACAGGAAGAATTAGCCCCAAATTATAGGAAATGATAATGTGTATTCAAGCTGTTTTAAGGCAGAGTTCTAATTCCAGGGCTCAAATAAGTTGAGATAAGTTGCCTTATCTCTGCTTCTTATGTGGATTCTTATCCCTTAAGACAAGACTTAGTTTTGATGCATTTGGCAGCATTGGGACAAATCTGAACTTCTTTGATTCTCTCATCTTCACTATAAATGTAAGTAAGCAAACTAAGTTACTGTAAATGATCTTTGGGGTAAAAGGAAAAGAAGTAAGAGATTGAACTTTAAAAATAGAACTGTCTGCTATTTTATCCTCACTCTAAATATGTGAAAATAGCAAATAATAGCCTAAGAGGCAATGTGCGCTGTTCTCTGCATCTAGCTGTACCCATAGTAGCTCTTTGGCTACACAGTGCAAATCTGCAGACACTGGAGTGATCAGGAAGAAAACGGTGCAATTGCAGTGAAAAGTAAGAACTAGCTTTTTAAATGGTTTAGAATTGAGATCAGTGATGACACAGTTCAATTACAGCATTCGTTGCTGATGTCAGAGAGGGGTTAAAGTGGACCATAAAGACTTTTTAGCAGATAAATTTGGAGCAATTAGAGTTCTGAAAATGTCTCTATATGCTTTAAATTGCTCTTAAATTATCTGAATGTCAAGAACCGGTTTCTTTTGCATGGTAGAAGCTGTTTTAAAATTTTATTTCTTCTCGATGTGGACTTAATCAATTGAAGGAGGTCCTAAACCCCAATTTCGAGTGAGAACTGATTGGATTATGGATTAGTCCAACATTTTAACAAGCTAATCAGTCAAGAAATAGTAGAACAAGAAAAAGCCCCCAAACCAAAAAACAAAAACAGTAGGCATTACATACATGCTTAGAGAATTAAATTTCACATTCATCTTTAGCTATGGCAGAAGAGATCACTAGTTAACTGTGAGACATACCCAACAATTTAAATAAACTCTGTTTGATTGAGACTATCTCACAAATGTTAGCATTTATTTTATTTGATGTAAATATAAATTATATAAATTTAATGTAACTGAGTCCATATAATTCTTTATAAATTTGGTGGACTATAACTGTGCTCTCCTAAACCACAATGTTTTTCTTTCTTTCTTCCTTTTTTCTTTTTTTTTTTTTTGTAGTTCCTAGTGTGGTAGTAGTGCTGAAGCCAAAATATTTGCCATTATCTTTTTGCTATTCTCATTGTTAGGATTATTGAACAGGATATTTATTGCTTCATATCAATTCCCCAGTGATCTTGAGGGAGAAAATTTAAACTAAATTGTTTTTGTTTTGTGCACACGGACAAAAAGAAGCTGTAGTTCATCACTATCACAAAGTAGCAAAGCTTTCACTTAGCTAAGAGGAAACAAAATTCAAAAAAACACGTTATCTCTTTTTCTCTCTCTTTTCGTTAATCAGTCCTCCAGTCATCTCTATTTCTTAACCTTTTGCCCCTTTTGTAAATTTGTTTTTGTACAGCCTTTATTCTTTCAATTCTTGGTAGTTTTAAAATTAATATCTGTATAGAGAGACCATAAAGGGTGAACACAGATTTTCCTGTTAATCAATGCTGCATGTTACTTTAAAGTCTTTATAAATTCTTTAGCAGGTATCTACTGCTTTTATCTTGCTTTAAAAGTTTTAAAATTATATATATATATCATTACATTTCAATGACAGAAGTTATATGAGCATCAATTATATCTAATGATATATCTTTTATATCTGTATCTTATATCTGTTTCATACGTGTTGATAATCTCACTTAAGATACATAGTAATATATCAAAGTAGTATTGTTATGCTAATAGTTTGAGTATTTCTAGTAGTAACAGATATTAATCCTTTTTATTTAAAGAAGAGGAAACCAAGGTTGAGAAAATTTAAGTGGTTTGCTTATTTTTATGTGGTTCATTTTCTACACTTAGCTGGCCAATTGACAGAGATAAAATAGGGATATCTTACATAAATTTCAAACACAGAAAATATCCTAATGATATGAGAGAGATCCCTAATGCATTGATATTTACAAAACATTTTCAAGGCCAATAACTTATTTAATTCTAAGGCATTCTTTTTTTCCTTTGAATTCTATTGTTAAGGGTTTTAGAAAGGTCATGTGTTGCCTAGTTCTCCATACGAATAACAAAATGCATGCAACTAGGCTATTTTTAAACACTTTATATTTTTGCTGCTTAAGAAACTCCTGAGGTTAAGAGTATAGACAGCCAGAGGATCTCAGTTCTTCCTAAAAGCATAGCTCACCCTTGGCATGCAATGTAATAAACAAGGTGAACTTCAGTGCTAAGGCACATTGCAGCTGCACATGGAATGGAATGAACTAAGTATTGTCTTTCTTTTTAAAAATATTTCCCCAAAGTGTAGCTCTTCCTTACTCATTAAACAAATTATAAAAATGTCTTCTGGATTTTTGTTATATTAAGCTTGAGATGCCAATGATGTGAATGTCAGCAATAGTAAAATTAGTCTCATTGTTTAACATGTGGGACTTAATCTTTTCTTGGGGGTTACAGCCACTTCTCAACAGAAGTAAAGCTGGTCCTTTTAGTTAATTTTAGTTCAAGTATCTGCATTCATACATGAATATTTCCCTTGTTAGGCCAACAATATTCTAAATATTTTATTATTGCTTAGTTGATAAGAATTAAGGAGCAAAAGTTTTCAATTCATGTTGAGGGATTATAACCTTAGGATGTAGGAAATGTGGTGTCAGTGTAATTCACTTAGAAAGTGTTACAGATACCATGCCAGGGCTTGCATTTCTAAAGATAGAGAAGAAATATTTCCTGTTCTCAAAGATCTCATGGCACAGTAGTCAGATCTATTAAAAAGATGAATGTCAGACAAACAGAGAGGGAAATGAAGGGGGACCCTGGTGTCTGATTTGTTGGCATATGGCTCCCGAGCTTTCACGGATGATGTGATTTCCAGGTGTATACCTGGATCTGTGGATATCACCTCTCGAACTATGAACACTTTTAAAGAGACATGGAGATTTGTGGGAACCACAGGAGAATGGTTCAGTAACATTTTGTTTGCTGAACTCCCAAAGGGCAGAATAATCATCTTTATCTGAGAAATTCTCCCTCTTCCACCATGCATGTACCTTCATAGAAAGAGAATAAAAGAAGTGGCAGGTTATTTAAATTGACAAGGTAGTGTTTGCTGTCCAATCACCTTTAGATCTTTGTGCTTGAGGGCATTTCCTGGACTGACCTACAAGATTCCATGAGCAGAGACGACATTGAATCTCTCTGGGGGTTTTAATTCTTGGATCTGGCTCCATGTTCTTGGAGAGGTTATAGTTTGAGCCAATGTGAAGAGAATGTCAGGGTGGATTGCTGAGGTGGCTGGCTTAGATGCAATAATGCACAGGGTCTGTCTACCCATCTAGCAACCATTCCACTGAAATCATTTTCCTATGATAGGTTGTGACCTCTGTAGCAACTACAGTACAGATATAAAACCCACGTGGGATCTCAGAGCAATGCTCCAAAGAAAAAGAGATGAAATAAAACAATGGGTAGAAAACACGAATAGAGGATTTCACCGAGACATTCCATGATCAATGGAGGAAGTAAATGAAGCAGCAAGCAGATAGAAAAGTACTCCTATTCCCTAGCCTTTCCTGCCTTTTAGTTTCCCAAACTCCCCCTCTCCATCCTGCCAGTACCCTTGACAGATATAACATTCATCTAAGCACAGAACAGCTGCCTGAGAGGATATCATACCCTCACCTCCCACATTATGCCACCAAAGATGTGTGTCGTATTCCCAGGGGAGGCTGAATTGGAAGAAAAGGAGAGCATGTGTGCCACCTCCACAGTTTTCTGTGGGACACAGAGACGTGCAGAAACCTGGAAATGCATCAGCTAAATAGTCTGGCTGAGGACACTGACTGGAAGGCTGGGTAGCAGTAACCAACATTTAGCTCAGTAACTGAATGCAGCTGAGAGGAGGATGTGTGCTGATGAGTGGATGATATTTCTTCAATTATAGCAGCTGCCTCAGCATCAGCCTATTTTAGTAGTTCCAGGTAGTATAGCCTTTGAATATACCAGAAATATGCTTCGGCTTTTTCTCCTCATTTTCCCTTATCTCAGGTCTCAGTCCAATGAGAAGCCTCTCCTTTGACAGCTTGGGCTCTGGAGGTTAAATAGAACAATTGAACTCTATCTTTTCCTTCTCAGAATTTCTTACAATTCTGAGAAACAATGCATAGTTCTTCCAAGTTGCTCAAATATTATCTGAGGGTAAAGTTGCTGGAGTTGTGAGTTCAGCCTTTATCATTAGTGTCTTCTCTTTCTTTACAGCAATATTTTATATTTAAAAACTCTATTGCATTTCCCATATTTATGATTCAATAGAAACTGAGCAGAATCTATTGGAGAGCGTTGTCTAGAATTCTTTTGAATTAGATATGATCCAAAAGTCAATGTAGGAACATGGATTTATTTCACCGGAACATCTCTGTGTGCTACAAGTTCTTTGAGGAAAGAGACCCTGCTCAATAAATCTTTGAACCCCCCACAGAGTCTGGCACAATACTTTAAACAGGAAAGAGTCTCAATAAATAATTGCTGTTAAAAAGTATGTGCTTTGGAAGCAAGGTTTTCTTACTTTGAAGAATGGGTTATCACAGGAAAGTTTTGAAGAGGGAAATACATTACTTATTATTTTCAGTCTCTTGCACCAATCTTTTAAGCGGTTTCATCAGCATCTTTAAGAAACTGTAAGGGTTCTCCCTGACCTGCTCAGAAACCATCATTTCTAATTTAGGAGCTATAGTACTTTATTCTTTCTCCTGCTGTCTAACACAGTTTATCTTCTTTGTATCTCTTAAAGTAATGTTACTGGGGATTCTTTTTATGTGTGTGAGTTGATTTTTTTTTTAACTGTACACAACACACTTCTGTGACATAATAGCAATGCTATCACACTTTGACATTTTGTTCTGCCTTTCTCAATTTTCTTCTTCCCTTACCCTAATCCACTTTTCTCAGCTAGAAGGGCTTCGGGTTAAAGCCAGTGCTTTGACCTAGACCACTGACTTAGAGGAGGTGAAGGAACAACTAAAACAGCATTCTCCTCTCCCTTCCTTTCTCCTATAGGAGCTTACTAATGTACATGCAAACATCTACGTGCATGTGTCACACGCACAAACATGCACACACGCACGCACACACTGATAAAATGGCCCACCTCATCTTTAATCTGACAGTAATTTGGAATTTCCCATCTGATGGGCACTTACACAATGATCTCTTTCATACACAGGGTGGTAATTTCACACTAAACACTTAAATTATTTATAAATGGATCTCAGAGACAGCAGCTAGCAGCTGGGCTATAGAAGCTGCTCTGACTGAGGCGTGGCCAGTAGAAGCACATGCCACTTTAAACAGTGTTATTAATATTTATGCGACTTGATCAGCTAGTTTAGATGCAGGTCTTCCCTGGGCTGTGTGGAAGGAGCCTTCCTATTTTCACTTGGCTGTAATTATAAGCCGATTTCCCCCTTTGTCAAACTTCAGGGCTAATCAAAGGTCAGGTCCCTGTGCTGAAAAGTGTGCCAAACATATCTAACCCCTAATGCTTTCTCTACTTTTCCTGTAGCTCTTTGGAGTCAATTAAAACTTACATCTAAAAGTAAGAAATCTGGAAGCTCAAACTGTCAATCTTGGATAAAGAATTTGGTTTTAACTTTTTGACAGAGTATCATTGACTATGTAAATGCCATTAAGTAACATGGCATAGGGAATCAACCAAAACAGATTAAGATACTCATGTTAATGAAGGTACAGCTTTAAAAGAAAAATACTCATACATGTACACATATATAAATGTATATAGATAGATATGAATGAGGCAGAACATCAGCCCCCTTAAAGGGCACTGCTGTGCACTCAAGGTCCTGCTTGGTTACTGAAAAATATCTTTGTTCTCAGTGAGGATATATCCTCACTGAGAACAAAGACATATACTGAGAGTAGGCTCCTTCTCGCTCCATAATCTGTTAATTAAAGAGTATATGGTATTGGCTTCTGAGAGCTCCAAAATTTCTCAAGTCAAATGCAAATGTAGAAAAATAACAGTTCTCATGTTGCTTATATGATGATAATTCATTTGGAAAAGACAGTGTGAGCTTGGTTTTGAGTCTGTCTTTGAACTTCATACCCGGCAATGTCCCTGACAGTTGGTGTAAAAGCTCAGGGCTCGCAATCTTGAACTTGTGAGGTGACAACCATTAGAGGGCAGCACAGTTGTACTTTCTCAAGGAAACCAGGAGGCAGGATGCACACATTCCTGTGAGGCTTTTCAGGATGGTGGCCATAGTCTTAGCCACAGGGCAGTATTCTGTATATTTTTACGCTCCCCATTAGGATTGATGGAGAATAGAAGATCATAGCAACAAATGAAGCCATAACCCACAAAGTGTCGACACAGGAATGTCCATTAATTTTGTGTAAAGTTGTAATTCCTTATATTAAAAGCAACTCCTTTCAATGTCTTTTTTTTTTTGTCTTAACCATGCAACAGTTAATCTTTCTGATTTGGTTTTCATTTTTCTCATTATAATTTTTTCCCTTGAGATTTGTTGTGTGTAAGCGGGTATGTGGGTAGCTAAAAATTAGAAGCAGATCATTTCCTTCCTAACAAAGACCAAATTCCCAAGTCTTCCATGGTCCAGCACTACAACAAAGATGGTTACTGTAGGAAGGACAAGTTTGAACACTTAAGAGCTAATGACCTGCAGTAATGACAAATCACCTTGTATGTTATCTCATTTGTTAGTGATGGATGTCTTTGCTGTGAAGTGCCAGGGAGAGGAGATCTGAGTAAATAATCCATACTTACAGTAGAGTAGATGAAGATTGATGGGTAAAGGGAAGTTGTGTCCTTTGGGATCAAAGAACTTTTCCTTTGACTTTACTGATGAATTAGTTGTTAGCAGATAAATAAATATAGACAGTGTACATGCTATACAATTAAAAATCCTCCCTACCTCAATCTATCTTAATAGATGAAAGTCTGTCTCGGGTGTAGGAATGGACTCAACAGCTGAAGGGGTGGAGCATGGAGCCCAGCTGATGCCCTGGAACCCAGAGTGACCCAGGCATGCTCATTCTCCAGACCAGTGGACCCGAAACTGGGCTAATGAGATAATCTACTCCAACTTTAAAAAACAAAACCCAGTGTCTTTCTCAATTCATTGCTCTTTTCCCTTCCTTTCCTCTGATTTCCCAAAGATCTGCTTTCCGCTCAGGCGAGGCTTGATGCAAACAATTCAAAGATGCTGAGTTTGAAAATAGAAACAAATTTTACATCCACAAGGAAAGAAAAAGGAGTCAAGTTAAACATGAGGGTGGGTGCAGCTCATTAGCATGTAGGCAGCTTCCTCACACTGAACAAAGTGAGATATTTGCTTTCCTTTTTTATAGAGTAGGAACAAGAGGTAAAAGGTGGAGAGATGTGATTGGATGCCTGAGGCTTGAATATATATACCTCCACAGGAAATAGAAAAGGTCAGAGAAATATTTGACGCACATTCTAGAGACTGAGAGAAAGCGTGTATCACTGAATTAACTTTTCAATCAACCAATCTAACTGTTAGTCAAGACCAATGTTCTCATTTTTTCTCTACTTAACTTTGACATCATTTTTGACTCCTTTAAGTACTAACAGCTTTGGCTGGACTGCACTTTAGAGAGCTTGACAAACAGGGGAAACCTGAAGTCATAGAGACCCACTCACAGGCGTGACTTGCCTGGTAATTCTCACTCTTACTCTTAATCAGCACCTTATTTTTACCTATTGAGTTGAATCAAAGAGGAGCTTTAAGCGGATTTACCTTTGAGTTACTCTATATGTACAGTGCAGCAGCTATGATGGTTTGGCAGACTAACTGGGTCGGGATCCTGTGTCTGAACACAAGGTCAGGTGCATTCAAGTAACACCAGAGGCTGGAGCACAATTCCTAGGGGTGGGAAGTGGGGCTGTGAGGCGCGATGATAACAAGTGGCATGAGAGAAGGGGAGGGAGGGGAGCTGGTAGCATCTTGGGTATTCACCGTCCTGCTCCAAGGTTCTCTTTACAAATCCAGCTGCAAATAGCTGCCCATCTTGAAATGTGCTAGACATCTCATCCATTGCCTCACTTATTAGACTGGATGCACTTGACTGCTTAGTCTGCTTCCCTCTTAGGTTAAAACCTCGTTGTAGCCAGAGGGTGTGTATGAGTTGCTAGGGCTGTCATAAATAGATGTGAGAAAATAAACTTGTTGGAGCTCAAGAAGTAAAGTGAATATAGAACTTAGAGACAGGGAGGTGATTACTTGTATTTGGGACTTTTGTGCCTGGCTTCTTCTTCAACATATGTTGAAATAGCAAGCATAATACTGATTATAAGGCATTGTGGGGCAGACTCTCAGAATTGTCCATGAACTCTGTAGAGATACTTTACTGGCTCCTTGTCCCTGCTTGTCATCCATTTTCATTTGTATCCCCTGTCCAGTTCAATTTCCCAAATTTATCAGGGTCTTCTTACTGGTTCACTTACTCTCCAGTGTAATAAAAATTAGAAAGAAAAAGCATGATTTCACCTAGTGTCTCCCTCCCCACACTGTAATGCTTACAGTGAGAAAGGTTATTGTTTTAAAAAGGTCATTTGGGTGGGATTATGATGGACAGGTTTTGGTGACATTTGAGGCACTTATGTACTAGGTTGGAGGCATAGGTTTATTGGTCCTAGGTTCAGTTAAGAGCAATACTCAGTATCCAGCTTGCTTGGGAAGTTCCCTGGGAAGCAGTGAGTAGAGATGTGTAATAGGAATAATGGTGGAGGTAGGAACTGAAAGCTATGTTTATAGCATTCAGGGAAGGTGAGGGAAGTTTGCATGGAATTAATGGGGCCATTGTGCTTCAATGACCTCAGGGCTTCACAGAGTTTGAAATAAGAAAATAGGGCTCTCCTACAGGTATTCTGGACTATGGATGTAACACAGAACATGGGACCAATCCTGAGATGGTAGGAAGCAAGCTTCAATAATGACTAAGATGGATCTCTTTTTACTAAAAAGCTTCTGCACAGCAAGAGAAACCACCAGCAGTGTGAAGAGACAACCCACAATGTGGGAAAAAATTTTCACCAGTGGTCCCTCAGACAAAGGTCTACTATTTCGAATCTTTAAAGAACTTAAAAAAATCAGACCTCCCAAATTTAAAGACCCAATCCAAAAATGGGCACCTGAAATGAACAGACATTTCTCAAACAAAGAAGTAGGCATGGCATATAAACATATGAAAAAAATGTTCAACATCACTGGTCATTCGAGAGATACAAATGAAAACAACACTGAGATTCCACCTTACACTGAAAAGAATGGCTGCTGTCATGAAATCAACCAATAACAAATGCTAGCAGGGCTGTGGAGAAAGAGGAATCCTGCTCCACTGCTGGTGGGAGTGTAGACTGGTGCAACCACTGTGGAAATCAGTATGGAGATACCTCAAAGAACTAGGACTGGAAGTCCCATTTGACCCAGCTATTCCCCTGCTGGGTATCTTCCCCAAAGAATTAAAAGAATCATACCACAGTGATATATGTGCACCCATGTTCATAGCAGCGCAGTTTGTAATAGCTAAAACTTGGAAACAGCCCAAATGCCCATCAACTGAAGACTGGATAAAGAAAATGTGTTTTTTTTATAAAATGGAGTACTACTCAGCCATCAAAAATAAGAAATTAGAGACATTTATTGCTAAATGGATGCACACCGAGGCCACATTCTTCAGGGAAATAAATAGAACCCACATGTGTAAATACCTAATAGTTTCTCTAGTGTGAGAAACTGAAAGTGTAAATAAGGACTAAAAGGTATAATAGATAATGTGAAATAGGAAGAAAAGGGACAAAGGGGAGGGGGAAGTGGGAGGGGTAGGGGAAAGGAAAGAAGGGAATGGAAGTAATGTGAGAAAATGAAAAAATGGAAACAAAGTCTTTGTAAATAGGGAGGGATGGAGGGGTTGAAGGAAGGGCAGGGGAAGGGGGAAAAATAAGAACCAAGAGAGATTATGTAAAGATGCAAATTTCCAATGATGAATGTCATTATATTGTACACCTAAAATCTACCAATAAAAGGATATACAAAAAAATAATAATGACTAAGATGGAGCTTATTGCTATTCCAGAGGGATGGTTTCTAAATATATGAAATTTGATTTAAAGGGACAGAGGAAAATAACCTCCTGCTCCCACTCCTCCTTTCCCTCTCCTCCACCCTCTTCTCCTAGTTCTGCTTCACCATCATTGGCATTGTCAATATCATCATCATCCTCCAGTATTATGGGAGAAAATTCATTTTCCCTGTATAGTGTTTGGCTTCCTTTACCACAGTAACTAACAATATTCCTGATTGTGATAATAACAATAGCTGGTATTTATTTAGCTGCTAATGTAACAAACAGTCAGCTAGGTCCTGTGCATGGATCAATTTAAATTTTAAAACCAATTTAAGAGGTGGTTACCATTATTAATCATTCTATCCATGTAGAAAACTGAGGATGAACAAGTTTCTGTAATTTCTTCAAGTTTAGGGAGTGATTTAGGTAGAAGAGCTTCATGGACTAGGATCTCTAGGTCACTTCTTCCCGTTCTGTAGAAACCATGCCCTGTTGATGTCTTGTTAATCACCGTGTTGAAAAATACGTGAATATCCATCCACCAGGAGGCCTGAACAATTATTTTTTGACCCTTAATTACTGGACTAAGAATATTTTGACTCAATTTAATGGACACTTATGCATCAAAGATAGTTAGAAATATTTTTGCAAAGAAAGGAGAAAATAGCTTTAAGATATACAGCAGTCCTTCTAATCCTTATCCATAGTCTCACTTTTCTTCACTTTAGTTCCCCACAGTCAAATTTGTATCAAAAATATTAAATGAAAAATTTCAGAAATCAAAAATTAATATTTTAAGTTAAAGTTATTCTGAATAAAATGATGAAATCTTTTACTGTACTATTCTGTCCTCCTTGGGATACAAATCATCCTTGTGTACACTGTAGCAACCATTTAATCACTTAGTGATTATTCGCCTTTCACAAGAATTGTGCACACTGAAGCACTTATGGCCAAGGAACCTTGAGTGTCCTAAGGCTGTGTCATAATACCTACATTACAGTGCCCGCATCATTCACCTAACTTTATCTCATCATGTAGGCATGATATCTTGCATTATCACAGAAGAAAGATGAGCACTGTACAATAAGAGTTTTTAAAAGAAAGAGACCATATTTGCATAACTTTGCCTACACTCTATTGTTTTAGTTGTTCTAGTTTATTATTATTTTTGGGGGGGGGGAGGGTACTGGGGATCTAACTCAGGACCTTGCACTTGTGAGGCATGCGGAGGAACCACTGAGCTAAATCTCCAGCCCTGTTCTAGTTTATTATTGTTGTTAATTTCCTACTGTATCTAACTCTTCAACTAAACTTTCTCATCGGTATGCATATCTAGAAAAAAATCATAGTGTAGATAGACTTAGGTGATATCCAGGGCTTTGGCATCCACCAGGGAATGTGGAACATATCCCTTTTGGATAAGGGGGATTGCTAAATGAGGAGAGGGAAAAATGAACTGATTTTCTGTGCTGTTAAAACAGAGTATTTGTGCATACATGGCAATAAATCCCAAATTATATCACAGGCCTCATTCATATGTCCCTCCCTCTTTTCCACGACAAAGTGTAAATTTTTTCCTATTGAATTTTAACTTTGTGGATACTACACAAAGAACTCCTAATACCGTGGTGGTGGGCTGAGCTGGCAAAGACATCCCCTCAAGAAAATAAAAACAAAATTAAAATCAATCTCCACCTCTCTGTGTTTTGTTGTCTTTCTGTGCCAATCTCTCTACTTGTCACTTAAAACAAGAAGAAACATTATCAGGTGCTAGAAACGCCATTGTGATCTAGAGAGGCAGGGCTTGGCAAACCTTTTCTGTGAGGGAACACATAGTAAATACTTCAGGCTTTCAGGTTGTAGAGTCCACGTTGTGACTACTTAATTGTGATCAAAGTCCCAATGCAATAATAGAGAATATATACGTGAATGAATGTAGCTGTCTTGCAATAAAACTTTATTTACAAATATAGATAGCAGGCCATAATTTGCTGACCAGTGTAGGAGAATTTCAAATCCAACATGAGCACTAGGGTAGGAGCTAGGGATTGGGAATTCAATGCCTAAGTAGGGATGGAGACTGATGCATGGGCCTGAATGAGGTGGGGAAGTAGACCTGAGTCGTGTAACTCTGATTCCTCTAAAAGCATAGCCCATACTTAAACAAACCCTGTTTTCCTATGCTTTCTGGAAAAAAAGAAACAACAAACCAGTTCATTGCATGGGAAAGTAGAATGCTCTACCCACTGGCCCAAGGAAATAGCAAAAAGGTTCAGAGTAGCTGATACTTAGGGGTCTTGGTTACAAACTGGTTATCACTTTATCCACTTTAAGCAGAAGGGAATTTCCAGGAGATTCAGAGAGCTGGAATGTGCAGCTGCCCAGCCAGGAACAATGCCCAAGCCACTGCAGGTAGTCCTACCAGGACCTGTGGCCCATCACCTCTGCCACCTGCTCCCTCTGACAGTGGCCACGGCTACCTCTCATTTCCAAATCTAAGACTCCTGTGTGTCTTATTGTTGGAACCCTTACTACTAGAGTGTTGAAAGGTACAGATTTTTTCTCTTCCACCTTGGAGAGAAGAGACTTTAAGTGTAGTAAGTTAATAAAATGTGAGGAAGATAGTCATAGATGTTAGACAGCCACAGTGATGTTTTAAAAAATGTCCTGTGAGAGGTAAAATAACAAATCCTAACTTGTTCCTATGTGGAGAAGTCTGTTACACTTTCTATGGAGGAAAGAAAGACAGGAAAACTCTTAAACTCTCAGCCCATAGAAATTCTGCAATTGCCTGAAATGCATATTTTTAGGGTTAGCAGATTTGAATTAAGATCCAGCCAAGATCCACCTCTTGTACTTGGTTGTCTTTTCTATTTTATTCTATTTCCCAACATTTCTTTTCATTCCCTTGACTTGTTCTAGAAGCTGGTTCATTTTTGTTTGTTTACAAAGGCTCCATTCTGGATTCTAGCAAGTGTTTTCTTTCAATAGATGCAGATTTTGTTCATGTGTCCTCTATTTTTCCCTGTAAGTTGGTAGTAAAATCTAGTGACTCAAGCTACTCATACCTGGTTTTGATTTAGATAAGAACACGTCATCATGGTGCTACATCTTTCCTACTCTGTTACAAAATAGCACATATGGGGTGGGCATTCCCTTCTCAGTTACGCCAAGATAAATCAATGAGTTCAGGTTATTTCAGTTTATTTTCAAATTAGCAACTGACATTTCCTCTGATAGTTTCAATATTTATGATAACTGTTGCCTTTGCCCTTTATTCCATTATAGATTTCAAAGTTCAAGTTTCTAAGTCTGTAATTCTTTGTGCATTTTAAAGAAAAATGTTCTCTCCTCAGTTATATGTAGTATGGTTGCATGAAAAGGCAAATTTTTGATTTTCTTTATCAGCTTTCATTTTGAGTCAATAATTCACCAGCCTCCTATAATGCCCAATGTAGCCTTAAGTTTTTATATTATAATAGTGTCATAGATTTTAATATTACTCTAAAGGCACGAGTTTTAAAAACATAGCTGAGTGTGGTGCCACACAACTGTAACGCTAGCACTCTGGGAGGCTGATGCAGAAAGATCACAGGCTTGAGCCCAGCCTGGGAAACTGAGGACTACAAGAGACCCTGTGTCAAAATAAAAACTACAGGGCTTGCGATGTAGCTCAGTGTGAAGGCTCTGGTTTCTCTCCCAAGTACTGCAAGAAAAACGTACTTCGTTATTTTTTTTCAATGCATTCATTTATCTTTTGTTCAAGTTGTCCCAGTTTGGGATAGCTCCCTTACTTTCTGGTCTAATAAGATACTCTCAGGCCCACTCAGTATGTTTTTCTGAAGAAAAAAAAATTCAAGAAGCCCTGGTTCTTTGTAGTGGAAAATGGAATTTAGTCTCTTAGATGATAGATGAGTCCTTTGCTACTGTGATGTCATTGCTTTTTGGGCTTTTTGATGTACAAAGCAAGAAAATAAAACTTTTTTGAGGGAAAATGGATGTATTTGCATTGATACTTCTAATAGTTTTTTAATTTTCCTTTTAAAAGGTGATAATTGGCTGAATGTATATTATATAAAATAGGACTCCAAGTTTACCAAGAGCTGAAAACAGTATTCCCAAGAAACAAAAGGGAAGAAAGAAGGACATGAAAACTTGGTGTTTTAGGAGTGTTTCCAGGGATGAGGTCAGACTCAGAGATTTCCTTTACTCCACAGTGGAGTGGAGAAAAAAGCAGTCTCCAAATATATTATATTCGGCACAAGCAGGTGGAAGGTTTTCTTGGTCCTTCCAACACTATTGTGTTTTGGACTGAGGTAAAGACAGGAAGGGAAGATTGTAGGTAGTTGTGTAGCTACTTATTTGAGGGCAAGCTATTTTCCAATACTAGCTGATGTATTATACTATAAGGGAGTACTAATACCCTTTTCCTTGTTCTTTTTCTTTAGTTTCAATAATAAAGTCTCAGAGAGTTTTACTCAGAATCATGTTACACTTATTTAGATTTATCAACATTTGCAATGATCTTCCTGTTATTCTTGAATCCAGCCCACTTTATCTTTCTGAGTTAATTTATATGTTCTTAAAGAATATCTCTTAGCATTTCTTTGAATTAAGTATGTAAGTGACCAGTCCTAAATATTTGTTCAGTGGGCATCTGTATTTTACTCTCATTCTTAAATTTTGTTTAATTGGGTATAACATTTTATATTGGCAATTATTTTACCTCCTCAGTTTAAAGATATTTTATTTCCTTCTGGCCTTTATTATTGCTGATGATAAATCTAGTGATACCTGTAATAATTATTCTTCGGTAAGTAATGACTTTTCCCTCTGGGAATAACTCCCACTTTTCCTGGTCCAATGTGACTCATGATCTGCCTAATGAGTTACATTTTATTTTATTATATTTTTGGTGGTATTGGACATTGAACACAGGGAGCACTAATGTACATTTTCACCCTTTTTCAATAGTTTATTTTATTTTTAGAGAAGGTCTTGCTAAGTTGGCAAGGCTAGGATTGAACTAATGATCCTCCTATCTCAGTATCCCAAATAGCTGGAATTACAGATGTGCTCCACCATGCCTAGCACAAGCTGCATTAAATATTTCTGTTTTGTCTTTAGTATTCTGTAGTTTTGTGCATGTGTGTGTGTGTGTGTGCTTGCTTGTGACTATGATTCTCTTTCCATAAATCTGTTTTGGATATGCTTAAATTATGTGTTTCTCCAGAGAACTTCTATTTAGGGCTTTCTAGTTCTAATAACGGGGAAAGTTATGAAATTATTATCTACCTTCTTCTACCAACCCTTAGAAATAATGCTTTAAAAATTCTGTTTATTGATACACAGCAGAGCTGAAGAATAGGAAAATCTCAGGCGTCGGAAACAATGAAGAATCCTAAAAACCAGAAGCATAAGCTTGTAAGCTGGCCTCACAGTGTCTTGAGGATGAAAATAGACAGATAGATACTGGTTACAGCTATGGGCCCCAGTAATTGTGGGGGACAAGGGAAAGTGGCCCTGGAGCAACACAGAAAAACAGTGAGAGCCTGCTCCAGACAGGGAGGTCTGCACACAGCCTAGCAAGGTCGAGAGTCACGTGGAACACACCAAATCAGCCCGCACCCAGGCAACAATCCACTGGACCCCCCCCCCCCCCCCCCGCCCCCACACTCCTCTGTACAGCCACCTGGTTCCACACTACAAAGACAGAGAGGAGACCAGAACACCAGAACACAGTACTGAGTCCCACTGCTCCTGGCCCAGAGGTAGGGGGCTTCTGAGCTGCTGTCCCACTGCTCCTGGTCCAGAGGAAGGGGCTTCCCAGCCACCATCCCTCTGGCTGCTCCCAGCCCAGAGGAAAGGGCTTTTGGGCCACCATCCCTACCGCTGCTCCCAGCCCATGTCTCACCTCACCCAGCTCAGAGGAGGTAATCCGTGCTGACACCAACAGCCCCCCCTACCCAGTCAAAATGAGAAAACACGCAAATAAGTCTCAAAACCAGACTTCCAGATCAGCTACAGCAACCCCAAAGGGAAATGAGATGGAACACTCTGATACTCAACAACCTCGGCCCACTGAACTGGCGACAAAAGGGGATCTGGAAAAAATGAAATCAGAAATAATTTCTCAGATAACAGGAGAAATTGTGCTCCTAGTGCAAGACATGATTAATAAATCTAGAGAGGAGCTGAGGAACATGATGGAATCCTAACATAAGAAACAAATGGAATCCATAAAACAGATGCAAATAGATTTCCAGGAGATGAAAAACTCCATTGAAAGTTGACTCAGCAGAATGAGCCAATGTGAGGATAGAATTTCAGATATAGACGATAAGATTGCAATTAATGACCAGGAAAAGAAAAATTGCTT